>SMJT01000009.1:3427431-3875614 GCA_004349715.1 Crucihimalaya himalaica
GGGGGGGGGGGGGGGGGGGGGGGGGGGGGGGGGGGGGGGGGTAAAAATGTAACTATTTCACGTAATCTTTAAAATCCATTATGTTTTTTCTGTGTACTAAAATAACAGAGGACATTACGTTTTGTTTAAATTCTTTATATTTCAGATTTATTTATGGTCAACCTACCTAAACATTGTAAATTCTACTCTCTGTCCTATATTATTAGATTTAAGTATATGCACAAAGATTAAGAAATAATAATTATTTTTTTATTAATAAAGATTTAGCCAAGAAAAAAACTATAACAGAATTCAAATGGTCATATACTAATATATTACTAATATAAATTATGTATCAAAAACTGAGAAAATCTTATATTTTAAAACAATTTTTTGCACTAAAAAATATAATAATTTGGGACAGAAGGAGTAGTAAATAAACAATTCTTTCACATGTTCAAATAGTTAATTTAGGAATCGTCACAAAATTTCATGTTTATATATATCAAAGTCAATGAGATAACACTCCCTTACAATATAATTTAATATGTATTTTAAATTAATATATATATTAAAGTAATGGGATGACACTCCCACGAATAATCTGATATTCAAAGCATATTGCTTCATTTATGGATAGTGAAAATGTTTTCGTTCCAGTAATTAGTTAAGTAAAATAATGATTCAGTGTTTTATGATTAATCTACGGTTAAGTAAAGATTCTTCGTTTCGGTTACTGTTTAGACTGTTAAAACAACTTGAGGGTTTTGTTTATAGTAATAACGATAAACGATTTTTCTAATATGTCGTTTACTTATTAAATTTATAAATCTTCTTGTGACTAATTAATTCGGTAATTAGTTAAGGGGGGCTTCATCAGGTGGATGTACTTTTTCTAGAAATCAAGAAGTTGTGAACACGATTGTATTTGGATGTTGTCTTCTTCTTAATAGTAAATTAATTGTGCAATTTGTCGCTATATTGGAATTTTTCGTTAGCTGAATATTTATATATTAATTCTTATAAATGTTTTGAAAGGTCCAATTTTGGAATTCTTTTGTTGCATGAATACGCATATTAACACTATAATTATTTTAAAAACATTCCGTATTTATCAGTAAATTAGTATTAGCTTTTAGTAGAAACTGTAGAATGATGTGTTGTGATCTTTTTAGCCAACACCGAAATATGATTTCAGTGATTTTGAAAAACCGTTGACCCGTAAAGAAAAATAAAAACTTGCCAATTCGTTGGTCTCATTATAAACAATTGAAAGGAGAAAAAAAAAACGACGGCTTTCTTCATAGAATTTAAGAATTGTTTCTCAAGTGAATTTATAAAATTTATTTTCTCATGTTTTCTACAAAAAGAGTAAAAACCGAAATTTGTGTAAATACTGAATTCATCTTTAGGCACATAAAATTATATCGGGAAAAAAACTATTTTCCAAAAGCAGAGTGATTCTCATCAATCACTAATGATTACATATCCCTAACATCATCAACAATAGCTAAAATTTCGGGATGGGAATGACATAGTAAAATCATTTATCAACCTCAATAATTTTGTTTACTTTTTGTTGCCCAAAAGTTTTCATCAACTAGTTTAGGATAAAAGCAATGTTTTCACGCCGGACCCGGACCGTCCGGTCGAACCGGTTCACCCGCGACCCAATCACTTCCCCGGTTTGGATTTAGTGCCAATATTTGAAAATTTAAAAACCGCAAAAACCCGCAAAAAAACGCCAAAAATCCGGAACCCAATGACCCGGTTAAACCGGCCGAGTTATGGTTTAGTAAAATTCTTATGATTTTGAAATAATATATAGGGTTTTGGACTTTGATATGATCCTCTTGATACAAATCTATTGATAAGACAGAGTTTTGGATCATTGAAGAAGAAGAAGCATGTGAACTTGAATATGATGAATTAGAGAATGTTCTCGCTGAGAATATCCCAAAGATCATGAAGACAAGAACTATGAAAATTCTAATTGTATTTTTTAATTGTTGATTTTCTTTTAGTTGAATATAATACATTGACTAAACTATGTGATATTTTTTTTGTAGATTTTGATGAAGACTTTACCATGCCGTCCGAAGAGAATGAAGGGAATGGTGATAGAGACAACCAAGATTGGTTGTCGTGAATTCATGATGTTTTACTAGTTGATTTCCGTCATTCTTGATCTCTTACTATCTTAGTGTTTACTCCGATTTTTTTTAGATTCCAAAATTTCAGTTACTTTTATTGTTAGACTTCATATTTTACTACACTTGGTAAAATTATTTTATTTTTATAAAATTATATAATCTCTAAACTAATGAATCAATTGATCCGTGGTCGGACCCGGTCGACCCAATGACCCGGTGACCCAGGAGATATTCCGGTTCGCTTTCCGGGTCGGTTTTAAAAACATTGGATAAAAGTGTAAATTCCATATTTTGTGTTTAAATTTTGTGAGATTAGAAAATGGAAATAAACTAGGATTTAACATACAGTCGATGTTTTTTTATACGTTTGATTTTGAATTTTAAGTTAAAATTTTGTTTTATTGTTTTAAATATTAATTTTTTGGAGGAAAAACAGTATTTGCGATTTTATAATTATACAAATATGTTGGATTAATCGTTTGAATTAGTCAAAAGAAAGGTTCTAATCGTGTTAGGATTAGATCAAATAAAATAGAAATTAGACTTATTTTTATTGTGTAGGATAAGGTAAGTAGATTCTCATAAGATTTGGTGTTAGCAAATCTTATCTCTAATAGGGTTTTAGTTTTGAGGCTTCTCCCTATAAATATCATAAGCTATGTGAGCAATGATATATTGAGAATCACAAGTTTAGTTTTGGTTGAGCTTTCTAAACAAATAAAGAAGTGTTGTTCTTAATCGATTTTTAACCTTGAATTGGTATCAGAGCTTTGTTTCGAGATCTAAACCAGAAGCACGTAGAGGTGATAATTGATTAAAGATGATTGAAGGCGTGACATGGAAGAAACACAATTAACGGTGGCTTCACGAGGAAAAGAACCCGGACAATCTTTGGTTCAATTCCCGATGTTGAATTCTATAAACTATACCGTATGGGAGATGCACATGAAAGTGGCGTTGAAGGTTCATAAGGTATGGGAGATCATCGAACAAGGAAGCATAGATGCGGAGAAGAACGATGTTGCAACAGCCTTGTTATTCCAATCGATACCCGAATCTTTGATTTTGCAAATCGGCAAGCAAAGCACGGCCAAGGTTATGTGGGATGCGATTAAAACACGAAATTTGGGAGCTGATCGTGTTAGAGAGGCTCGTTTGCAAACGTTAAACGCAGAGTTTAACAAAATTTTGATGAAGGACTCGGACAACATCGATGACTTTGCGGGCAAGCTATCAGAACTATCATCAAGAAGTGCATCACTAGGTCAAACTATTGAGGAATCAAAGTTGGTGAAGAAATTTCTCAAGAGTTTACCAAGGCACAAATACATACACATCATTGCATCTCTCGAGCAAGTCCTTGATCTTAAAACTACGGGGTTTGAGGACATTGTTGGTCGATTGAAAGCATATGAAGAGCGTATCGGTGAGGAGAAGCAAGGAGAAGACCAAGGAAAATTTATGTACGTAAACTCGGAATCACAAAGCTCGCGTGGAGGTTTTGGTGGATTTCGAGGGAAAGGAAGAGGCGGTCGCGGTCGTGGAAGAGGTCGTGGAAGGACCAACTCACAACAACAAAACGAAGTTGCTGTAGACCAAAAACAAACTCAAAAGAAGGATTACTCCAAGCTTGTGTGCTATCGGTGTGATAAGAAGGGACATTTTGCCAAACATTGTCCTGAAAGAACTAAAAAAACAACAAGAAGCTAATGTGGTGGAGACACAAATAGCGGATGGAGCACTATACATGCATGAGATTGTTTTATTAAATGAGGAAAAGGTGATACCGAGTAAGCTTGAAGTCGTGAAAGAAGATGCTAGTGTTTGGTACTTAGACAACGGCGCAAGTAATCACATGACCGGGAACAAATCATTTTTCATGGAGTTGAATGAAAGAATCATAGGGAGAGTGAGATTCGGCGACGGTTCAAGTGTAGAGATAGTCGGAAGAGGTATGATCGTGTTCGTTTGTAGATCCGGAGAACAACGGTCGTTGAAGGACATCTATTACATACCGGATATCAAACACAACATACTTAGCCTTGGACAAGCTACAGAGAACGGTTGTGAAGTACGCATGAAGGAGGATTATTTGACACTTCTCGAACAGTGTGGAAGAGTTCTAGTTCACGTAACAAGAACTCCTACTCGACTTTACAAGGCAAACATGAAGATTGGGAGAACTTTGTGCTTACAAATCAATAAGGATGAAAATTGGAGATGGCATCAACGGCTCGGTCACGTGAATTTCAGATCACTGAAGTTGATGGGAGACAAGGACATGGTGATAGGTATGCCGAAAATTGAAGTAGAAGCTGAAGCGTGTGTGTCTTGATTAGCTGGTAAGCAGACTCACTCACCGTTTCCCGCCAAGACAAGTTTTCGTGCTACACAAGCTCTCGAGCTTGTACATGGAGATTTGTGTGGGCCTATATCACCATCAACACCCTCAAGAAACAAATATGTGTTTGTTTTGGTTGATGATTACTCGAGATACATGTGGAGTATACTCATGAAAGAGAAGGGCGAAGCATTAGAAAGGTTTAAACGTTTTAAAACTATGGTGGAAACTCAAACCGGGAAGGGAATTAAAACGTTTAGAACAGATCGAGGAGGAGAATTTACATCGACCGAGTTCAACACATTCTGTGAAGATAATGGCATCGCACGTCACTTAATCGCGCCTTACACACCACAACGAAACGAAGTTCTTGAGAGGCGTAATAGAACATTGATGGAAATGACCAGAAGCATATTGAAGGGAATGAGACTTCCAAATTACTTGTGGGGAGAGGCAGTACGACATTCGACATATCTCATTAATCGTGTTCCCACAAAGGCTTTAGAAGATCAAACACCTTACGAAAGCTTGTTCGGCAAGAAACCAAATATTGAACACTTGTGAGTTTTTGGTTGCTTTTGCTCATGTAAAGATTGAAGGAACTCATCTTAAGAAGCTTGACGAGAGGTCAAGACCACTGGTGAATCTTGGAACGGAACCTAGTATGAAGGCTTATAGGTTGTATGATCCAAGTGCAAGGAAAGTGGTGGTGAGTCGAGATGCGATCTTTATTGAAAACAAGGGTTGGAATTGGAATGTGCGTGAGGAATGTGGAGACTCTGGTATGTTCAAGATAGCCGATGTTATTGAGGATACCACTAATACCAGTAACGAGATCGAAGAAGAAGTTGAGTATGAAAATGAAGTTGCGGGAACAGAAGAAGATACGTTGGAACAAGAAAACACAGAAATTGGTCATCAACAAGAACGAAGGAAATCTTCAAGACAAGTGTTTAGACCCAAGTATCTTGATGATTATGTCTTAATGGAAGAGTGTGAACGGTTATTATTGACAATGAATGGTGAACCGAAATTTTATGAAGAAGTCGAAGGCACTAAAGAGTGAATTGAAGCGATGGAGGCCGAAATTGACTCGATCAACAAGAATCAGACCTGGAAGTTAGTTAATAAACCAAAGGAAGTCAAGCCAATTGGACTAAAGTGGGTTTACAAGCTAAAGAGGAATGCGGATGGAACCATAAACAAGCACAAGACAAGATTGGTGGCTAAGGGTTATGTTCAAAAAGCGGGAATTGATTTCGATGAAGTATTTGCTCTCGTAGCACGTATCGAAATGGTGAGATTACTCATTGCTCTAGCAACGATGAGAGGATGGGAAATTCATCACTTGGATGTGAAAACCACTGTCTTGCATGGTGAATTGAAGGAAGTAGTGTATGTCACTCAACCCGAAGGATTTTGCAAAAAGGGAGAGGAGACAAAAGTTTATCGATTGTTCAAATCTTTGTACGGTCTGCGACAAGCTCCTAGAGCCTGGAACAACAAGCTTGATCAAGTTCTCAAAGGGTTGAAATTTTAGAAGTGTGCAAAAGAACAAGCTGTATACAGTAAGGAAGAGGAGAATCACAAACTTATTATAGCGGTATATGTAGACGATTTGTTCGTGACAGGTTCTTCTCCCGAGGTTATTCATGAGTTTAAAAGAGACATGTCGACGACATTCGAGATGACAGATTTGGGAAAGCTTACATACTACCTTGGAATTGAGGTTGAACAAAACGAAGAAGGGATGACTATTAAACAAGAGAGTTATGCCAAAAAGATTTTGATTGATACAGGTATGGAGACTTGTAATCCAACTCATATTCCGATGGATGCTAACTTAAAGCTGACCAAAGCTATTGAAGAACCGGAGATAGATGCCACGAGATATCGTAGGACAATCGGGTGTCTAAGATACTTACTTCATACACGGCCGGACTTAGCATACGATGTGGGAGTGTTGTGTCGTTACATGCACAATCCGAGGGAGTCGCATGGACAAACTATAAAACAAGTGTTACGATATGTCAAAGGAACCACCAGCCTTGGAGTGAAGTTCAGACATGGGAAAGAAGACAGAATTGTGTGCTATAGCGACAGTAGCCACAATATAGATCTTGACGATGGAAAGAGTACAGGAGGTCACATTATCTACTATGGTTCAGCGCCAATCACATGGAATTCTCAGAAATTACCAACAGTAGCTTTGCCATCCTGTGAAGCTGAGTTTATGGCAGCTACAACGGCGGCATGTCAGGCAATTTGGCTTCAAGAAACTCTCGGAGAAGTGTTAGGCGTTGAAAGCAAGAAAGTGACAATACGTGTGGACAACAAATCAGCTATTGCACTTACTAAAAACCCGGTGTTTCACGGTCGTAGCAAACACATACTCTCTAAATATCACTTCATCCGAGAATGCATTGAAAATGGCCAAGTCGAAGTAGAGCATGTCCCCGAAACTGAGCAGAAGGCGGATATACTAACTAAAGCTCTAGCAAGGATCAAGTTCAGAGAGATGAGGAGCTTGATTGGTGTGGAAGACATTGACTCGAATTCAACGATTAAGAGGAAGAATGTTGGATTAATCGTTTGAATTAATCAAAAGGAAGGTTCTAATCGTGTTAGGATTAGATCAAATAAAATAGAAATAAGACTTATTTTTATTGTGTAGGATAAGGTAAGTAGATTCTCGTAAGATTTGGTGTTAGCAAATCTTATCTCTAATTGGGTTTTAGTTTTGAGGCTTCTCCCTATAAATATCATAAGCTATGTGAGCAATGATATATTGAGAATCACAAGTTTAGTTTTGGTTGAGCTTTCTAAACAAA
This sequence comes from Crucihimalaya himalaica, assembly GCA_004349715.1. Taxonomy (NCBI): domain Eukaryota; kingdom Viridiplantae; phylum Streptophyta; class Magnoliopsida; order Brassicales; family Brassicaceae; genus Crucihimalaya; species Crucihimalaya himalaica. The sequence continues at coordinate 3,434,736 of SMJT01000009.1, forward strand.
TAAAGAAGTGTTGTTCTTAATCGATTCTTAACCTTGAAAATATGTTTCACATATTGTTTTTAAAAATATTTATAGTTCTTTACTATGTTTGTTAATTATTAGTCTTATAATACTTTTATGTTAATTTAATAAATACTCATATGAGTAATTTATAATCAAGTTAATATTATGTAATTTGTATGATTCTGAACATAGTTTTATGAAGTGTTGAAAAATACAATATTCATATGTATTGTTACTTTGTGTTAGTTATTTTTTTCAATATGTAATTATTTGATCTTGAGGTATGCTGCGGTCGATTTTTTCGTTATTATGTTTATTTAAATATTTTTGTTGTAATTTGAAATTGTTGGTTTAACTGTAATTTTAGTTATCAAGAATTTTTTTTTTGAATTTAAATTAAGAAAATGTGTATATTAATTACATAGTTTAATATCATGTAATATTTGATTTTTAAAACATAGTTTCTCATATTTATATAAATTAAAATAGATTACATATTTTAAATTAGCAAATGCAGATCAGATGTATAATGTATGAACCATAAATAAAGTTTACATGGTGGCAAAATTAAAGTTTAGGAATATGCTTTTAGAGATTCAATTAGCATATCAGTAAAATCTTATATTTAAGAGATTATGAATCCAATTTAGGTTTTTTTTTTGTTGGTATTCATTATTCAGATTTTGTTATTCATTCAACAATTTGTAAAACTAATTAACTGCTAAAGACTATATAAAATAATTAGTTTGTTTAAGATTGTTAATAAAATATAGAATTTTGAATGGACATTAATGTTTATGTATAAACTTTTCAAGATACTATATTTTAAGAAGAAGGTAATATATTTGGGAAGATTTTTTTATTTCATCACGTATTTGAGAAGATTAAATTCTGATATTATTTGTTAAACTTATAGTTTCATATTTTTTTACAAATATTCTATATTGTAAAATTGTCAAATCTATAACTGCGAAATTAATGTTGATTGTGAAATTAAGATTTAACGAATATTTACTATACCAAAGTTAAATGGTCAAGATTAATTTTTTCAGAAATAGATGATCCGATTTATGACTTTCCGGATCAAGATTTAAAAAGATTAAATATACCATAGATTAAGGGTTGAGATTAAAACATGTGACCCCGTATTTATCCGTTTGATAATTCGGATAATCTGATTGTTTTCAATGTTTGAAAATCGATTATATCTTTAATGAATAATTCCCATTTTTCATAAATACAATGACATTGTATAAATATTTTATTAAAAATAAGGTCTAAAATGTATTAAAACAATATATAGATATCTTATCTCAACGAAATCAAATTGTATCATGTAATGTATACAGACTCTTACGATTTAATCAAGTAAATATATTCAAATTTACTGTTGTATTGTGGTAATCTTAAGTTCATAATTAAACATGATATTTCCAGAAACATTGATATAATTCAAACCCATTATTTTCAGCTGGCGCTCTTATTTTAGGCCAACAAGTCCAACTTAGCTTAGTGAGTTATGGTGCTAGAAACTCGGCTTCTTGGCTTTTTGGAAAAAAAACAACAACTACGTCATCTTTCTATAACGCCGTAAGCATTCACTACTTTCTTATAGATTTCTGCTTTCTTTTATTTTATTTTCTTTTTCTTTTTCGGTACGGGACAGATTTTGAGGATCCTTTAACCATTCTTTTAAGAATGGTTGAATCATTTTCTTTTCTTTTTATTTTTCCTTCTTTTCTCCTCCTTTAGTTATCTATATAAGTGTTGGATAGATGTTGTATAACGAGAGGGAGCTTATATACAGGTATGATCATGAGAATTAAAGAGAGACGGTATTCTACATTAATATAGTGTATAATTGATATGATTCTCTTTAATAATCTTCACATAACTCAGTATTGACAATTTTAGGAGACATTTTAAAACCCAGTATCTTCGTTTAAAATAACATAAATCTTTAAAAGACGTTATTAAAAGTATTGCATTTCAACGGCCGAATGAAATAAAAAAAATTCATCACAATTAAAAAAGAATAAAAACAATCCAAAAGCCATAACCTCAGTCGCTATTTATAGCTAAGCCACAGCTTCTCTCACCACAGACAAACAAAAAAAAGGTTTGGTTCCAAAAGCTAAAAGCTTCCATCTACATTAGAGTCTCTCAATTTAGCATTTACACACAATAACACACACCAAACAAAAAATGATAGCTTACATAGAACCATACTTCTTGGATAACGACGCCGAGGCTGCCTCCGCCGTCACCACCGCCGGTATATCAACCGATGGCGTTTCTGACTCACTTGACATCCAAGGAGAAATCGTATGCGGTGACGCTGCGGCTAATATCGCCGGGAGGGATTTTGGCGGCATGAACTGTGTGAAGCCACTTGCCGTGGTGAGACCGGTGGGACCGGAGGATATCGCTGGAGCAGTGAAAGCGGCTCTGAGGTCGGATAAACTCACGGTGGCGGCTCGTGGTAACGGCCATTCTATCAACGGCCAAGCCATGGCGGAAGGCGGGCTTGTCGTCGATATGAGTTCCACGGCGGAGAATCATTTCGAGGTAGGTTTTTTATCCAACGGTGGTGACAAGGCGTATGTTGATGTCTCCGGAGGGGCATTATGGGAAAATGTGTTGAAACGGTGCGTTTCGGAATACGGTTTGGCTCCGAGGTCGTGGACGGATTATCTTGGGCTAACCGTGGGCGGGACGTTGTCAAATGCCGGCGTTAGTGGACAAGCGTTCCGTTACGGACCACAGACGTCAAATGTAACGGAGTTAGACGTCGTAACGGGAAATGGAGACGTCGTTACTTGCTCGGAGTTGGAGAATTCGGAGCTCTTCTTCTCCGTTTTAGGTGGTCTTGGTCAGTTTGGTATCATCACCAGAGCTAGGGTTTTGCTTCTGCCAGCTCCAGATATGGTGATTACTTATAAAACCAACAATTTCAATATTATTTTCATAATCTCAATTATACTATGTTTTATTATTGATATATAAGTTTACTTGAGTAATTGAAAATTTTAATGATTGTATTAGGTGAGATGGATAAGAGTAGTATACGCCGAGTTCGACGAGTTCACTCGAGACGCCGAGTGGCTAGTGAGTCAGAAGGACGAGTCATCGTTCGATTACGTGGAAGGATTCGTGTTCGTCAACGGTGATGACCCGGTCAACGGATGGCCAACTGTTCCGCTACACCCGGATCACGATTTTGACCCGACCCGGCTCCCGCAATCTTCCGGGTCTGTTCTTTATTGCCTCGAACTCGGTCTTCACTACAGAGACTCCGATTCCAACTCAACCGTCGACAAGGTAATAATAATAACACAAACTTTATAACAATTTTCCAAAAATTCAAGAACCGTTCATCTTTTCTGAGATCCGACGGTGGTGAAAGTTTCTGATGTTCTAGAAACCTTGTTTGACCGAAATTGACCTTAGATGAAGTGTGAAGTTGACCGTCGGATCAAATCAACGGACCCGTTTTATTTTATTTTATCACTAACAGTCATACGACACGTATTTCATATAGGACCGCATTGAGTTTTCTCGACCTCCATGATTACAACATAAAATTTCAAAAGATAGTAGAAAAATTATAATGTTGACAAAAAAAAATAGAAAAAATGATAACATTATAGTATATTTTTTTAGTATGGAAATATAATAGAGTGGGAAAGAGAATTATACATGTCTGACTGCATAATATGCAACTGACGAGACATTGGGTAATGTATCTTCGATTTTGGATTTTCTGACATAAAATATATATGTGCTTCTCTCTAATGCCCTTGTCGTAACCACGTTATTACGAATACGACATTTGTCTTTTTTTCTTTTTTCCTTTTTTCCTTTTTTGCTTTTGTTGTCTTTCTCATGAAACCCATATTTTTATTAGATCACGCTTTTGCTACTCAATTATTTAGGTTAACCAACATGTGTGACGTGTTCATTGGTCGTGCGGTATGGTACGTAAGGGCAGAAAATTGTAATTGTAGCATGTAAACGTCCTGAGTAAACATAAATTTCAAACGGTCCCGGCTAAAATCTAGTCATCGTTTTATCTGGAATTGTCTATGAATGTACCAAACTACCCTTGACTGATTTTTCAACTTTGTGTGTAGAGGGTGGAGAGATTGATCGGACGGCTAAGATTTAATGAAGGGTTAAGGTTCGAGGTAGATCTGCCTTACGTAGACTTTTTACTTCGGGTGAAACGGTCTGAGGAGATAGCGAAGGAGGACGGTACTTGGGAAACGCCGCATCCATGGCTTAACCTCTTTGTGTCGAAGCAAGACATCGGAGATTTCAATCGGACGGTGTTTAAAGAACTTGTCAAGAAAGGAGTCAATGGACCAATGCTGGTGTACCCACTCTTGCGAAGCAGGTGAATATTGCTCTCTCCTTTTTTACTGGGACCAATCTTTTTTCATTTTTGGTTCGACAAGGCACCTATCTAAAACACTATAAGAAGATCGGTCTAGTTTTAGTTTTTATGTCACGTGTTTGGCACCTCTGATGCACTTAAAGGGTCATCTACAAATTGTCGTGGATGTGGCACACGTGTCTTTCTTCAACTCCTCGACATTTTTTTTAACCGTACGGGTTTATAAGTACAAAATTGGAATTTAGTGAAGTCGTTTAGATTTTGTAGGCGAAGATCAAAATACTAAACTAATACGGAACCGTATACGGTTGGGTGGGTGACGGAGTTGTAATGTAACCGTCGTTAAGGTTAGCGTCAGATATGGAAAGAGTTAGAAATATGAAATCTGTGGGGACAAAGATACGTTTCTTGGACCTACTATGCTACTACGATGAACTAACGTTAATTTTTTATTCACTTATCTAAAACAGCCTTTTGTACTTTGTAGTTTACAGAAGAGTAATTTCGTCTTTAGATATTTTACTTTATGTGGAAAATGAGATTTGCCGGTACGTAAGATATGAAACCAATCGAGAAGATTATTATTGCAAAGGGCCAAACTCCAATTTTACCGATAAGCCCTTTTATTCTATTTAGTGGTATTTTAATGAATGATTAAATAATAATTTGGTCGGATTTTTTATCAGGTGGGATGAGCGGACGTCCGTGGAATTGCCGGAAGGAGAGATATTCTATATTGTGGCATTGCTTCGGTTCGTGCCGCGGTGTGCAAAAGCTTCATCGGTTGAGAAAATGGTAGCTCAAAACCAAGAGATCGTTCATTGGTGTGTCAAAAATGGGATAGATTTCAAATTGTATCTTCCTCATTACAAGTCTCAAGAGGAATGGATTCGCCATTTTGGAAACCGATGGTCGAGATTCGTTGATAGGAAAGCTATGTTTGATCCTGTGGCTATCCTTTCACCCGGTCAAAAGATTTTCAATAGGTCTCCTTGACCCCTCATATTGTTTTGTTTTCCTTTTCTTATTTTTACTTTTGTATTCTTGAGTTTTGTTGGCTTATAATGTAATTTTTGTCTGTATTTTTCTTTCTCCCAAGAAAAAAAATCTACTGTTTTTTCTATAAAGGTGGCCTATATCAACCTATGAGTCATGTCCAGTTATGAAGAACATGACAAGAAAAAGGTTCTTTCTTATTTTGGTTTAATATTTCTCCAATATATGTTGACTCTAGTAATAACTAATGTAATCATTGTTAACCGGTCCATTAAGCGAAGAAGATTATCTTACCATCTTGAATGATATAGAACTATGATAGAAAAAGAGAGACAGAAAGAGACATTGTTGGAAAAATTGGAGTTTTGAAGAGTTAGTTGATGTGCAACTCACTGCTGAAATAAATTATACGTTACATAAACTAGATAACATCCGTGCATCATATACGCCTCTTTTGCTTGTATATTATTTTGTTTAATACGTAAAATAATTTAATTATTTTCTGTGGGATTTTAATGAAATTTTTTCTAAGTACCAGCCGATCCGTTTTAAGACCCTCGACTATATTGTTAACGAAAAAAGTCCTCAACTAAAAGATTTTAACGAAATATTCATCAAATGTTAAGTAGTTACATTTAAAAACCCTCAACTAACTATTAATAAGAAAACCCGTCAAGTAAAAATTTTTAGTGGAAAACTAATTCGTTTATAAGTCTAAACATATTTTGTTTAATTGATACTTTGCATTGCTGCTTGTTAAAACGACATGTATGTATTTTTTTATAGTTAAAACAATGTAGTGTTTGTTCAAAAACAATATGAAAATATAAATAAGTCGATTTAAAATATTCAAATTGTGCAAAGTATAAAGCAACAATCTTTTTCGTGTTTATCTTTTATTTAAGATGCGTTTAATTTCTAAAACTATATTTTTGAAATTTTGTGCAGCACATGATGTGATATTTTAGCTATATTGATTAATCGCTTTAAATTCTCAATACACGTTTCTAATACTATTTTAAAACAAACACTATGTTTTCGTAGGTTTAAAACAAATAGACACCACATTCTCTTATGCCTAAAACAAATAGACATGTCGTCTTTTAATAATGCAAAACAAAAATATATCGATTTGATGGCAGTCGTTTAGAGTTTTCTGAGTATTATAGATGGAAAAGGGGTTTTTTTCAATTAAAAATAGATCTTTAGTTAAAGGATTTAAATATATCAGTAAATGTATGACGGTTTTTTCAATAAAAACTTTTAGTTAAAAGTTTTTCATTAAAAATTTAGTTGAGAGTTTTTAAAATAAATAAACCGATATTTGAGATTTTTTTGTTAGAATCTATCTTCGTGTTGTTTTTTTCCATTTCTTAGATCATGGTAAATATTTTATTACTAAAATCCGTGGATCATCCGTTATGTAAGTTTTCGAAACTGGTTGATACGGACTATATATAATCGTCTAACGCAATGGTTTTCCAGCTAACACTTCACATTTGGATAATCTTTAAGTATATATCTCTATTTCCACATAAGTTTCTATACTTTATGGCCTTTGTTAGATTTAGGATAAGAAATGAGAGAATTGATGGACATTGAAAAGCTTTTTTTCTTCGCATGCTGTCCCAATAATTAATCCAAAACGATAAATAGATCAACCAAATCAATCGACCACCATCCATATTGGAGCCAGTCCATGATACTATAGTGACTACGACCCTATTTTGGATAATTCCTACTAAATCTTATGTCCTATATACTATTCGATTTGGACCGTTCGAATAATCTATGCTCTTGATGATATTTGTCAAACAATTAACTTTAAAAAAATATGATAGAAGAATTTTTTTTTTCCAAATTTTATTTAAATAATTGTGACATGTCGTAGACTTTCCAGTCAAAGTTCAAATTCATATGTTGAGTACTGTTGTAACTTGTATAATTCGGTGATATGATAGCGGAAGCTAGCAATTTTAAACGGAACATGATATTATATATAAAGATGTCGACGGCAAACAAATTAGATGATGTCAATATCAGTGCCATATGAAGGTGATAACAATAGCTTGATTGGTATTGCGTATTAGTGGACGTACTGTTTTTTTTTTAAATTCGACGACGTTTATGAGTTGAGCATGAAATAAAGTTTATAGAACTTTTAAATGTCTAATGTGTCAATGCTTTATAAAAAACCATTTCTTAAACATATATCTTTAAAATTTTTTAAAATATATTTTTACCTTTATTAATAAAATCCACATCACATGCTATAACATATTTGTATATCAATCACATATCATTATATCAATATATAATAGCTTACAATTTTATTAGCTTAATTCTTCTGTCCGATACTTACTGTAAACCGATAAATTTAAAAGAAAAAGAAAATATGAAATTAGTTGATTGGGTCGATTCAAGTTTGGTCAAATCGGTGTAACACTTGGTAGGACATTATTTATGACTAGTGCAACCGTCACATGAGTCATGATTAGATAATTACTAACCAACTAGATGAAAATCGACCCGCGCGTTGCGTTGTGTGGTTAATATGCTCTGTTATTGCAGTTTTTTTAAATTGTGTTTATCACCTTCAATGATGAACAAAGATGTCTATGCTCTTATTCAAGTTTATTTCAACGACTAAAATGTTTTACAACCCTTGACAGAGGATGCTAATGATCAAGCCAATAAAACATACAAGAGTTGCTGTATTACTGATAATTCAACTCATTTCTTATTTAATATTAAATAGTTCATCACTGACAGAATTATCTGTTTAGGTAGCAAACTATTTTCTAAACACAGATCAACAAAACAAACAATTATGATATATAAAGGATATTAATTGCTCAAATATGTTTAAACTAAAGAAAACGGAAATGGTATCCACACTTACTGGCTGGTTGTGTTCCTATTATGAGAGAAAAATGACTGTTGTAGAGTCATCATTTGCTAAAGAAGACCAAAAAAACAATCCAAACATTAGCCTCACGAAATTTTATTCCTTCAAGTTACAAAAATATTTCTTTGGAGAGACGACATGGGCCCAACTGACCTGCATCATCTCTGGAGAGCTAAACTGGCGAAGGAATTTAGGGTTTTGCATCATTTCCATCAACCGAGGATTCATATCTAGCATGCTCCAGATTCACATTATACATTTATAAAAAAAATCTTTTAAAACAAAAAAAAATACGCCGTAAATTTTATAAAAAGGTCTTTCGACTTCACCCATTTTTCTCCTTCCACAATTAATTTTTTAAACACCCCACCATCACCACATATATCTTTAACACTCTTCCATGATATCAACTCCACATCAAATTGAAAAGTGGCATTAGGAGGAATGGTTGGTGGTAAACCAGTTTCACCATAAGCCAACTCAGGGGGAATAGTGAAAACGGCATTTTCACATTCATTCATGATCTTGATTTTTATGTCTCATCCTTTCATCACATGTGCCTAACCAATCCAACGCCAAAACAAAAGTTCATGACTCAGAAATACACCATAATGAACCAATTTGTGCCTAACATTAAACCATACAAACAAACACAGACTCTGGTTTCAATTTCACAGGAGAATCAACCACAAAATGATCCTTAATGATCCTAGAAATTGATTCACCCTAATCTTCCACAAATCTTAAAGCAGAACATAGCAAACACCTTCCATGCAATACACAAATTACCTTGGCCAAGAGTAAATTTAAAAGGAGTTCAGCTGTCACGGCTCGAAATCAAATTCATCCCATCTAACAAAGTTCTCGTGTAATACACTACAAAAGAAGACAATAATGAAACCAATCTCAGAACCTGATCGATATATCACATATATCATCATATAAAAATCAGATACTTAATACACACGTTTTTCACTTTCCTTGACAAGTTTCTTCTTTAATCCTTATTTCCCGATTTCCTTCTCTTCGCCGATCTTCAAATAAGGAGCCGAGTTGAAACACCCCATCCTTAAAATTTTTATAAAGGAGGTTGTTTCGTCCTCGGATCATCACACAACCCGAACATTTATTTATATTTTAAAGGGTCGATTCTTTAACAAACCATATTCGATATTTATTCTGAGATTCATTATATCAGAGTCATAAATCAGCAGACGACTTTCGATAATAAACGAACATAAACTGGATTTCTTTATTAATTTATCAAGGATTGAATACACTTGCGAGAGTTTGCACTATAGGCTAATACAAGTATAATATGATCCCCATAATCCAGTCTAACACACCACACTCCCTTCTCGGCAACATCGTTTGGGCGCCTAATTGCGATCCTTTCCACGGTCACCACCTTTTACTGAAACCAACGAGTATAAGTAAAACGAGAATCATCACGAGATGAACAATGCAGATGATCGAATGAACGATTCTACATGATTATGCAAAACACGGCAAACCTCGTGTTTCCCCCATAGATAATCTCTAAACAACAAAAAAGAGAAGTAAGAAATTCGAGCAAGAGATACAAGTCGCTTAACCACTACGCTTCCTCGGAGGAATCGTCGAACGTCCACGGATTAACACCGCGAGTTCACTAATCCAGTCCTCGGTTACGGCGTAAGCACCCACCTTTGCCGCCCTCATCGTCGGTTCCGTGGTGATCTCGAGTTCCCGTAAGGTATTCACGTCCATTCTCGAAGATTCTTCCACACTTAGGTTATTCTCTCGATTTCTCTCGAAGATTCTCTCTTCTTTTATGTGTTTATTCCCGTTCGTAAACTTAGGAATTTTTATGAGTATTCTCGTTTTTCTTGTGTTTTTGTGATGCCAAACAATGAATACGTGATGCCTTTATATAGGTTTTGGGCTGGAACCGTTTTTATGGCGAAGAGTCACATCCTCATGATAGGCAACCTTTTGTTACACTCGTGTCCCTTTGCCACACCCACTCGCGCATCAACCGCTCGGTTAACCAATCAACCGTCCAAACGCTCGGTTACCCATTCAACCGCCCAATCGCTCGGTCAATCACCCAACCACCTCACTAGCTGGTCGAGCTAGGGCGAGCTATCCGAGCTTAGCTCCAGCTAGTTGAGCTAGACTTCAGCTGGCCTAGCTTAGGTTCAGTCCACGGCAACTACTGTTCAGTCCACGGCAGCTGTTCCGAGCTCACCGTAGCTTTCCCCGAGCTATATTCGATGTTTCCTCGAACATCTTATATTTTTTCCGACCTTTCTTTTGTTTCTTTCGAGGATTTCGGCTAAGTCATAATCTTTTTCGACTTAACTCTCGTTCTTGGACCTTATATCGAATTTCCTCCGACAATCTTCCTTTGTCCTCGATCATGGCCCGTTTCACCGATCCTTAACGCGGATCGGGGATGTTACACGAGTCACCTTCAGCGTCGGAGAGATCCATATCCATCTCCTCCGGTTCCTCTGCCAGAAACTGTTGCATGTCATGGGTTTTTGTGGTGGAAATGAGTGAAGTTTGCAAGGGTTTATAAACGCACAAATGAGAATGCGAAAAGATTGAAACGGCAAAAAGTTTGGTGACGTAGTAAGAAGGTGATTAATAGATTAACTTTACTTTTCATTAAGACTACTAAAATATTAATGGATTTAGTGGAGGTGTGGGATGGTTATTGATTTATTGTTATGAAATAAGTAGATTTGTAGCATTAATCATGTGACTTCTCGGTTTCACATTCATCAAAATATGTACTTGGTGAGATACATATGCTAAATTTTTTATGACTTTAATTTTTAAGTTCATATCTCATTTTTTATAATTAACATGTAAGCTAACATTTAATTATTTTAACACGAAAGATTATGTGTGACTGAAACCTTGTATAATATTTTGCAATTTATCCGGTTTCAATCTCTTGGTTTAAAAACTCGATCATAATCTTCTATTTGGTTGCATATCTACTTTTTTCTTGATGGTCGACCATAATATTAAAAAAAATCTTAACAAATACGCCAACAATTATATATATTGATGCTGTTTTTAATAAATTAAAAAAAACTTATAGTTTTAATTTTGGTTTAATGTTTTTTTTAATAAATTAGATGTGTGGATCCCACATAATGATGACGTGGACGTTTTTCATTGGTTTAGTGGATGTCACAGATGTTGATGCGGAGACCCTAAATAGAAAAAAAAAGAGATTTATTATATATATATATAGATTTGAAAAATAGTTTTCTCCGATATTTTGTAATATATAATTTAAAATTTTCGCATATGATTAGTTTGGGAAGAAAGAACCAAAAATATTGATCGGTTGATCAGTCTCGAAAGGTTTACATTGACTCGTCACTCCATTTTATCTTTTTTTTTGTTTGCCATTTACGAGAAAAAAAAATAATTAATAAGACTTGTGTGGATTTGGGGAATCAGATTCTTTTCTTCTTACCACAAAAGAATCAAGAAAAAAGGTTTTGAGCTTCACCAACCTTTCTCCATATATTATCAAAAGGAAAATATTTCTACATGTATATATTAATCTTTTTCTTTGCTTAATTTTTTTTGTTGTTGTTGATAATCATATATATTTTCGTGTGCTCCTCCTAAGAGATTCTGATTCTTTTGTTTTCTATTTTTCCTTTTCTTTTTTGGAAAAAAGCTCACACGCCCCAAAAAAATAACATAAAGCTAGTTTGAAGATATCAAATGAAATTATTTCAGTTATTATTTATTGTGGTCCTGTTCGTTTCCTCGTTCGTTTCCTCGTCCAGATGGTTCATCTGGATGGAGATGCAAATCAGTGTTCGTTTATTGTTAAAAATGACAACTATTCATATAGTTTATCTAGATGAGTTTAGAAAATTTAGGCAAAAATTTGAAAATTAGTTAGATGAACCAAATTGGACCATTTGGAAGGAGATGATTCTTCAAAATTTTATTAATGTTTAAAATACCCTCATTTATAATTATAACTCAAATATTGTAAATTATATATAGATTTCATGTTTTATTTAAAAAATCACAATATTGCACCAATTTTTTTTTTCTAAAACCGTAAAATCACGGATTATCATTTTCCGTCAAAATCATAAAATCTTGGAATTACGTTTTGTTACCAAAATCAAAAATACTGTAATCCTATCGACACAAATTTTTTTTTCTGAAATTTTTTTTTGCCACGCCGTAAATCAAGATTTTGGCAAAAAGATTGTAACACGGTAATTCTGAAAAAAAAATCGCCATACCATTATCCACCAAAACAAAAAATTACAGAATTACGTTTAATTCTAACTAAACTGTGAATTCAAGTTTGCATTTTCATGTCGAAATCATAAAATCGATAATTAACGTTTTGTAACATAACATCGAAATACACAATTTTGGCGGAAAAATTGTAGAATACCATTTTGTAGCCTAAATCGTCAAATCACATAATTACGTTTTTGCGTCAAAATTTTGATATCACAAATTTAGCAGAAAATTGCGAGCAAATTTTACGTAATAACGTTTTCCCACCAAATTCACAAAATTGTGGAATTACATTTTTCTGCAAAAACCTCAAAATTACGGAATTATTTTTTCACGTTAAAACCAAAAAATTAGAAAATGGTGTTTTTCCGCCAAAACCGAGAAATCGGAAAATGCATTTTCCGCATAATTTAATTCCGTGATTTTGCGATTTTGGCGGAAAAATTGGAGAAATGTGATTTTCCGCCAAAATCAAAATCGGAAACGCAATTGTCCACCAAAAACCAAAAAATCAGAGAATTGCATTTTTTCTTCCAAAACCGTAAAATCATGATTTTGTGGAATATAATATTCTCTTGTGGAATATAATATTCTCTTGAAACCTCAATTCCACATTTTTCCGCTAAAATCGTGATTTTACAGTTTTGGAAAGAAAACAAAATTTTACAAATATTGCGGTTTTGGCGTAGAAATCTAATTCCGCGATTTTGCACTTATGGCGAGAAAATATTATTCTGCGATTGTGCGGTTTTGGGAGAAAACGTAGTTTTGCATTTTTTATTATATTTTAATCAATAATTAAAATCAATATATTTAAGATTAAGATTAAAAATATAATTAGATCAAAAAATGTGTATTTTAGTTATTTTCTTATTAAATTCATTTAGATGGAGATGAGTATTTACCAAAATTCAACAAACAAATAAAGGTTCATTTAGATGTTTCATTCAAATGATTACCCAAAAATTAAAACGAACAACATTCATATGGAACATCTGAATGAAATATTGAGATGAATCATTTGGATGGAAAAGTCAGATGAACAAACGAATATGACCAATATTTGTTGGAATAAAGATTAGCTAAAATGAAAATTTCTCTGTGTTTTGAAGATAATTAATATAAACAAGACTGGTTTAGAATCAAACCAAGCATAGCTATATCACCAAAATTAGTTTGCCTAAAAAGAAAACTTCAAATCGACTTTTGGTCTTACATAATACGAAAAAACAATTCGTAAGTTAATCGCAAAAATATAATACGAAAGAACTTTATGGACAAATTTTTGGTCTTATGTAAGATATACTTATATGTTATCAATCATTTGTCCATAAAATATATGTATATACATCGTCGCATATTGTATATGTCTGAATAAAGATTAGCTAAAATGATATTTAATTCGGTGAGAGAAGCCAATATTTAACATCTTTTTGTGATGTAATAACCACCCTTTCTTAATGTTATAGAGACCTACAATCTCTGTTCAACAAAGAAAGTGCCCTTTTTAATGAAAAAATGTGAAAACTTGTCCCATATCAGTGGATAAATCTTCGTACCAAAAAAACAAGGAAAAAAAAAGATTTCAAAATTTTGGATTCCGAACCAAAATCTATTCGATTTCCCCCACTCCCAACATATATAATAAGTTATTTTCCTTCTAACAACTTTTCTTTTCTTTTCTTTTCAGGTTGCTTTACTGTTTGTTTCTCTTTCACAAAAGATGAGATTCTAATTTTTATATATTTGTTCACAGCTTTAGATAATGCAATTATAAGATAATGATTTCTCTGTGAGGGGCAAAACATAGAATAAATAAACAATGGGCTAAGAATTTCCCATGCAAGAGCATTCCTAGTACGTTCTCTGCTAAACGTGCCATGCATGCACGGACGTGTTCTTCAATTTTTAATTACTTCATTTGCTGCTTATGGGTCACTACAAGCCAAATACGTTCTTACTATTTTATAGCTTCATTTTGTCTAAATCGAGGAAAGGTATTATGTAATACGAACTTGGATAACAGATAGGTACATATATAATATAACTTATTATATTACTTTTAAGATAATTGGCTTAGTAGGCTTATGATTACTCTAAAGTTCTTCTTATTATAACTAATATAATCTATAAAATTTGCATAAAAATGTAACTAGACCTCAAACGACGCGTTACTTCGTCACAGCAGAGAAAAATGAAAAAGAATACCGAATTCGAGGACCGACGAATTGAAGAAAAAAAAAAGACTAAATTAACTTGTTATGATCTTCGACCAAAACAGATTATGGTGGTTCTGATTGTGGTTATGAGTCCGAAGTTTTTTTTTTGTTACGAAAAATAATGAAACCGAGATCTTTTACGAACCAAATTTTAAATATATGTATATACATATGCTACACATTAATACTGGTATAACCGTTTTCTTGAACTATTTATTATATGAAATGTATTATAGGTGCTCTTCAACTTGAAGTCTTGAAGACAACTAATCAATATTTGGGTTAAAATCATGATACTATTTAACCAATAAAACAAAAAATCCTGATACTAGCTAGTGGGGTAATGGGAGACCAAAATTCAAAATTGAATTCATAAAATAAGGGTTTGGTAAGATAGATCTTTATAAAGTTGTCTTGACTGATGAATTTAATTTTTTCAATCGCGAGAATTAATTTATGTGGGTTGGGTTTTATGGAATTACGTTCCCGTTTGACACGTGAATGGAGATGCTTTATGCATGTGAATTTTAACTTGCTTTGTAGCGAATTAAATTAATTAACCAAAAGAATATCTACGATTCCCCGATAAATTAAAAGAAAGAAAGATAAAGTTTTAGTGTCCAAGAAATGAAAACTTCAAAGAGGGAAAAAAAAAAGTGAAATGAAAAACTGAAAACTTTAAAGTAAAAAGAGTAGAGCACAATCGAACAACGATGAGAAGACAATTATCATAAAGATACTTTCGATATACGTCCTCGGCCTTGCCGTTACTATATATAAATTCATGTGATCATAGCAACAAGATTAAGAAAATTAAAGATACAAGATTAAATGTATAGGTTTCCCAACTTTGAATTCACCTATGTTTACAGATACAAGTTTTTTTTTATTTCAGAAGACTTGAATCTAAATTATTTACAATTCATGCAAACAAGTTCGTTGTTGGTCAAGTTTTTGCTTGCAGCACTAACTCAGAAATGCTTCATCCAATAAGTCCACTCTATACGCTCCGTTCTATCTACCATCATCGTTCTAAACCCATTACAAGAACAAACTATTTGTCTTATAAATTCCAAGTATTAAGCTATACAAAAATGTTGACTCGTCTTGAAGTTGAGCTATATATATATGTTCTATGTAACGGTATGGTTGTGTGATTATTCGTTTCAGTTAAGTAATTAAAGAACATTTTAGATACGAAATAGCATATGAACTCACAAAACTCTCAATCTATAACTTTACTGCCACAAACATACAAAACGAAATAGTATTTGTGTATATGTGTTGAATATATAATGGTCCAATAGAAAACGATGTCATATAGAGTTCAATTACAGCTATTCTTTAGGAAGGACCATTCCACATTCAATCTCGATTCACATACTTTTCATATCTCAATCTCTCCACAACGACATTACAATGATGTGATGTGATATGCCCAACACGGTATGTATGTACTATACATTGACAAACACACTCACATACATCATTTGTAAATTTTAATTGAACTGATTTTTTTTTCATTCGTTTCTTTAGAACGAGACTGAAATAAATCACTGTATCATTTGATTATATATCAATATTTTCACCAATATCATACTCGATCGAACCATATTCGGTGACACTCAAAATCATTTTTGTGACAAATCTATATGAGTTCTTCGTAAAAATTTCAATTGTGCGATATTTGTTTTCGTTGAAAACAGGAAATGCTTCAGGTCATAGAAACTAATATGATTATATATGCCATTATGGTTTTTCTTAAAGTAAAAAATCTATCAATAGTATAAATAATAATAAAAATTTGCTGCGGAAATTTATTATAAGTTAAGTGACTTTTATACAAAGGAAAAAATAAATGACTCATGATGGTTCTACATGAAATATTTATTTTCTCAAAACAATCCAGATTTGGAATGTCATCTACTTGCACAAATTGTTGCCGTTGTGGATTTTGGATTCAACCAACATCCAAAGTCTTATATATGACTTGGTCCCTACCCTCCTAATTTCAGATCTTACTTACTGTATATATATAGAAGAAAAAAATAATTAGAAAGTGAAAAAGACCCGATTGTATATACAGTAAAACTCTATAAATTAAGTCGATTATTTTAAAGTAAAGGTTTTTTTTTGATTAATTAATATCTCTATAAATTAATTTAAATATTACAGAATAAGGATATCATCTTTGACTTTGTATATACAAAGACAAATGAATATGATGAAGATTTCATATGATTTTTTTTTTTTTAATAGTAGGTAGCTTGATACCACACTATAGACAAGTTGATCTCAGAGTCAGTCAAGACAATACTAATATTCATAATATTGAATCTACAATGAAATCTTCATTTTTGTTTTATTGACATAATATCTACTGGTGAGGAAAAATTCCATGTGACTTGCTGAGCATATTATATAGTCAATATATCTCGAAATTCCTCAACATATATATATATACTTTTCTATCAATCACAAACAATATTTTATTTCCAAAAATATCAAATAGCTGATCTGAAAAAAACAAAAAGGATCTGAAAGCGAGTATTTTAGTTGTACGCTTGCTTGAAACGCAAGCCCATGGGCTCTAGAAGAATAGAAATAAAGTAAAGTACAAAAATGGGCCTCCAATCCTAATGAGCCCATGGTAGTCGGAGAAGGCCTTGGCTTCTGTTCTATATTGGGAAAATCGCATTTTTAACCTCTAAAGTGGTACCGAGACGCACTTCAAATTTCCAAAAAATTTCACTTACACTATAAACCATAAATTCTAATATAATAGTAGTATAAACCTCCAGTTCCGTGAATTTATACACTCCGTCACTTAAATTAACGGCACAGTTACGGCTGTTAACGGGTTTAGTTAACCCTGTTTAACTAATAAAACGTGATTGTTTAGCTAACACGTGCTTTATCTACCTTCTAAAATCTGAAAAACAAACAAACCCAAATCGAAATTAGGGCAAAAATCACCAAATCGATTTTACACTTCTCCACCTCAGAGACAATCAGATATTCCAATTAATCGAAGAAGAAGAAGATTTTAAGTGTTTGAGAGTGATTTCGAACACGAACAAGGCAAGAATCGAACGATTTAATGCGAAAATGTGGTAAGCTTCGGGTTACTCTCCTCAAATTCGATGATGAAATGTTTGAGATTTTTTTCGATTTAGTTGGTGAATTGTGAGATATTTATTGGGGTTTTTGGGTTTCGTTGGAAATGAATGGGGTTAGGTTGATTTTATCTTGGTTTTGATGGGTTTCAATGTTGTATCGATTGAACAAGAGTGAGAGGGAATGTGAGTGTTGATTTTTTTCTTAGTTCCGATTGGGTTTCTGGGTTTTATTGATTCCATTTCCTTTGATGGTTTTCATTGTTGACTCGAATAATATCAACTGTTTGTTATGATTTGCGATTGTTCAATCCATTGCTATGATTTGCTAACTGTTATCGTGTTTGTTTGATAAAGTGAGGCAAAGTCGAGAATAAAGTTGAATATACACTTTGGTGGAACTATTATCAAAGAAGGTGAAGATTACGAGTACAAAAATGAAATAGGATGTAAGAAAGTTGAATGGGAGTTTTCTGAAATTTCATGGAAGAAATTTGATGACTTTTGTGTTACTGAGGCAGAGAATAGGGAACCGATTAGGTTCATTTGGTACAAAGAGCCAGAGAAGGACATGAAGTTTCTAGTTTATTTATTTGATCCAGAAAGTGATGGGGACATCTTTGATCTATGTTGCCAAGGGGAAAAATCAGGTGAGCTAGATATTTATGTTGAGCAACAATGTTCAGAGCACAGTCAACAAGATGCAGTTATCTACCTTCCATGCAGCCAAGAAGATCAACAGAGAGTTGAAGGTAAAGAGGATAGTGACTACGTTCTTGCTGATGAAGAAGTGGATAGACCAAAAGAAGATGAAGAAGGCTCGAATTCTGAGGATGAAATAGATGATGCTAGAGGGTATGAGGCTGAAGTAGATGATGATGGGGGCATTGAGACTGGGGTTGTGAATGAGAATGGAGCAGATGTTGTTGTGGACGCTAGAGATGGTGGTGATGATGACAGATTTCAGTCACTGTTTGAAGAAGGTGAGAGAGCAGAGACTGATAAAGAAGCATACAGAAGTAATGTGGAACAAGAAGAGGAACAAAGAGAAGCTGAAGAAAGTGAGGAAGAGTGTTTAGCAGAGAATGCAGCTGAATATCCAGATACACCATTAGAGTCAGCTGAAGAATTGGAAGAATGGGATAATGAGAGAAAAGGAAGAGAGAAAAAGAATGATAAAGCTAAGTATCATGGGAGTTTGGATAAAGAACCATACATTTGGCTCTTTCAAAGATTCAATAGTGGACTAGAATTCAAGGATCAGCTGCTGCGTTACTCTTTAAAAATGATGTATGATGTGAAGATAGCAAAGTCAGAAGCAAACATGATTGCTGTGAATGTTGTGGTGAGAAATGCAAGTTCAAGGTGTCATGTTCTTATGAGAAGCCTATCAACAAGTGGATGGTGAAGGTCTGTAACTTGAATCACAACCACGGAAAATCAAGTAGAGTTTCAATGCTGAAGCAAAGTGTGATTGCAGGCTTGTTTAGAGAGGAGATAAGAAGGAATATAAGCTTACAAGCAGCACATATCAAAGATGCAATTAAAGTAAGGTATAACATTGTTGTTCCTCTGTCAAAATGTTATAGAGGAAGGCGCATTGCTCTGAACAATATTCTAGAAGCTCAGACAACACAATTTGGTAAGTTGTGGGATTATGAGAATGAATTACGCAAGAGAAATCCAGGCATCACCACTGATTTATGCACTATTACTGTGAACGGTAGAGAGATGTTTGACTGCTTCTACATCTGTTTTCAAGAATTCCGTAACACCTGGAAGACTTGTTGTAGACCAGTCATTGGTCTGGATGGATGTTTTCAGAAATGGGAGTTAAATGGTTATTTGCTTGCTGTTGTGGGTAGAGATGCATACAATAGGATGTATCATATTGCATGGGCAGTTGTTAAAGGTGAAAATAAATAGACTTGGGGTTGGTTTATTAAGAAGCTGAAGAGAGACATTGGTTTGGAGAATGGGGACAACATCACCATCATTTCAGACAGGCAAAAGGTATAACATTTAGACAAATTAATGATTTATGTTCGTTGATTTTTCTTTATTTAATATTGTTTTATGTGGCAGGGTTTAGTTATTGCCATGGAGGCTGAACTCCCAAATGCAGAGCACAAGATGTGTGCAAAGCATATATATGCTAATTGGAAGAATCATGGTTTCAGAAGGTCAGAATACAAGAATCTCTTCTGGGGAGTAGCTTACAGCTACACTAAAGGGGAGTATTTGGAGAGGCTTGATTTGCTCAAGTCATATGATATTTCAGCATATGAAGTTTTACTAGCCACAAAGCCAGAAAGCTGGTGTCGTGCTTTCTTTGATACGAAGTCTCATTGTCTTGATGTGCACAACAACTTGTCAGAGAGCTTTAACAGGACAATAAAGATGGCAAGGTGTAAGCCAGTGATTAACCTGTTGGAGGATATAAGAAGACAGGCTATGAGAAGGATTTCTAGAAGGTTTTTGAAGGCTGATAAGTTGCAAACGCATGTTACACCAATCACTATGGCCATTTTGGAGAGAGCTAGGTTCGCAAAGAAGTATTGTGATACAATACGCAGTAGCAAGACATTGTATGAGGTAAATGAGTTTGACCATGGATACATTGTGAATTTATCAACTCATGAATGTGCTTGTAGAAGATGGGATCTTACAAGTAAATCGGTTTGATTAGTGACATGTTTCATATGTTCAGATTCCATTATGTATGTGTTCTTATTCTTTGATGTCTTATAATTCTTGACAGAAATACCATGTTAGCATGCTATATGCGTGTTGGATGATAACCAAGATGATCCAATTAGGTACGTGGCTGAATATTACTACACTAAAGTCCTTAAGAAGACATATGAAGAGAACATCAAACCTATCAATGGTGAGAAGCTGTGGACGATTACAAATAAGCCTCCAATAGGCATACTTGATATGAGAAAACTAAGAGGGAGACCAAAGACCAGAGATAAAAGAAAGGAACCGTTTGAGGACTTGCAAAATCCAGGATAATCCATGAGACATGGCAGGATCCCACATTGCAGCCGATGTGGTCAAGCTGGCCAAAACAAGAGCAGTTGCAAGAATGAAAAAGTTGTTGTAGAAGGTCCAAAGAACAGACGTGGGAGACCACAAAAGCACAATGATGAGGTACACAATTCTTATGTTGTGTGATAGTGGGTTTTGTGTGTGATAAAGACCATCAATGTTTGATTGTTTCAGGGTCATCCTAAGCCACCACCAAGGCCAAGAAAAAGAAAAAACACACCTGCCACTGGAAGTAGTTCTCAACCTGTCGAAGCTGCTGAATCAAGCTCACAAATTGTTATTACTTCAAGTGCTCCTCAGCCTTCAACCTCATCAAATCAAGTCCAGCCACATGTGAAGAAAGTTAGAAGAGGAAAACCATTGAAAATTATAAAAACTGGTAATATTCCACATGGAGTTGGCACTTTTTGGAGTCCTTTCACAAATCGACCTTTTGAGGTATTCGGAAACCGATTTTATGATAAATCTCAGCAACATCCAGATCCTCCTGCTACTGAAGACATTAACACAAAACCTGCGACTTAAACCAATCACTTTACCTCTTGTATTGTTTGATCTATGTTTGTTTGCGTTTGAATTCATGTATTGTTAGAACTATGTACGTTTCATTTTGAACTCATGTTATGACATTTTCAAAATTTGAATGTTCACCTTTTGTGTTGTCTAGTGGGCTGTAATAACAATGATTAAAAACATTATTGATTTTTCTCACACAATTTGTTCTCTTTATATTCAGTTACGGTCTACTAGATCTAAAGAAAAAAAAAACATATAAACCAGTATGAACTTTGATTGGATTTTTGAGGTTAGGCTTAGAAAATTCCTGTAATATACGCCGATGAAAGTTGTTGGGATCATTGTTACTATCATATTGTTTTCCAATAACAAAACATATCTACACAACATATGAAGACTATTGCTTCACTTCTGGAGGCCATGAGACTCTCAGACAAGTTTCCCTTTAATTATGACTCGCAGTTGCGATTATGACCATTTAAAATCGTTCGATTCTTGCCTTGTTCGTGTTCGAAATCACTCTCAAACACTTAAAATATTCTTCTTCTTCGATTAATTTGAAGATCTGATTGTCTCTGAGGTGGAGAAGTGTAAAATCGAATTGGGGATTTTTGCTCTAATTTTGATTTGGGTTTGTTTGTTTTTCAGATTATAGAAGGTAGATAAAGCACGTGTTAGCTAAACAAACGGCACTGGAGGTTTATACTGCTATCATATTTAGACTTTATGGTTTATAGTGTGAGTGAAATTCTTTGGAGGTTTGACGTGCGTCTCGGTACCGTTTTAGAAATTACAGATGCGATTTTCCCGTTCTATATTTATCAAACAACATCAAAATGTTTTTTCCTTTTGCCAATGAACGAACAAAGATGACTGAATATTTTGTAGTAACAGGACCGATAAACCATAAAGACAATGAGTAAAACGGTAAAAACTGAATTTTACATATACAGATTTTATTCTTCATTTAATTATTACCCATTTTATTCCGAATTAGTTGTCTAAATAATATAAAACATCATTTATCTCATAAATTTTTTATCATAATAACTAGAAAAAAATCGTCTAAATTTGTTCAGAAAATAACCAATAAATATTTGCATGCTCAGTAATATTTTTTTTTAAAAAAAAAAAAAATACCACTAGCTAGTATCAATAATAAAAAAAAATATTTTTTGTTCTTATAGAAAAGGGACCAATAACAAAGAGGAGTTAAGGAATAAGGTCAATTCAGTGTGGGGTCCACTGAGACTGCAGGAAAAAAAAAAAAAAGGTATAAATATCTCTTTGATTATTCCTTTTTTCTGATGATTCATACCTAACCTCTCAAGACTCGATTTCCAGATGAATCCTTCCAATTTTCCCGACGATTCTCGAGAAAAATCGACGGACCACCGCCAGTGAAAAATTTATCAATTCACTTCTTCTCCTTGCAGGGGAGGAGTTTGCAAAACGTGATTTATCACTAGGGTTGCAGAATCAAGACGTGGAGATGGAGGAAAGAAACAGCACCGATTCAAACGATTGTTGGGAGATTTGGCATCCTGAAGATTACGCGAGAAATATACAAAGAAAAATTGATTGTGATGTCTATACCGCGAGAAAATATGCTCTTCAATTGCATTCTGATCTTAATCCCGAGATTGTTGAAAAAAAGGAGGAAGAAGAAGAAGTTATAGGAGATGAAGAAAAAAGTGAGTTTCAGAAAGCAAAGGAAGTTATCAAGAAGAGGAGAGGAGTGATCTCTACAACATGTGATATGGCGATAGATCTGGTTATGCAGAGGGAGGAGGCTCCTACGCTTACGGAGTTGAGTGTGAGAGTTCTTGCTCAGAATTCTGAATCAATCAATTCTTTGAAACTTGTTCCTGATCATTTGAGAAAGAAGCTCTCGAATCATGTTAGTGGTTTAGGCAAAGTAGACACACGTTTTATGCAGCTTTTGATTGATGATTCTCCGTGTGAGGTTTGCGCTAGGAACTGCGTTGATTTAAAGGAAGATGACTTGATTAAGATCTTCTGTGATTGTGATAGAGTTACCTTGAAGGTAAGTTGAATCCATTTGTTAGGAATTGGAGTTTTGTAGCAATCTCTTTTATTTTTTTGGTTAATTTTTCAATCTTCCAGGTGTTAACTCTTGATCTTTGCGGACGAGCCATGACGGATTACACGATAAACGAATTCTTGAAACGTTCGCCTAACGGGTTCCCCTCGTTGACTACGCTATCTCTTCAAGGAGCATTCTGTTTGACAGACAATGCATTGGCCTTGATTTTGAATTCATCTCCTCTGCTTCGGTTTATTAACCTCTCCAACTGCTCTCTTCTCACTTTCCGCGCTGTGAAGATTCTTGCTGATAAGTTTGGATCCACTATTGAAGGGCTTAGTATTGGAGGATGCCAAGGGATTAAACGGTCTAAATTCTTCGGTAGCAGCCTATATAAGTTCAAGAAATTGAACTACCTCTCGGTAGCAGGACTCGATAGCGTTAATGATGGTGTTGTTAAAACGTTCTTTATGTTCCATAGCTCGAATCTCACTAACCTATCTCTCGCTTCTTGCCAGTAAGTTACTCTTTGAGGCCTCTAAAGACTAAAATCATTTCCTAGTTTTGTGCTGAAAACTAATGTTTTTTGCTTTTCTCTATGGTGTAACTAGTGAGGTGACTGATAATTGCATTTGGCATATTGGGAGATATTGTAAGAACTTAGTAGCTCTTGACATCTCAGACTTGGAGAATTTGACTGATAAGTCATTAGAATTTATTACCGAGGGCTGCAAATCTTTGAACTCAGTCATACTTACAAGAAACAGATTTAGGTTTGCACAAGTCTCACAATTTGTTTTTTCCTTTACAGAAATTTTGTAGACTGTTCTGAATGTCAATCTATGGGCTTCCTTTACAGTGACGAAGGCGTTGCCGCATTTCTTGAAGTCTCGGGAGGTTCTCTTAACCAACTCTGCCTAAACAAAGTCCGAGATGTGAGTGTTTTAGTACCTAAAGTCTCGTTCATTTTTAAGCTGGTTTATCCCAAGTGTTTAAAGGAGTTTTGTTACAACAGGTTGGTCCAGGTACTGCCTTTTCGCTTGCCAAAAATTGTAAGAGATTGCATTATTTGGACCTCTCGTGGTGTAGAAGACTCACAGAAGAGGACCTAAGACGGATTTTGGGTTGCTGCTGGTCACTTAGATCACTCAAGCTATTTGGATGGACGCAGGTATATATTAGTAGAGAAACCTGTAATTAAGCTTCCAGTTGTGCTTTTTTTGGTTGGGATGATCTGTGTGAAGTACTTAAACGGCGGTATTATTTTTGTAGGTGGAGGATACATTTCTCGAAGAACTTTCAAGATCACAGATACATATCACCGGATTGAAAATGACTTCACTTTATGCTCACCTTGATGACTCTTACCCAAATGTTGGTGCCAAGTTCTTCTGATGAGGGGACAAGTTTTGGCGTTGTTCATATATAGCTGTGAATTGATGAACCATTTCATTGTTAGACCAAAATATCAGTTGTAGAATAAAAAAAGGTAGTGATATATGAACAATGTTATAATGTCTTTTGGGCTCAGCTTTCATGTAACTAAAAGAAAAGAAAAGAAAAGTATTAAGCATATGATCCCATGGAATATTTTAGCAATTGTGGTCATTACTGTTCACCAGAAACAAAAGAATCTTTTTTCTCTCTTCTTTTTCAGTGTAAATAGTTAACCATACCATCTAAACCGCTTCTCGAAACTGTCCTGCAACTTGTGTACAGATTCTTTACCAGCCTAACCAGATGAACACCAAGCGAGGATTGTGAAGAAAGTTTAACATTTGTTTTTTTTTTTTTTTTTTTTTGTACTAGAATTTCTCCGATGGAATCGGGGAGGTTTACTACGTCCAGGAAGTTTCTGGCCATAAGCTTGTCCATACTAGCCGTGCTCTCGCCTCTCTACATCGACAGCTTATCCGAGGAAGATCTAGAAGAGGAAGAAGAACTTTTTAGTTTTATGTTTTCTCTTTCGGTGCTTTTCTTCTTGTTGATTTTGGCTATTTCCTTATCCCTGTATTGTGAACCGAGCTTGACCAGGTTTGATCCTTACTGGATTCACAGGCTATGTGGTTCGTTTGGTGGGTTGCTTGTCATCCTCATCCTTCTTGTTTTCGTCTTAATATGCAAAGCCTCTGCTTAGAGAACCTGAGTGAAAGTTGATTTGACGCCACAGGATGAAGAAGGAAACAAGTTTTATCTTTTGCTCTGAAATTATGCAAAACCTTACAAAGATTTCTGTATATCAGAGACAACTCTTTTTCATTAATGTTTCTAAAGAAAATTTACACAAAAACTCAGATGTCCAAAGATGTAGACGGATGAAATTACTCAAAATGTATTATATTTCACATTTGAAGTGCATAAAGAGCTTTTTGGACGAGTTCAGTTCATAGAAGCCGAGCTCGGTCTATCCTTGTGGCTGCTCAACCTTCTCCTTCTCATCCACTTTGTCTCACTAGAAGATGTAGAAGTCGCTCCTTCAGCGGGCGGGAGCTCACAAGGAAGTGCCATAGCAGAGCTGGTGAAGGCATTGAGAACAAGGAACGCCAAAATGGGAGACAAATCTAATCCTCCAAGAGGCGGTATGAATCCCCGGAATATGTTCAAGTATGGATCACATAAAGTGCTGATACAATACACACATAAATTAGCAAATAGCAATCAACTAGGGTTCTTGGGCAGCTCCATTAGCGTTTTAACGAATCCTTACACAATTTACAAGTTGGACATGAAAGTAGAGGACCAAGTGTTTCGCATACAAAAATTCTCTCTAATTCAAACAAAAAGACACCTTCAGTATTGACCAATATGAAATATATGATCTAGACTTTGTCCCCATGGAGTGTTCAAAACTTTTAGACCTGGATAAGATTAATAATCATAGTGGCATTTCCCAATACGACCAGGAAAATAGTAAGGAGAATTTTTACCTGAGGGGATTAACAATGGCAGGAGGGGCACTGGGGAACCAGGTGAGTACAAGACGGACGACAAGGATGGTGTTATATATGTTGAGGAAATTTATCAACCCATTAGCAACCACCAATCCTGCAACTGAATCTCCCGGCAGAACCGCTGCAAATCCGTGATTAGACATCGCAAACCGCACCCTCGTAGCATTTCTCAAACGAATCTGAAATGCAACAAAAGGCTCTTCATCTTTAAATCCAAAAAAAAAACAGAAGCAAATGGCACACAAAAACATAGCCCTAGTTATCCTGAAACCGAGTTTCATCTTTAAAAAGATCCAAACTTGAGGACATATATAACTCAGATTTCATAATGTCAAAAAGTTGTCCAACAAATGCCATAGTCTTAGCATATGATCCAAGTTAAAGGCAGTTCAAAAATGACACAATATTCTGGAATAGAAACCAGAAAGATTAACCCATTACAGTACCAATAACAATAAGAACTCAGGCAAGTCAGGTTCATCGGATACAGATAATCATCTTCTTAATCTAAGCTCATGAAGTAACTACGCGACCAACCAATCTGTCAATTAGCATAAGCAGGGAAAGAGAAGTTACCTCATCGCAGAGAACGCGAAATTCAGAAGACAAGCGAGCCGCTTCCTGAAATAGAGGGTTCTTACAGGCGAGCGAATGGAAGAAACCTGAGAATTTCTCAGTAGCAGAGACCAGAGACCGATGAAAGTCTTGAATCATTTTGACAGAGTCTGCAGCTGGTGGTAGAAGTAACAAATTGGGTTTGCTCGAACGCACAAGATGTGTCTGCGTAAATGCCGAGGAGAGCGATACGAAAAAGTTTGGTATAGGTCCTGACGGAAAGGATTTCAAGCTTTTCATTGCTGGTTCGTTCGCATTCGCCTCCATTGTAGCAGGCTATGAGATAATTCCTAAAAAAGAGAAGCTTGGGAGAAGCAGAAGAAGTATAAAGAAGATAAATACATCCCCAAAAAAATAATGATATTTCAGGAAGATGACACGTGGCATCACTGTGTCCCGGAGGCCATAATCCTCTAGTAGAGCCAGAAGGTCTTACATAGTAGAAAGGTCTTGGAATTAACCTATTAAAATGATGCGTTTATCACTCATATGACTTTTCTGGTGACAGCGTGGCTTTTTAAAATTTCACAAAAAAATGTCTAATCACTTGTGTTTCTGGATATAATCCAAATCCGACGTGTCAATTTCTGACGCTTCTTTTTAAACGGAACCTTTAGCTCACCACTAGTTTCTTACTTGTTTCATCGTGGTCTCGCCGGCGAAAATGGCGAGCAATCTTCTTCGGCTTCCTCTTCCACTGCCGTCGAGTCTGAATATTCATACAAGTAAGTTCCGCGACGTTAAATACGTGAACCGATGCTTCCCTAGACTGCGTCGTTCTCGCATCCGGCGGCACTTTTCAACACCTGGTTTTTTGGTATCAAACTCGGTCGAGATTAGTACTCCATCGTTTGAATCTGCGAAATCTTCCATCGAATCTGTGAATTCTGTTACGAGCGACACGCCGATTCTCCTCTATGTGAGCGGGATGATGTGTGGGGGCTGTGTTGCCCGGGTTAAATCGGTTCTGATGTCTGATGACCGAGTCGCGTCTGCTGTGGTTAACATGCTGACGGAAACCGCGGCTGTGAGGCTTAAACCGGAGGTTAAGGTGATGGCGGATGCGGCGGATAGTTTAGCTAAGAGATTGACTGAGAGTGGCTTCGAGGCTAAGAGGAGGGTCTCGGGGATGGGAGTGGCGGAGAATGTGAAGAAGTGGAAGGAGATGGTGAGTAAGAAAGAGGACTTGCTCGTTAAGAGCAGGAACCGTGTGGCGTTTGCGTGGACACTGGTGGCTCTGTGTTGCGGGTCTCACACTTCGCATATTCTTCATTCCTTGGGAATTCATATTGCTCATGGTACATTTTTTTATATTTTCTTACTTTAGAATTGAATTATAATGCAAATTTGTGCTGTTAGATGTCATTTGTTGGATACAAATGTAGTTTTTGACCTTCTCTTGCACCTGATGTTACTAGGAGGGATTTGGGATTTGCTACACAACTCTTACGTCAAAGGTGGTTTGGCAGTTGGAGCTTTGCTGGGGCCAGGAAGAGGTTTGTTTTCGTTTATAATGCTTACCAGCTAATGCATAATAAGTTTAGTAATTAGTATCATAGGAGAGAGATGAGGAAGTAGTCATTCTGAGGTCATTCTTCAGACTTATATGTGTGCTTGATTATAGCTTTGTTAAATCAATGATAGTGTTTACCTTGATTGGATGGTCGTTTTCATAAGAGAGAAAAGCTGAATTTCACACTTCTTAAGTGACAGTGATTGTTCCTACTATTCTTTGAGAGTTTCATAAACGCTTCAAAATGGTGGTAGTGATATTTGAGGCTGTTTGGAAACACAAATGACTGAAACAGATAAATGTATATTGTAGAATTGCTGTTTGATGGTATAAAGGCTTTCTGGAAAAGATCACCTAATATGAACTCGTTAGTTGGATTGGGATCTATGGCTGCATTTTCCATCAGTTTGGTGAGTCTTCCTACCCTGTGATTTATTTTTCACTGGTGAGTATCCTATTCTGAAACCTGCAGTTCTCTGCATTCTGTATTTTGCAGATCTCACTAGTTAATCCAGATTTGGAGTGGGATGCTTCTTTCTTCGAGGAACCGGTGAGTTTCTCTAGCACATTTATAAGGGGATGAAATTTTTTATTTTTACTACCACTGCATGCAAATACAATTTCAATGGTGAATTTCTGATTGATAGCTCTTGTCATTTAGTATGCAGGTCATGCTGCTTGGCTTTGTGCTCCTTGGTCGTTCTTTAGAAGAAAGAGCAAAGCTTAAAGCATCTAGCGATATGAATGAACTGTTGGTAAGTTGGGCATTTCTTGTTTCTCCTCCCAAGATTAACTTGTAGGCTTTTTCCTCCTTTTTTTACTCGAAACGTGTTTTTGCAGTCACTCATCTCCACTCAATCAAGACTTGTGATTACTTCATCAGACAATAACACAGCAGCTGATTCTGTACTTTCCTCTGATTCAATTTGCATCAGTGTTCCAGTTGATGATGTCCGAGTTGGAGACTCGCTGTTGGTTTTGCCTGGTGAAACATTCCCTGTCGATGTAAGCGTTTTTTTTAGCAAGTGAAATCTTACGATTTCCTTAGTTGCTTATCCATGCTGAACTTTCCAATCTTAGCAAAAAAAATTCCACATTCTCCTCTGCACGTGATAATAGATATATGTTTTTTTTTTTTCTTCTCAAAATAGCATGGTTATTATTCCTTGGGACTGGTTAGTGCATTAGTATTGATTGTAGTAGTGATCATGTTAAATTAATTTTTTCGTCATAGGGGAGTGTCATAGCTGGCAGAAGTGTTGTGGATGAATCTATGCTGACAGGAGAGTCACTTCCAGTGTTTAAAGAAGAAGGCTGCTCAGTTTCAGCGGGAACAATAAACTGGGTACGTATACGCAGCCTAAACAAAAGTTTAGTTTTTCAAAAGGCTACTTATGGTTTTGTTCTTTTAGTGCTTCAACTGATGACACACCTATATCTTTGGGATATGATCCTCTAGCAATCGTTACCGAGGGGGATAGCTTGCTGTCTAGCTGTACTAGCTGTGCTCGGTTACTATGTTTCATTTACAGACAGTGTTCATGAATCTTTTTGAACAACTGAATTTCACTTTACCAATTTCAGGATGGCCCTCTACGGATCAAAGCTTCTTCTACTGGTTCCAACTCAACGATATCTAAAATCGTCAAAATGGTCAGTGTCTATGAATCTAGAGCCAATGAAATCTAATGAAAGTTACATTGTGAGGGATAGTTTCGACAGTCACAATGTGAAATGTTGGAGCTGTTCAAGTCATCATGTGAAAAGAACAATGCAGCCAGTAATCTATTTAATTTGTAGCCGACTTTCCTCCTCGAAAACAGAAGGAGAAAAGACAGCTACAAATAGAAATACAATGAATAAGTCACAATCCTACAAATAGAACTCATTTACATGTTTGTAGCTGAACCTAATTTCATACAGGAAAGTATGAATAAAAGTCAGAACCCTCGGTTCGTCTCTAGTGAGTCTCTAATTCATTCACACCATTTCCTGTCTATATTTTAGGTTGAGGATGCTCAAGGTAATGCAGCTCCTGTACAGAGGCTGGCAGATGCAATAGCTGGACCTTTCGTCTATACTATAATGTCTTTATCTGCAGTGACGTTTGCCTTCTGGTATGGTCCTCATTTCATATTTATATCGGAAATAACATCTGAAATTTCAATAAGATTCTTATATTGTTCAGCAGGAATCTGTTTATCTAGTTATAGTATAAAGTAGAAGCATCATGTGTCAATTACCTGTTCAGGATCACTAAGTGAAAGACCCAGTTGTTTTCTTGTTTCAGGTATTATATTGGTTCACACATATTCCCAGATGTTTTACTCAATGATATTGCTGGACTTGATGGAGATCCTCTGGCCTTAAGCCTAAAACTGGCCGTGGATGTCTTGGTGAGTGAGCCATGCATCTCAAAGTTATATTTTTCATGGGAAAATGTCACGGACTAGCCGAACTTAATGAGGGAGGAAAATGGTGATTGTGGCGAAAATGTGAATTCACGAAGGGAATGTAGGATAAAAGAGGGATAGAAAAAAACTTTGGAGAAAAAAAACATTGAGCAGATATTCAACTCGTTTTTTTTGTGCATCAGGTAGTTTCCTGCCCTTGTGCACTGGGCCTTGCAACACCAACTGCCATATTAATTGGCACCTCTCTTGGTATGTTATCCAGCGTACTATTTACTTGCACATTAAAGTCTGCAAACCTAGCTAAGAAGAGTCTGCAAACCTAGCGTACTATTTACTTGCACATTAAAGTCTGCAAACCGTGCGAAGTTTTCCAACTATTAGGAAGATTGGAAAATGATACTGAAGCTACCGATTGTTCCGCTCTGTTTCCCTGCTGACTACCCTAGTATATGAAAAATTATATATTGGTTTTAAACTTCTGTTCTTGATGGTAACTCTAGATAATACAGAAAATTACTAAAACTGGCCTAGAAACATGAAGTAACTCCTTTCTAGTTTCTGTGGTATAGTACGTGCAGTCCTTCTTGTAATCTTTCATGTTTATAGGCGTAGTTAAACCTTTCTTTTTTTCGTATTTTCATTTTAGCATATCCGGTTATGCGTCCCATTTATTCATCCCTTTATCACCCTCAACCCCATACCTCAAAATTTGTAATTAACAACAATAAATTCGAGATTGTTGAAACTTTGAGCCTAAATATGTCCAGGAGCAAAGCGGGGATATCTTATCAGAGGAGGAGATGTCTTAGAACGTCTGGCTTCCATAGATTGTGTGGCTTTCGACAAGGTATTGCTAATCTTTTGGGCTTTCTGTGATCCTCTTCACCCATCTCTCTCTCCACTATTTTATATGAAGATGGAAAATCCTAAAAAAATAAGATAGGTATATGAACAGTTCCTGTTGCCTCTCAAAGTTGAACAAATCGAGTTATTGTTTCAGACAGGGACTCTTACAGAAGGAAGACCTGTCGTCTCTGCTGTTGCTTCTCTAAGATACGAAGAACAAGAAGTTCTTAAATTGGCTGCTGCGGTGGAGAGGACAGCAACACACCCAATAGCAAAGGCTATTGTAAACGAGGCTGAAACGCTGAATCTGGAAACTCCAGAAACAAGAGGCCAATTGACAGAACCAGGCTTTGGTACTTTCGCAGAAATAGATGGACGTTTGGTTGCAGTGGGTTCACTTGAGTGGGTTTCTGATCGTTTCCTCAAAAAGAATGAGTCCTCGGACATGGTGAAGCTGGAAAGTTTTCTGGATCATAAATTATCAAGCACATCATCAACGTCTAGGTATTCGAAGACTGTGGTATATGTTGGCCGTGAGGGAGAAGGGATTATCGGTGCTATTGCAATATCTGATTGCTTGCGCCAAGATGCTGAATTTACTGTAGCCAGGTATTTATATTTAGTCAGCATATTAACATGAAATTACTTGATACTTTTCTTGTGGACCTTATCGGGATCTAATCGTTCTGGTTTTGCTTGTTCGTCTTATTTAAAAGGCTTCAGGAGAAGGGCATCAAAACATTTCTCTTATCAGGGGATAGGGAAGGGGCAGTGGCAACAGTGGCAAAGAATGTAGGGATTGAGAGTGAATCAACCAACTATTCCTTGTCTCCTGAAATGAAATTCGAGTTTATATCTAATCTTCAATCCTCTGGACATCGTGTTGCTATGGTAAGTTCTTCAACTGAATTGCAAGAATGATTTTTACAACTTATTTCCCATGAAAAATGTCCATGAAGTTCATAGTTATGCAAATCCTAGAAACTTTACCATATCAACTTCGACGTACATGGGTTTCTTCTTCAAAAATAAATTTAGACTCTGTCAAATCATGGAACTGGTGCGCTATAAAATTGGAGTTAGTTAGACTAACATATTTTGTATCTTTCAAAGGTGGGTGATGGCATAAACGATGCTCCTTCGTTGGCTCAAGCTGATGTAGGAATAGCTCTAAAGATCGAGGCACAAGAAAACGCTGCATCAAACGCAGCATCAGTCATACTTGTTCGCAACAAACTTTCCCATGTAAACGCTTCATGAGCCACTTGCCCTCATTCAATGGACAACAATCTCTCAGCTCAAAATCAAAGCAGTATAAGCTCATCCCTCATGTTTTTTTCTGGTAATAGGTTGCAGATGCACTGAGTCTTGCACAAGCAACAATGTCAAAAGTATATCAGAATCTAGCGTGGGCAATCGCATATAACATCATCTCGATCCCTATAGCTGCAGGTGTCTTGCTTCCTCGGTATGATTTCGCCATGACACCTTCGCTCTCGGGTAAGTGGGCCCAATTCAGTTAATTAGTTACAAAACAGTTGTTTCACACCAGTCTAATAGATTCACAAAATCTAATCATATATCATGCTTCCTTACAATTAATTTGTTTTCAGGTGGACTAATGGCATTGAGTTCGATCTTCGTCGTTTCAAATTCATTACTTCTCCAGCTCCATAAATCCGAAACAAGTGGTAACAGCGTGTGATCGGCTTTGTCTATTTTGGAGTCCAAGCAGAAGAATGAAGGTTTTGTATATTCGGCTCTTTTGACATTTTGGCGTTTGTTTGTTGTTAAGCTTTATAGCGATTGTGAACCTTGTATTATTCATGAATGTGAGGTTATACCATTATTATACGTAAATATATAATCTTAGCCTTAGCATATCTTTGACTATTTTTGGTCGTTTCTTGGACATATTTTAGGGAAACGACAATTTTTTCCCCCTTCTCAGTTTTTTTGGGACTCCACGACAACATCTTTACCAGAAAAATCCACTTCCAATTTGGTATTAAATCAGTTTCATAAAATAGAGAAAAAGTAAAAGAAGAATGGATAAAGGCCGAACCACTTGCTTCCAAACTTTTTTTTTTTATTTTAGCCTAAAAAGAGTGGACTCAAATGCTTCTTCGTATTTATTTTATTTTTTTTGTCAACACAAATGCTTCTTCGTATAAATAT
The DNA here is from genome assembly GCA_004349715.1 of Crucihimalaya himalaica. Taxonomy (NCBI): domain Eukaryota; kingdom Viridiplantae; phylum Streptophyta; class Magnoliopsida; order Brassicales; family Brassicaceae; genus Crucihimalaya; species Crucihimalaya himalaica. The sequence continues at coordinate 3,468,786 of SMJT01000009.1, forward strand.
AGGAAGCTTTGTGTATAAGACTCAAAACCACTTATCACCAAACATACAACCTTATCAATTACTACTTGTCATATTATACAAAAATATAGACAATTTCATATGGTTTAAGGCTTTTAGCATTAAAAACTTGGATAAGAACAAAAAAGGAGGAATGTTGGACTTTCCACACAGATAACAACATTTGGTAGAGATCTAATTGATAGAACCAAAAAAAAAAAACACCAAAATGAAAAAAAAAAGATGTGGATCCATTCAAAAGTTTTGAAACTCTTCTTTACATTATCCCGATGCTGTTACTTCAAAATATTAAAAAAAAAATAACAAAACAATTGTTATATCGTTTTCCTAAGAGTCACTAGACCCAATCCCACTCGCCGTCGCCGGAAAACACCTCGGAAAATCTGCCACCGAATACGATCTCCAGGCACAAAAACCCGACGACGACTGAGACGAAGTCAAATTACCAAAAGACCCTTGACTCCTAGGATACAACGGAGGAAGCTTCATCATCTGATGTTGATGATGTCCCTGCCTCGGAGGAGATCCAGATGTCGTCGGACTCGATCCCGGCGACGAATCTCCACCGGATGAAGATCCTTCTCCGGTCATTGCCCCAGTAGCAACCGCCATGGCAAGCGTCAAAGCACTTCTACTCGAACTCATGACGTGTTTCTTCGAGATCCCACCACGTGGAGTGGTCTTGCTGTTCTCCCAAATCTGATGGCAGAGAAGGTTCCTTCTCCGACGACTGTAAGGATTCTCCGGCTTCGCTAAATCTTTCATCGACGAAGAAGAAGTCAACGCCGACGCTGCCTCCTTTAGATTCGTGAAAGACTTTGACTTTCCATTGTAATACTTCGATATCCCTTTCCTAAACACAAACCACATTCACACAACAACATAATCAGAACATTTTTGATCGATCCCACAAGATTCAAAAAACGAAAAAATATCAAATTTAGAAGTTTAAAAAATCGTTACGAGAGAATCAAAATTTAGAAGCTTTTAAGAGAGATCTCTCACCTAACAGGTAAGACTTGTTCAAGAGATTCCATCATTTCAAGAGGACCTTTGTAAGGAGACTCAACTTCATTCTCTCCGGCGTCATCTCCACCGTCGTCGCTATTTATCCCAATGGAAGAAGAAGCAGAGGAACTAGGAGAAGAGGAAGAATCAGACGGAGATAACCAACTACGATTCGCCGGAGATTCATCTGAATTATCGCCGGAGAAATTAAACACATGAGATTCAACTCTATTATCCATCTTAATCGAATTTTTTGTTCTTCAAACCCACAAAAGAGAAACACAGAGGAGAAAAGAAAGAGAAGAGAAGATGAGATCTTTATATAATGTGATCTTTATTATTTATCACGTTGTTTATTACTTTCTTATTTCAGAAAAAAGAAAAAACTTTTAAATTTAAAATGGAGGAGAGGAAGAAGATAAGTCAGTAATGAAGATGGGACAGAAGAAACTGTTTGCTTAACCTTATCCTCATCCACGCACTCTGCATGCGATTCTCACCTTATTTTTCTTTATTTATAATTTCGCCGTTTTACTTTTCTTATTCACATTGTAAACCCCATAACTCTGAGCATCACCCAATATCTAAGATCATCTTTATCGCTAAATACTCATTTGGGTTTCTCAAGCGTCTTTAGCGTTTCTATAATAAAAGATGTCTCTGTCTCTCTCCTGCTTTTCTATTTCTTTTTAATTTTTTAATCTTTAGAAAATCCTCTAGATACTAGCGATAAAGGTGCTCTAAAATTTGTGTTTACTATTTTTGATGAGATATATTAGGATCAGTTTAGATTCATTTGGCTGATTATTGAGGCATTTGTAGATGATTATAGATTTCAAAACTCAACACTTTTTGGTATGAATATACTATTATATTTTTTGTTATTAAATATATATATATATACAAATATACTGTTTTTAGTTTTTAAAAAAAATTAAAAAAAAGCATACCCCATCAATAAAATGAGTAAAATCTAGAAAAATACATACAATATAAGGAAAAAGCCAACGAACAAAACAATAGTAGAATATAATAAATTGATAAGTTTATGTAATAGATAGTTGACAAATGAGAGTTAGTGGTGAGATTAAGAGATTTAAGGAAATCTAGGGACTATATACAAAACTGGCCTCGTAAATCAATATTATTACATTCCCCATTACTTTTAGCTCGCAGGAAGATAGAACCATTGGACATAGACACGTGGAGATATGATGACCGTTGCGGCTGGATAGGAAGGATGAATGTGACGTGGCGATGACGAGGTGGTCATCTTTTTTTTATATTTATATTTATTACTATTTTTTATGGAGAAACGGTGAGACTTATCCACAGATCAAACATGGGACCCACTAAAACTTCTTCCTTAGCCGACAGTATTTCCCCTTCCGCTGTTTTTTTTTTTTTATTATTATTTAGGAAAAAGTTTATTCCAGCCGAATAATTTTGTTTCAAATTTTGGGCAAAAGGTTATTTCAACAATTAATCCTCAAATGTTCTCTTACCGGTTACCACTTTTGGAAGATTTATGTTTATCTTTTTCTAAATTCATTTTTTTCATTATTTATAACATTTTGTATATCAACAGAAATTAACTGATGATCTGACTGTAAAATTTTACTAACAATTTTACGATGATGACAATTTTTATTGCAACACCATTCTGCAAAATTTTACGATAAATATTTTTAATTTAATTCATAAAATTCGACGTGTTGAAATCTTCAAAAAATTTATACCAATAATCTACAAATATATTTTCTATGATTCAAACTCTATACTCAGTATAAAATATTTAAATTTTTGATCATTATACTACGGTTGCTTACACTCATTTCTTTCGTTGTTTATGTTCTAGTTTATCTTTTCTAGTAGATTTTGTCATTATTGGTGGATCACATTTTCTCATAAAATAATGATCACAATACCGATTTATGGCATGATCATTGAACTCATTATGCCTAGGCAATTTATCATTAATATTTTTTTAGTATGAAGGAGAATGATTATAAAGAGAGAATATGTGTAGATGTAGCTAAAACAATTTTGAACAAATTAGGTCATTTACAAGCATAATTTTTTTTTGTGCATATTAGTTTTACCGGCAATGCTTTACCGCCCTTTAACATCTCGGTTGATGTCTCAGCTACATGCTTCTAACTCTAACACTCCATATATGATTATAACAAACAAGTTCTTTAAATTAAAACATAGTTGTGTCCAATTCAACGAAATCAGTAGAACCCCGTAAACATTGTTTGTATTCAAAAAAAAAAAATGAAAAATATTGATAACAAATGCGTAAACATCATTGTAATACAAAATTTATAAGTCTTCTAGTCAAAAACCCTTTCTCTTCCGCCAATCTTTCTTCTTGCAAAGAAGAAAGAGGACATAAGTATCCATTTATTTATATTTATATTCAAGTAAGAAGAAAAGAAAGACAAAAAATACTTTGGTAAATAAAAGAAAGAAGAGTCGCTAGGGGTGGGGTTGCGTAAAGCATTCAAATACCGAAACCGCGTATCAACATAGGATCTCATCAGGATCAGGATCATTGCCAATGGGGTCCTCCTTTATAGTCCCACTCTCATTTCACTTTTCGCTTTTCAATTAATATTCAATCTATCGTGTCTGTACCACTTACCCCACTGATCAATGTTGTTGCCTCCACCTTCTTCTCCGTCCGCTCACGTGGCGTTGCCTAACCCCTTCATTCCATATGTTATTCATAATCCATTTTTTCATTTACATTTATATATATATACCTAACATCTTTTGGTTGCTTATTACTTTACACAATCAACGCTGGACTGTGCCAACTTCATCTTCAGCATCAGCTTGATAAGAGGAAGCTCTTGGCCATTGGCCAACACTATGTCTATTTAAACTTTGGCTTTGCATATTTTCATTTCTTATTTCAGTCTTAACACACATTTTCGCTCACCAATGCCTCTGTGACTCTGTCTATGATGCTAAATATTGTTTAAGGAATGCATTTCTTGTGAAAAAAAAATTAAAGGGTCGTCAAGAGTTCATGATTTCTGAGAGTTGTAGATGAAATCATTCAAAGACAGACAATGAGCAACATGCCCGTGACATGTCATAAATCAACTTCTACCATCCGTATTGTTGATTAAAAGCCTTCTAGTATGCATCATAAATCAACTTCAAGCATCTCAATTTCCATCCTAGCCAAGGGCTAGTCAAGTCTAATATAATTAGAAGGCTTAGAGTAAGAGGAAGAAATTCTAGATCCCTTGATAAAATAATAACACAAAGTTTAACTTCTTGGACCCTTAATCTTAAATACAAATTCTAGAAAAGTGGTTCTTTATGATTTTTTTTTTTTTTTTTTTAACTTGGCAATGAACCATGGGTCTGGACAATTATGTGCTACCCACTTGGATCGAGTCTGATCCTTGTTATGTCTAGTTTATTTGAACTACTCGGTCTTGGGCTTTGGTCCTACGACTTATCCGATATTAGGTTTTAGAAATTTACTATTTACCAAAGGACTTGCGCTCACCAGTCACCACAATACTATATAAAAAGACATTAGCTTAAACATGCATTTTCCAATATCTCAAGAAGAGTTGTCATCAATCTTCGAGAGTTGTGACCAGACAGAAAGGTAAGATTAAAGACGGTCAAGAAGACCCATGAATGGCTAAAGTTATACTTGTTAACATTGGATTGGTTCTTTTTTAATAAGCAAGCTTAGAGAGTCTCCCCTACGCAGGCCCAGTCCAGATGACAACTTAGAGCCACCAATTTGTTTTTATGTTTTTTAGGGTACCAATTTTTGTATGGTTTTTTGTGATAATGGTTATATGTTTACTAAAGAATTGTTGTTTAGAAATACTTGATACAATTTTCTAGCCAATATTATTCATAATTTTGAATATTACTATTTTTTTTTGTTTTCACTCGGGTGAGGTCCGAGGTTCTGAGATTTGTTTCAACGTCACATTGTCAAGTGACCATTTTTCAATTCTAGTGAATTTATGTTCTGGACTTTGTCTAATGGAGTAATATGGCATTTATCGAACGTTAAGAATCATGTTACAAAGTTTCTCAAATGTATTTAATTTGAAAATGTACATTAACACTTCTAAACATTGACGAAACCATAAATATAGTTTAGTATGGATGTTATACATTTAAAGCGGAGGAGAGGGAGAAGGAGGTAATAAGAAAGACATGACAATGCCATTGAATTGTTTGGACTTTTCCGTTTGGGGTATATGTGATGTCTTTTGTATCACTTTTAGCGTCGCCTTCTTCCCCAACATCCTGCAAATTATACAAACGCACACGAATATATATGAATAACTCGTTACTAACTCGGTTCCAAATCGGTTCTCAAATCATACTCTTGGTATTGCTAGCATATTAATTTTAGTTAGATCAAACTCCAGATAGAAATAATCAAGGGTCTTACTCTTTGAGGTCATGGGCCATTTTTAAAGGAAAAACTTGGTCTTGCTCCCCCCATATCAGCATTACATCCTGCATGATTTATGCTTATTCTTGAGTACTTGTCGGCATATATATATTAAAATTAGATACAATCATACTTATAGTGATCATGATACAATTGGCTATATCTCTTATGGTTTTATAAAAGATCATTGTAGAGTATTTATGTTGGCTTATAAATAATTGGTTTATGCCTAATGTTTTTAAGTTGTTGATTAATTTTAGTTCATAAATAAGTTTGAAAAGGCTCTTGAGAATAATATATTCTATTTTTCGTCCTCAAAGAGATCAGTTTATTTGAAAATTTTCAGACTACACACGATCAAAGAATCTAGGCCTCTACTTTAAATGGGTTTTACTAAATATATCACTGCAAAATCTTATATTCTTATGTGATGTCTTAGTCTCGCTACTATACAAAATTACTTATAGTACTACTATTTTTTATTTTTTTTGTTTATCAACCTTATGGTACTGCTATTTAGAAACCCCACTATTTCAATAACTAATAAATGTCAGTACGTATAATTATTAGTGATAGCGTAAAACCAAAAAACAAAAGTGGTGATAGCGATTGGCGAACCTGTTGAATTGGAGAGACGTTTGTTTTGTCGTCCTTCCCAATACTCAGCCCCTCTAGAAGTTCTGCTTTTTCCTCTCTATTCTCCGAATACATTTTCTGTGCATTTACCATTTAAAAATATATAAATCTTTTTTGCCGACAATCATGCAAGCTAAAATCTGCATGCAAGTTAGAAATATCTGTCCTTCTTTGCGAGCTACAAAGCCATCCGTTTTTTGCTATACAAGCTTTGCTATAAGCCTATAACCAAATGAAAGTGACAAGTTTCTTTATCTTCTTTTATCTACCAGTCTTTCTAAAGAATAAATCAGTGGAAAGCAGTTATCTTTATACTCCACTGTTTTCTTACAATTTATAAATATTTGCAATAAGTGTGGGTTGTTAATTTGTAGGACATAAAGCAATAAGTGTGGGTTTAATTTGTATGTTTTTCGAAAAGACCACTGTTCTATATTTCCAAACAACTCTTATACACGAAAACTGAATTCAACCTTCAAATAAAATTAATTACTTAGAGCAAGAAAATTGTAAAAAAAATAACATATAATACTATGTTTTGTGTTAATATAGTTATAGGTTTTCGAATTTCTTGAGTTTTTTTTTATAAAAATATTATAGTTGAAGTTCGGCGGAAACTTTAAGGTGATATTTTCCTTATTAAAAAAAAAGACAAAATAAATCAAAGTACCTGGCAAAAGTCGTTCAAGACAAAATCTGGTACGTAATCGAGTCTCTTAGAAGAAACGATCCCAGAGATTCTCCTGAGGTCTGAAGCGGAGGAAGGAAGCATCACCTCCTTGATGCCGTGACACTTGGCCCTCGCGATGAACGCCTCGTTGTCACACCGCCGCAAATTTACGCCGGAGCTTGCTAGCACCACTTTCTCGACTTTCTCCGGAAACATTTTAGCCATGTTATACGCCACGAACCCGCCGTAGCTCGTACCAACGACGCTGAACCTCTCGACCCCGAGCTTCTCCATAAGCTTCCCCATGCACAACGCCTGAAACATCTCTGAGCGGTTCTCGCCGGAGGAAGAGGAGCCACCGAAGAAGACAAGGTCGGGGACGTAGAGACGAAAGAAGTGAGAGAGTGGCTTCACCTGATGGTTCCATTGCCATACAGCGGAAGGGCCAAAACCGTGGAGGAGTAGGAGCGACGGTTTTTGTGTATTTTCCGACGATGAAGACGGTGGTGGTCCCCAGAACTGTATGGTGGTTTCGGAGTCGATGGATAAGGTTTGTAGATAGAGACCAGCGGAGGAGAATCTCCGGCGGAGTAGTGCCTCAACGTATTTTGCGACGCTTAGAAACGAGGGAGCCATGTTTGTTTTTATCAGAGGAAGATAGCAATATTAAGCGTTTTGATTACTATTCAAAAAGAGAGCACGAGGTAATTAACTAGATAGAGATCGAGAGAAAGAGGTGTGTGTTTGTTATGAATTGTTTAAGGAATTATACTGCATATATAGACAGATGTCAAATAAAAACAAAAATTTGCATTTATTGATTGCATGCATCATCATACTTACAGGCCTACAATTTGTTAATTCTTGTTTCCTTGTTTGGTTCTACCGGTCTAGTAATGTTTTTTTCAGTGTTTTGTATAGTTTTGTAGTTATTTGTTGGAGATGATTTAGTTTTAATGATTCAGAGTTAAGGGAAGAAGGAAGAGGTTCAAACAACTTGTAAATATGGGTTATTTACCTTGTAATTTTGCTTTGAATAGTCAATTTGTTTTCTAAGTTTTGTATAATCTACCTGTAATTAATGATGTTCTGCTTAGTAATAGCTTGCATGTCGCATATAAATATTGTTTGTGATGCTAGTAAAACAAATTTAGAGAAATTTCGGTAAACATATTTCGAGAATAAATATTTTTTAAAAAGTGATTAATTAACACAAAAAAGAAAGAAATTTTAGTGTCTTTTGTTGGTCAAAGAAATTTTAATATTTATTTATTTAAACTTAATGTATAACTAGAAGTCAAATAACTAGAAGTACATATACAATATTAATTTAGGGAAGTAAGCTATAATTCTTTACTTTTTTTTGTCAACAGTAAGCTGTAATCGTGATGTTGTAAAGGAAACAATTTGAGTGGTGGTGATACCAATTATTATTATATTTTTATGATCAATCAATTTCGGACATTAAATCCATTAGTACATATATCATCTTCTCTGGTGGAATTAATTTTCTCTGTTTGAAGACCAAAACAGATTGAAAAATTATATTTACGTCAATGCCAAGTATTGTTGTACATGTCTTGCAAATAAAGAACCTTCTTATTCGTCACGAAATGTCCACGCAATAAGTTAAAAGCAAACATTAACTCTTACGTACGTGGTTGTTTTATGGGTAAGAGTTTTCTATTAAATGGAAATAGATAAATGTTGTACGAGCTACTTTTTTAGTTAGACATGCCAAAAAAAAAAGTATATGGAGCCAACTAGAATTTGATAAGCAATTAAGGAGGAGAGTCCGTAGATGATAGATCTTGGAGTTGACTTATAGGTAGGGCTCTCCGAAACCAGAGTTGGAGCTACTCTTGAGTCCAACCTAAGTTCGTTAGTTTTAGAGTTGATACTTGATTTCCTGATCCGATCCAAACAGCTTTGATTCGAAGACCATCTCTTTGATCTCGAATGTGATCCCATACAACCTTAGAGCGTAACGTGGTGCTTGCACGTTACCATCAAGAGTTACCATCAATATTAGAATCAGACTAAAGTGATATATTGGTTAGTTAAATGTTACAAGAAACTCAAGTGGCTGATTGTGTGAAGTATTGGCCAAGTCCCGTGAAAACCTTTAGGTGGAACGAGGTTTCGAGTTTGGGTTCAAAGAGAGAATAAACTCTGGTACGGTTAGAGTTTTCCGGTTTAGATCGAGTGATCACTCGGTCTACACATATCAGAGATTAAACCAGGATTGCTTGAAGACGAGATGTACTTCAGAATTTAAGATCGGCTTGATCTTGGAGAACTCGTAAACTCGTGGTCTTTTGACATTATGCAAGATTGTAAAGATATACATCAAGCTATCTGATCTAAGGTAGCAACATCCCTCTTCCCTCTTCGCTGTCAGGGAACTTCCTCTTCTGCAGGGATATAATCTTTCATACATGATACAACCACATAACTTGTCATCCATTTATTATATGGCAAATTTTCATAATATATGGTTATTTTTATATGGCCATTGGGCTATATTACCCCTAATTCTTTTACATAACGTGGAATCCTAGAAATTTGGGAACCATTGGGCTTCACATTGCTCCTCCCTGGGCCACCAGCCCTCGGTGAGAGTCATTCATATTAGTACTCAAAATCGCCATCGGAAACTACTTTATGTATATATACACACATACATAACAATAGTAGATGCCTACATAACTTTTGTATCTTTACCACCAATTAGGAATGTTATCATGGGTCTAACAACCCATTTAATTAAATGGGTGTGTTATTAGAATTAAGATTTGTTTAAGCCTATTATATTTTGTCATCATTTTAAACTCATATATTAAATGAATAAATCTGCGAGTAAAAAGGTACCCGTTTAATCTCAATCTCACTTGTTTTCTCTTGTTCTTCAACGACCCGAAATCTCAATCTCAGTTTCGTCTCTTCTCTCTTGTTGCTTCTAACTCAATCTCACCTTCGGTTCACAATCCGACCCATATAATTATACGAGTTTAAAACTTAAATAGATTTAAATGAGGTTAAGGTTAAATAAGGTAGGTTAGCCCGTGATAACATCCCTACCACCAGTTATAAATCATTGATCACTAGTATATGTGGTCGAACATCAAACCAATAAATTGATTAAAATCTTTATTGAAAAAGGAATGAAAAGGTTGCCATACTATTTTGTAGCATAACATACTACTGCACAAAGTAATCTATTATAATAAAGTAAGGTTCTTTTAACCACAGCTTGACACGTGTCCACTTAATTTTGTTAGATCTAGATGGGCCGTCGTTTGATCTATTTGGTGTTTGCTCCAAGTTTTTTTTTGTGGGCTAATAATTTTTTTTTAACAAATAGTCCAATGTATCATTGTTATTAATTACTAATTACAAAATCAATATTTTGTAAAATCAAATAGGAGGTGACACGTGTCACCTATTTCTTACTCTATAAATCTCTTATTTATCATGTGTCCCTTCTATTTTCCATTTATTATTATTACTATAAAAAAATGTCATTTAATATCAATATGAAGTGGTCATTTATTTCATTCCATTTAATGTCATTATTTCATTCTTCTTCCCTAACGCCTAATTGATTTCTTAAATGTCATGAAATTGTCATTTATTTCTTAATTGATTCCCTATTCATCAGTTACTAACATTTTAAAACCTTAAAATCCTCTTTCGGTTAAATTACAACCATTAATTAGGAAAATCATTTAAGATGAGGAGAGGAGGGGAGGAATAAGAGACAAAGAATAAGAAAAAACTACCTTCCTCTTCTCCTCCTTCCGCAACCACCGAAGATGGTTTTAGAGGGACTACCTACACCACCTCTAAGGTTTGTTTTCGTATAGTTTTATGGTTTTTCTATGATCTTAACTAACTCTGAATCACTGTCTTCAGCCACAAAATACCACAATTGAAGCTGCACCTTCCTCTTCTCCTCCTTACCACCCAAGATGGTTTAAGAGGGACCACCTCCACCACCACAACGACACCAACTCTAAGATTTGTTTTTTTAAAAATTTTTAAAGATTATATTTTTTATGATCTTAGCCTTGAGAAGAACATGAATGCCTATAACAAGAAATTGAGGAGTGATTATTTGCATCAAAATTTATAAAACTAACATCCACAATAATTTTGGTCTTTAATGCACGAGTTAAACAATTCCTCTATAATCTTTTTTAAGTTCAATGTTTGTTTTCTTAATTTTTTATGGTTTGTTTTTTATGATCTTAAACTTGAAAAGAACATGAAAGCCTACAACAAGAAAATGGTGAGTGATTATTTGCATCATTAATGGATTATATTTATACTAATCACATGATTGAAGGATGAGTTACTTTTTACAAATGACATGATTGAAGGATGAGTTGCTTTTAACAAATCACATGATTGAAATATGAGTTATGTTAATACTAATCACATGGTTGAAGGCTGAGTTATGCTTGTACCAAGTAATGATGATTTAGATACTTGATAATTAGTTTAAGGGTAGTGCTTGATTAAAATGTGTGTCTTGTATGTTACAGGAGGAAGGTCCAAAGGAAGATGAGGCATGTGACAAGTCTGTTCCAGAGGTCAACGATGAGGATGATGCTGATGATTGGAGTGAAGAGCTAAGCGGTTGATTCTATTAGTTGTTTTACATCATTGCATCTAATATCATAAGTTTGAAGAAGTAAATATTTATATTAACTAATGCTGTTTAATATATGTTGTGTAGGTGGAAGATGATGACTAACAAGTTTGGTACATAATATAGAAGACTGCAAGGAATATTTAGGATGTTCTTATCTCCCTTAAAATGTTAATGAGACTGGTTAAAAATAGGTCTATTTAATTTTTTTTTTTTTCAACTGATGTTTCGTTTTAGTAACTACTACTATCTCCTACTGATTTTACGGGTAATGAAAAAAATTGAAAGTAGATGAATGAAAGAGATTTGCAACTCTATATAACGATTTAGCTCTTTTTATCTCTCTACGTTTGTTATTTACCATAATGCGAATTTTAATCTTTGTATGTTGTAGTTTTGATTTATCAAATTATTCAAATACTAAATACAATTTTATGTAAACAATGAATTCAATCATTTTGATATATATTTAGTAATATAGTGTTACATAATTTATTATAATAATTCAAACAGACATTTCCTAGTATGTTATATTCAAAAAGTTGTAGAAAAGAACTCTTATAAATTCACTGCCTCTAATTTTAAATACAAAGAAACAAAAAACACAATCGTTTAATCACTTGATTTAATGACTTTGTTTTGCATCTTTTAGACTTTTTAAAAATCCAAAAAATGGGAAAATATCATAAGGATAAAATATATATAAAAAACATCCTAGGGTCTCGGAGAAATTTCTTGGGCTTCCAATCGGTAAATGTTGAGATCAAATCAGCAAGCATTTTGTTAATGCTCGCGTTATAAACGGTTTCACCTTCACCAGGTTCTCGACCAATGGACCTATAAAATGGAGCAAACTTGGTCTGTTAACATCATAGAACACTCTTATATGTATTAAGGACTTCTCAACACTGAAATATAGTACTTAATTCGGTAATTTTCTCCTTTTTCGACTTATGCCACAGTTCATTTATTTAATCCATCTGATATCTTATTTGTTAGCTATGTAGCTATTGATTTTTGCTTAAATAATCCAAATCCGTAATCATATTTTGATTACATTTGTGATGACTCCACAAAGTGTAAATCATCGGTTTTCAAGTATCACTTGAACTTCAGCCAGAGACGTGCCTATGTGTTAAAAAAAAGGTATTTGACTCATGCCCCATCTTATATATTAAAAAAAAAGTACAGAATACTGACATTCATCCTCAGAATAGTTGATTACAAATATATCATTAATGAATCTACATATTTTTTTTTTTTGCCATTTAGATTAAAAAATATTTTTATCTAAATAAAATTTAATTTACTATAAACATAAATTAAAAATCAAATATATTAACAAAAAAATAAAAAAAAATATTTTTAAAATTCGAAATATTTTTAATTAATCTAAAAAAAAATATATTTTTTTTTTGAAAAAATTCTTTAGATAGGTTTACTTAAACTTTTTGCCATTTAGTTATAAGAAAAATAAACTAAATTTAAAATAATCAAGTAAAATTTAAATTACTATAAAAATTTAGAGATAAAAATTACTATAAAATTAAAAAATGGGAAATATTCGAGTAAAAGTATTACTATAAATAAATAATTTGAAAATTTTGAAAAAATTAAGAGAAAAAATATTATTAAATTTTTTTTTTTTAAAAATAAAAAGTTAAATTACTCTAAAAAATTAAAAATCAAAAATTTTATACTACTAATAAAAATTAGAAAATAACCAAAAATACTACTTAGGTAATTTTCTTATAATTTTGTGGAGATAAAATTTGCTTATTTTTGTTAATTTAATTTTTTATTAAAATACTTATATGATGCGGAGATTATATGTATTAAACTATTAATTTTTTTTTTTTAATTTCTATTTTATACACAAAAAATATTACGATATATATGAAAGATTCTTTAAAATTTTTGAATAAATCCAAATTCAAATTAAGTTAATATTCAGCTTTATATAAACTTTATTAAACAATAAAAATTTTCAGAAACAAAAATATTATATTCCGCTACTACTTTTTCAACTCTGTCCATAATCAATTTATCTATTTAAATATTTTGCTTTCAAAAAAATATTAAAAAATGAATAAATATTAAATTATTATAATTGTTTTATAAAAAAATTCGAATATATTAAGAGAAAAAAATTACTCTTTAAAATTTTTAAAATTCTTTAAAATTTAAAAATTGAATTACTCTTTAAAAATTATAATGGTTTAAAAAAAAATCAAAATTCAAAAAAGTTGAATTACTCTTTCAAATTCTTTTAAAAGATTGAGTAAATTTTAAATTAATATAAAAGACTATTTTTGAAAATTTTGAATATATTATGAAAAATATTATTAACATAAATGAAAATATCTATTCTTACTTATATTTCTTTCTACAAGATAAAATTTGAGGTTTAGATTTGCGTTATAAATTTGTGAAATTATTAAGTAGTTATAAATATTTTTATGATTCTTTAAAATCACATTTTTTAGAAAAATAAAACTTTAGTGATAAGGAAAAAATTAGAAAAACACATGTTTGAACAAAATTTTAAAAAAAAAACCTTTCACAAAATAACAAAGAAAATAAAAATTACACAATTATAATTTGCCTTAGGTCTCGGTAAGCTTAGGCACAGCACTGACTTCAGCCGTATTAAAACGACACCTCAAGAAACTAGTTGGACTAACATCATTTATATGATATTTGTATAAAGTTTTTAATACAAGTTTATTTATATAACAACATTTCACCCACGCTCAACGTGAGTACTTATAGAAAAACACATAGGGAACCTTATGTATAAACTTTGAAAACCATCTAAGACCAAGAAATAGGGGGTCAAGATTGGCTTGTTACAAAATTGCAAGCAAATCCTAAAACAAAACAAAAAAGAAGAAAAATTACAGTGTGCTAGGACAAAGCACATAAATACCAAAAAAAAAAAAAAAAATTGGTATAATAAACAAAGAAGAAGATGATGAAGTATATATAGCTATTACTCCACTATAAAGAACTAAGAGACTTGCTTACATTGTGACATATAGCTCGATAGGCTTCAAACAATGATTCACCTCTAGTTGGTGTTGGAGTATCTTGTTCAAGATCATTTGAAATCTTGAAAATCGACAAATTGAATTGAATCAATAGGAATATATTGGTCCAAGATCACGAAAAAAAAATGGATCTCAGAAATTCCAAAGGTTAATACTGTAATGAGAGAAATCATCTTCACAAGCTCCATCATAGTAAAAATCAGACGAGAGCTGATGTTGATGTAGTTGTGTTGGAAAGTACAAATTGGTTGAAACATCATCCATGAAAAAACCAAACTCCTCGGAGTTTTGAGGACCTACAAAATTCTCCTCCTCCCATATAAAAGGCCGATACGACGTCGTGTCATTACTATTACCCTCGTTGTTATTATCTTCCCCAACTTGCCCTAAAATTGGCCCACCACTACCACCACTAATTTCCCCTCGTGCCAAAATGATCTCTTCTTCCTCCGTCTTATTGTCGCCACGTGGCGACGACGGCGGATGATGTTGTTGTTGTTGCTGCTGCGGTGGTAATAGCTCCTCCTCGCTGGCGAAACGATTTGCCACGACCTGAATCTGCTGCGGCGTCATAGAACGACCGCCGGGAATCTCCGGCGGATTGTCGGGGAAGTTGAAACGTGCTCCAGGGCCACGGAGACAGTAAAGAGCCGCGTCGAAAGCACGCGCCGCCTTCTCAGCTGAGTCAAAGGAGCCGAGCCAGATCCTCTCACGGCTGTTAGGGAGACGAATCTCAGCCACCCATTTCCCCCACTTCCTCTTCCGTACACCTGTGTACTTCGGCGATGCATCCATATCTCAATGTAGAGTTCGTGAGTTGAATAATATAGGGTCTTGTGTATTATTTTGGGTTTGAGTGAGAGAGTGAGAGAGAGAGAGAGAGATGAATATACAACAAAGTAGGGGTTTTGAGAATATTCAGGTATGTTTTTGGAGTTGACAGTATAGTGAAAATGGCGGCTTATGAGTGTATATATATACATGTGTCTGTGATAAGTAAGAAGAAGGTCGCAGATTGTATGCGCGTCGTTGAAGAAGATGATTACGTGGCAACGCGGCAGCTAGTCACGTTTATTTACCACACGTGCTGTAATTCCCTCCAGTTATGTTTCATAAACATGTTTTTTTAAAAAAAATAACTAGGAGGTTCTGAACAAATTTATATGTTTTTCTTGGAAGGCTTAAACCATAATAATTTAAAACATTTTTTTCAACCTAAATCGAATTTGTGACCTCTTATACAACTTTATTTTTGGTAATTTAGAAGTTTAACTATTATGCCAACTCATCTTAAATATCATTTTCTATTTTACTAGAAAATAAAAGAAAAATTAGAAGCTTAATTAAGTAATAATTTTTTTAAATATTAATTTAAATTTTCAAAGATGATTGGTTTGGACTTTAAAATTTTTTACTTTAAAATAAATTTCTAACCCTCTAAATTTGTCCAATGAATCTTTTACTTTTTATTTTATTTTTTAAGTTTTTACCGCCACTACATTTTTTCGTATCTTTTAAAATCACGTAAACATGATTGTAGGATCTTTTTATTTTTGTTGCTAAAGATAAGATAAATTTTTTCTCTTTCGCTTTTCCTCTTTTTTAATTTGCATATAGTTTATCACAAATAAATATTAAATTAACTAATAACTATTTTCTGATTCTTTTAATATCCATTTGTCCTATCTTTTGATGAGATTTTCCAATCATCATATTTGTGTCGATATCAATAATAATGATATCTTTGGTAGAGATGAAAAGTTTCACTGTATTACACATGTCAAAATCTAATATCACATATTATTTAAAGTTCTAATTTTTAAACTCGCAGTTTTTACCAATTGATTTCAAAGTCTCAACAACCAAGAATTTTAATGTAAAAGTCTTTACAGCACAACAAAAGTTCTTATACTAGAAGTCTTTACAGTCTAAAATAACAGTCGCTACCAATCACCCTTTTAATTTGTTTTAGATTTTAATTTCAATTTTAAAAGCTTAAATGAATGCAAACAAAACAAAACAAAAAGTTTTTTTATTAGGGATAACAATATCCCACGTCGAGATTATTGGCTAAGATTACCATTCTCTCGAAAAGGCATATTAGAAATAACAATATCATACATCGGAAAAAAGTTAAAGAATCTTGACTAAATATAAAATATATGAGACATTCTACTCATTGCAACGGGTTATGAGTTGAAAGCTATAATCTATTTATATTTTTCTTATTTTTAAGTTCTACAATTTTGATCCAATAATTTGAAAAAGATAAAAAACAACTCTTTTAAAAACTACTAAATCTAGAATTTTGGGCAATCGTGATCTTGAGAACTAGCTTAAAAATGTGTTTAAATTACACGAGTTAAGTTACTGATGCCAAGTAATGTGGTATGTTAAAAATGTATCTGTTTCTTTTATTTACATTATTTCTCTAGTTTAATTTGAACGTTTTATTTTGCTTCAGTCTCACGAGGCTGAGGCATATCGCATATAAGTCCAATCGAAACCGGTACAATTGAGTTGATACCACAATACCATTTTGAGAGATCTTAAACATGTGATCTCGAGAGAGGCAGCCACCGTTTTTGTTTTTGGTTGGCTGTTTGTATCCAAAAGTGTTAAGCACCTTAGTAATACTAATAACGTGAATATAACGAATAGACATGAATTGATTTTTTTAATACTTTTTACTGTCGACCATAGATTTAAATGATTAGATCAAAACAAAACTTCCAAATTGGTGACCCAATAGGTTGTGAAGAGTTTACAAACGAAGAACTTATTAAACTAATTATCAATTGATTTCAAAATGAATATTTAAGAGCATTGACATGATTTAAAATGTTGATGTGTAAATAGGATTAAAGGCTAAGACGAATAATTGAAACAATGACATAAACAATTGCAGTTATATGATCAACCAACATGATCAAGCTGGTGTTTACACCGACGGACCAATCTATTTTCTCCTCCGCTTTTGGAGGAGTTTAAAAGGAGAAATGAATTGTTCTCTTCTTTTCTTCATCACGTGTATTCCACGCAATTTCAATTTTAAAGAGTTCCTCCGATTTGGATTTCTGAACCCATTTAATTAAACAAGTTGATGAAAGAAAACTGCAATTATAATTAATTGGGGTTGATCAAATGGTGTTAGTATAATTAATTAATTGGCGTTTGATCAAACTGTAATATTTATTCTTTCGGAAAGTGAAAGGCATGTAAGTTCAAAGTGGATAGTTTGGTACATTTGTAGTCCTGTGCTGCCATATATAAATTAGGACTTTAACAATTATTTAAAAGTAATAGATAAATAGATAGATAGACATGTGTTTGGTCAACATCCTATCATAGTATTGTGTCACGTTTCATGAAAGCTACACTTGTGAAGGAATTTGGATCCTTCCCTTCTTCTTCTTTTCTGCTAACTTGGTCCTTCCACTTCCCACACTAAATCTACTCATCTATAATGTTTTTTTTTTCTTTTCTTAAAGGGTCATCTATATTGTTAATTGCTTTTAATTTAAGTTCGTGTTTAGCGGCTTTAAAACAGACGATGGATAGAGACATTTTATTACTACTTGTTTCCTTACTAGTTGTCTATAACAAAAAGACTAACAACAAATGAATTTTATTCATTTTATAATTGTTGATTCAACAATACTCCAGGTTTTAACTACAACTAGAGAAACTCGATTAACGATTAAAAAAGTATACTAATAACTATAAAAAAAACGTTTAATGACCAAATCATCAATGTATCGCGTTGTCATTAACAACTACAAACCAAACATAATCAAATCGTTATATAGTTTTGCCAAATGGAAAGAAGCCCATAAAAGAACTTAATGGGCTTTATTTGGCTCATTTACAAGAAGAAGAAGACACGGACACTGAGCTTCTTACTCAGCCTTGTGTTCCCGTCGCCGTCGGACCTCCGTCGCATGGCTTTTCCCCCATTTTTCACCTCGCCACCTTACCTTCAAACTCTATTATTTCTCCGCCGTATAGTTTTAAGGTATTGAATCTCTATTGATAAATTTGCACATTTTATACCACACATGGCATCTGAAACTAGTTTGATGTAAATAATCTTGATCATCGATCCATTTATCGTGTTTAAGTCGATCGAGAGAGGGAAAAAACTGGGCATGATTCCTATTTTTTTCAATACAAACTTGTGGGGTTTGGCTTATATTTGCAGGATTTGGGGGTTTAGAAATTGATTTTTTCATTGGACATGCTATTTGGTTGTATCTTGTTTCTAGATTACTGGACACTGCTCTAATAAATTCTGGAGATAATTGTATTTTTAATGGTTGTTTAGGTGCTTAAAGTTGAGGTTTTGATGGGAGGGTTACGTTGTAGGCTGCAATTCTACGAGAATGCCCATAAAATGTTTGCGGTAATGCCTGAAAGAAACGTTTTATCCGGAGAGTCCCCTTTCGGACGGGTATGGGTCAGGTTCATGACCAGCAGCAAGCGTGTTCAAGATAGGAGTAGGGAAAAGAGAGTCCAAGAGCTCGAAATAGCGACAGAGAAATGGAAAATAGCTTCCAAAGTGATTTTCTTGATGGAAGTGTTGAAGGGTGAGCGAGATATGATAGTTACCGTCAGGTCGTTGGAGCAGTACAGAAGGCAGATTAATTTGCCTAAACCGCATAAGATCAGCGATTTCATTAGAAAGTCTCCAAAGTTGTTTGAATTGTATAAAGATCAGAGGGGAGTTTTGTGGTGTGGATTGACAGAGGAAGGGGAAGACTTGTTGGACGAGCATGACAGGTTACTTGAGGAGAATGGAGACAAGGCTGCAGAACATGTGACTAGATGTTTGATGATGTCTGTTGATAAGAAGCTTCCATTGGATAAGATTGTTCATTTCCGGAGGGATTTCGGGTTACCTCTTGATTTTAGGATTAACTGGGTCCACAAGTTTCCTCAGCATTTTAAAGTTGTGAAACTTGGAGATGAAGAGTATCTTGAGCTTGTTTCATGGAATCCAGCTTGGGCTGTCACAGAGTTGGAGAAAAAGACTCTAGGTTTAACCGAGGAAAACGATCACAAGCCAGGTATGCTTTCACTGGCTTTTCCCATGAAGTTTCCTCCGTCATACAAGAAAATGTACAGGTACAGAGGGAAGATCGAACATTTTCAGAAACGATCTTACCTGTCTCCTTATGCCGATGCATGTGGACTCGAAGCTGGTTCAAAGGAATTCGACAAGCGGGCAATCGCGGTTATGCACGAACTGCTTAGCTTTACACTTGAGAAGAGATTGGTGACAGATCATCTGACCCATTTCAGGAGGGAATTTGTGATGCCGCAGAAGCTGATGAGGATTTTTTTGAAGCATTGTGGTATCTTCTATGTCTCTGAGAGAGGGAAGAGATTCAGTGTGTTCTTGACAGAAGGTTACGAAGGGTCAGAGCTGATTGAGAAGTGTCCTTTGATACTTTGGAAAGAGAAGTTGCTGAAGTTTACGGGTTACAGAGGAAGGAAGAGAGATATTCCAACTTATAGTGATACCTTGGACATGCAAGAAGGAGAATTGCTGGAGAGTGGTTCAGGAGATGAAAAATTGAGTGTTGGATTTGAGAAAGATGATGATGTGGTAACAGATGATGATGAGATGGACATTGATGAAGTGAATGATGCATATGAAGGGCATAGCAAAGTTTAGAGAAAAGTCTCGAAATCATTTATCAAGTAAGAACCTGATGGAAATTTTGAAAACTTTCCTCCTCTTATATTTGTAAACCTGACATTACTATGTTCACAAGGTTCATGAAGTTTCTACTCAAACAATCTCCAATAATGTAGAGGAAGGGAAGTCTAAATTGGACACAATACCGAGTATGTGGATTGAAACTGGTCTATTTACATTTGTATCATCAATTTTACAATAATATTGAAATAGACAAAAAAAAAAAAAAATACCTAGCTAAGGTGTAAGTTACACTGTGTAACAGGCTCGTATAGGCGAGGGAAGGGAGAACCTATTAATGCTGTAACAGGATTGAGAAAACTCTTCATGAGGATTGAAATACATAACTAAACTATAAAGAACAGTGGATCCCAAAAATAAAATGAGTTTAACAGAAACATTAAAAAAATAAGTAATAAGTTTAAAACAAAAAAAAAAAGTAACAATAGAAGGAAGAAAAAAGAAAACTTTATTGCATTCATATGACTTTGCCAAATCGAACATTTTCTCTCCGCAGGCTTCTTGTTATTTTAAAGATTCAAAATGTCTCCGAACAAAAAGAAAATATATAAGAAAACAAATAAAATAAGGTAAAAATAAGAAAAGAACCAAAGAGTTGATTCATCGTGTCTGAAAAAAAAAAACAGTAATCAATCTTTGTGGTTCAAGCAAGCCAGTCTTCTCCATCCATGCCTTCAATCTCTCCAATCTCCATACTGTAAACAAAATCACACATAAAAAATGTTACAATTATATAACCAATATTTACCACAAAATTCGAAATAAAAATATGATGAAGAACACTTCGTTACCAAGCAACCAAACTTGAATAATACAAGCAAAATATTATAATTATATTTATATATCGGTGACGTCAAGACGGTTTTGGGACAGTTCAGAAAAATGGGGTAAGGGATAGTGTTTTATAGATGTCGGCGATATTATCATTGGACCATAAAAAAAATATGGACAGCTTCAGATCATGCAATAAACTGATGTGGATCCTTCTCATTCCACAAGTTTCTTATATTTTTAATCAATAAGTTCTATTTAATTATCATATACAAATAAAAAATGATTCTGTTTTTTTTTTTTTTTTTTTTTTTCTGTGTTCTGCCTCAAACTAATCACTGAAGTTTATGCATTTATGCAAGAACCGCCGCAATTTTCACCGCCGGTGATTCCGGAGGAAGAGCACCGATTGGATAATTAAATAAAATTTAAAAAAATATAATTACCAGGATAATGGAGGATTGTGAGGCGATGAGTAATGATCAGTGAGATTGTAAGGATGAAACAATTCGTCTTCAGTTTGGTTTAACCACGAAGGGAATTCCATGACGTCACTAAGCTTTGGAAACACGTCATCTTCGACTTCTTCCGTCTCCGGGTTAATCTCCGGCTCCACCGTCTTCATCATGAGCTCTGACCACCAAGCTGACGTCACCACGTTGTTATCTCCGGCGGAGGAAGAGGGTGGTTGAGGAGCTGAATCGGAAGTGGCGGTGGTGAAGGTGGGAGGAGGTGAAGGGGAAGAGTAGATATGTGGATTAGTCGGGAAAAATGATGACGAGGAAGATGAAGTTGACGATGATGATGATGAAGATGTTCTTGATGAGGTTTGGATGAAGTCATTGAAATCTTGAAAATTTAGGTTTAGCCCTAAGGGTTGATTCGGGAGGAGGAAATTGAGAGACGGATTCGTCCAAGAAAATGGATCCGGAGGTGGAGGAGGAGGAGGCGGCGGAGAAAAAAGGTTTAGAGGTTGCAGTGGTGGCGGTGGTTGAGGCGGTGGAATCCTCGCGGCTTGTCTCATGGAAGCGCGATGTTGTTTTAAAGCGGTGACGATTTCGCGACGAGCTTCAGCCATGTTGAGTAGACGTTCTTGGTAAGGACGGCTTGTGTGGAGTCGCCTCCTCACTTGTTTCTTGTGCGTTTGCGTTTGCGTTTGCGTTTTGCCGCCGCCGCCGCTTCCATCGGTTGTTGTGGTCATAGTGGTGGAAGAAGCAAGTTGTTGCTTCACGAGAGATCGGACGTAAGTAGATGAGACGGGTGGTTCTTGCTTGTTTGATCTGACCATTCAATTATGATACATAAACTAATATGTGTTTCTTCTGTTGGATCATTTTTTTTCTTTCTTTCTTTCTCTCTCAGGGCTTTTGTTTTGAGTAATTGTAAATGATGAGATTAGACATATGTCTCCGGAAAGAGAACACAAAGAGAAAAGAGAGGTGATGGAGGAGGAAGAAGAAGCAAAGGCTCGTGGGTTATATAAATACTCTGCTCTAGCCCGATATTACAGAATTTTATTTTATTTTTGTAAAATCGAAATGTTAAAGAAATGAGATATTACTTCCTTTTTTTCTTTTTTCTTTTTCTGGTTGCTTATGAGACATATTACTTCAGAGTTAAACAGTGACTCTGTGACTCTGTGTGTGTTTTTTTCTCCCAATTTTGGCAAAAAGAGTAATGTTTTTTTTTCTTTCTTTCATTAAACTTTGACGTAAATGGTTCTGTTTGGATGGTTGGCACTTGGCAATAATTGACCAAAGTGTCCTCCGACTCAACAAAAAAGGAAAAATATGAAATTGGAAGTAGAATTTGTTATATTTTTTTCTTTTCTTTTTCATGCAAGCAAATATTTAAGTGACTGTTCTCTTAAAAAGAAGTCTGAAATTTATCCACAACAAAACATGCTAAACTGATACTAATATATTTAGAATAATATAGAGGGTAGAAGATAAACAGTGTGTTTGTGTTTGTCTTTATTAGTAATCATAGCAATAAAACAAAAGGGTCCTTATCGCAACAGAATATTTTGTAATTAGATTGGTTATAAATAGACAAAGGATAATGAGGATTAGGTCGAAGGTTTGATATATAAAGAAAAAAAAATCTTTTTTTTTTAGGAGTGGGGGTATTTTGGGAAATGTAGGGAAGAGAATCCATATGACACTAGTCTTCTGTTAAAAGCCTTTGTCTGCAAGTACAGTGGGACCCACCTACATGAAGATGAACAAGTGCTCATTTAAAATGTAATTTTTTTTTTCCGATTTCCATATATGATGCAATTATTGTACCGCTCTCTTTATAAGACATGGAAAAATTTATTCGATTCGATTTAGTGACAAGAGATGGTACTCTGTAACGCTTATGAATATATTTTTGATTCGTAAAATTGTTACCATTTTGAAATTTAACTAGTATCAAAGTAATGATATACACAAATGAATTGAATAGAGTATTTACATCTAATGACATGCAAAACGATGTAAATCATCGTTTGATTGGTTGTACTAGTTATCCTACTATCTTAAGTCATGAACATTTTTTTTTTTTGCTAAAAGGTTTATCTTAAGTTATATATCGTTGATTGTTTTACTGTTACTTCTATTTTGTTCATTTCACTAGTTCCGTACTAATTATAGGGATTATCATAATCACAAACCCAATCCAGTCAAATATACGATCATCACCATTATCCGTTTATTCCGAAAACAAAACAATGGTCTACGTACATATGAGATTTGTCTAAACTAGTCAAACGTATATATATATATATATAATAATTTTTTTTTCTCTATGTGTCTACGTCAAATTTTTCAAACGCTAACCAAATTAATAAAAAAATTCCACATCTTCACTCATCATATAGGAAATCTACACATCTTATTTATAAAACACAACAAATATCAAAACTAAAATTAACTTATACTTTATATTATTATTTTTAATTTAAGAAAATCAACATTTTACTATTATAACTTCAAAATTAAAAGTTGACAAAAATAACTTAAATATTTTAAAAAACGAAATGACAAAAATACAACATAAAAATATAAAAAATATGAATAAATATTTTTTTGTCAACAACAATATATTAAAGATTGGAAAAATATAAATTGAGATAATTATATATTAACATATAACGTGTAAATACTTTTAGAAAATGAAACTTATCATATATTTAATGTTACAATAATCTTAATAAAACAAATAGAAGGTTTAAAAAAATATATAAAGACAAAATCTAAAATTTTTTACTCAAAATAAAAATTAATTCATTTAAAAAAAATACACATTTAAATTTTGAAAATATATTTGTTAAAGTTAAAGTATCTATTTATGATACCGATTTAAAAATAAGAAGAATATATGTATCATTCATAATAAGATAAGATTGAATTATTTCCCAAAATAAGTTAAAATTTCAAAATAATTTATTAATTTTTAAAACGTTTTATTATTTTGCTTTTCTGTCTTATAATTTTATTTTAAAACAACATTTCTAAAACATAAAAGAAAAAATTTATTAAAATTAAGAAAAAGATAAAGAAAAATATAGTTGTAGAAAACAACTGAAATATTAAGTTTAAGATAAATTATTATTTTCCTATTTATATAAATATGAAAGAAACAAAATGAAATGAAAAGTTAATTTGTCCCACATTGATTTGGAACAAGGAGGAAATCAATAGATGTTGCTATAAATTTTTCACTAAACTTAATTTTGGCTAAACTTGGTTGAGGGGCATTACAACCATGTAAACCTAAACAGTAAAAATAACTTTAACTTAGTTGAGAAATTTTAGTGTTGTAGAAAATATTGATTTAATATATATATATATAGTCGATCTTATCACAATTTTCCTTATTATAAGTTATTGACAAATGATTCAATTAAAGCATCAATAATTAAAATAATACAAATAATTTAATCATTTGTTATAAATGTGACAAATATTTAATATCATTTTTTGTAAGTGATACAAATTTAACATAGCATGATGAAAATAGTTGCATCAATCGGTTTTACTGATAATATAAAGTAATAGAGTCACCACTTCCAAAATCATATAAGTGATGCAAATTTGTTTGTATCAATCAAAAAATGTTGTTAAAAATAAAATAAATGATACAATACTCTTGATTTTTTGTAGTTTTATTTGTTATGTTTAGGATAGTGTTTTGGTTTATTTCAAATCATCTTCGTTTTTTGCAATTTTAGTTAATTTTCTAAACATTGATTAATATTTCATTCTTCATGTTTCACTACATATTATTATTAATAACTATACTATAATTTCTATAATTTAATTAAGAAAAATATCTATATTATTTAATGTTTTCTAATTTGATAATGGTGATTGTTTAAATATAAAATGCCTAAAAAGAAAAAAAAACTAAATATGAATTAGTGTTAAGAAAATTAATAAAAAATGAAAAAATAAAAGTGATATGAAATAAAACAAAAACTTTCCTAAACATCACAAATAAAAATAAAATAATCTAATCCAATAATCAGAACTGTGTAGTAATAATATTTGAGAATGCTATTTAGAATGTAATCAGAAACAAAACAGGTTGTGAAACGGGAAAACAAATCTGATAAAAGAGATGATATAAAATAGTATGGTAGAGACAAATATAGATGAAACAAAATAGTTGTCATAGGTTTTGTTGTTTAAAGTAAAATCCAACATGAAAATCTTTTATTTAAAACAACGTGAAGTTAATTGGCTCTCCATCAAAATATGCAATTCTAAATTTCTATTAAAAAAAAAGAAATCATGGAAAAAAAAGACAGTGCATAAAGAAAGGTGTTCGAGAGCACTGTCATAACGGTTGATTCCGACATGTAACATAGCAAAAAAGGGAGATATGAAAGATATGAAAGGCGATAAGAGGACACGGAGAAAAGACGACCTTCAATGTCACAAGAAGAAAAATAAAAAGCGGACATTTTAGGAACTTTAATTGAGTAATTCAGAATTCAACCCAAATATAGTTGGAATGAAAAATTGTAATGCATGTGATTCAATTAAAATATTTTTAAATTTGAATGATTATATTTATACACAACTAATTATACTGATAAAAAATTTAAAATAAATTCCCTCGTAACGCGCGACATCTGTCACATCCATATTCTAGTTTACAAAAATGAAAGTTTAGTTCGTCTTGATTCATGCCTAGATCCAAAATCTCATAGGAATGATATATTATGTTATTAATTTATTGGTACAGAGGTTTAAGGAAACTAAAACATATAAAACCGAGAAACGTAAGTAAAAATCGGATATCAAAAATGAAAGAAGCAGAAAGGAGAATATACTTTTATTTTATACCGTATTTGACTAAAAGACAGCCAGTTATCTATTTTTTTCTTTCTTTTTATTATCAATGCACAGCTTAATTCACCCAAATAAATTATGTTAAGCTGCTATGCAAAGCTGATAACATAACAGTTTTGAATGAAGATTTGGCTGAATATATAACATTTTTAGGTGATTCTAATGCCAGGTTCTATTTATATCATATGGTTTAGCAAGCGTACATAAATCACATAATCACTGCGTCTCACATTTTTTAGCAAAAATCCCCGCAAAAAAAAGATAAATTAATAGATTCACAATCGTTTTCGCTTTTGTGTTTAAAACTCCAAAAATCAGAATCTGATGACCATATTTACTTTTTAATTTTCCCAACCACTATCTTTCTTTCAGTTTTCGTACTCTCTTATATACTTTTCACTATGCATTAAAAATATATTCAAACAGTTGCATAATATCATTCTAACCCCAAGCACTGCTTTGTCGATAACCCGTTTAAAGATGCGTTTGTGGATCATATTACATTTACACACACTACAAAAAAAAGGTTATATTGCATCAATTAAATTGTATCAATAAATTAAATAGTATTATTTTAAATTAGTTATCAATAAATGATATAAATATATATTACTTAATATTAATTAAATTAATTGATGTTATAATTAGTTTGTTTGGTATCACTTCTTTAAAATTGATTTAATTTTTATTAATTTGTATCACTTTAACAAAATTGATATAAACTATACATTTACATCACTTAGAAAATTGATGTATCTATTATTTTTTGTTAACATTACTTATAAAATGATAAAAACATTTATATCAATAAAACTCTAATTAATTGCTAGAATTACTCGTATACGTTGCTAGAATCACTCTATACAAACTCTAATTAATTGCTAGAATTATTAAATTAAATCACAACTATTGACTTTTGATTCACCCGAAAAATAAAAATAAATTAAATAAGATAACTGAATTGAAAATAATAAAAAATTCTCATTGGCTAATCTACAAAAACAAAGACTGCCATTTGTTTTATTCTTCACTGTTGATAAGTTCAATCCAACGGTCAAAATCTTCTCTCTTTTTCTCTCCTCTCCCTTCTCTTCAATGTCTGCTTCTCCTCTCTCTCAATTTTGCTTCGTGAACTCTTGAACTTTTTTGTCTCCTTCTCTTCTTTCTTTTCTTTTTTTCCCTCTTTTTCTCTTCTTCTCTTTGATTGATCAATGAATCCTACACTCCAATTGCTGGTTCTTCACTGATTCATATTTTAGGTAGGGACAGAGATTTGAGGTACGATCTGATTGATCTGAATTCAAATATCTAGTCTTTCCAACATATCTTTATTAGAGTATGAAGATAGATCTCGCAAAATCTGATGATTATATTTGTAAATTAGGGTTCATTAAGCGGATCTAAAAAATGAGTGTCAACGATGAGGACATATACGAAAATTATCAACAATGAAGAATACGATGACGGTGGATGTGGTGGTGGAGGTGTAGGACCACCATTGAAATGCTTTCTCCGATGATTTCTACACGACATGTGAAACAGGCGCCGGAGAAGCTATGTATCTGAAAACTTCCGCCGGAGAGGCATAATATCAGTTTTATTTATTTTAATGTATTTTTAAAAAAAAATTAATTTCATTTTGTTTTAAGGATATGTACATTTACGTAAACACTGTATTTAATTCTAGTTGAATAATTTAGTTTTATTAATATTATTCGAATAAATAAACAACTATTTCATAATTTTGAATTCAATTTTCGTAATTAATATAATTAATGAAAATAATTAAATTAATTTTTTTTATTAAATTCATAGGAAAATTGTAGAAAACTATTTGTTGAAATTAATAAATTGGTTGAATTAATAACTATTTTAACATCAATTATTTAAAAATGATAGAAATAATTGACATCGATTATTAAAATCGTCATAAATACAAACATCAATTACACAAAATGATGTAAGTGGTTTGCATCATTTTTTTGTTAATTGACGCATACTGACATCGATTATAATAATCGATACAAATATTATAATTAATTACATCGGTTTTTAACGAAATGATGTAAATTATTTGCATCACCACAGTATAAATCATTTAATTAAGTGATGTACAATTTTTTTTAACATCATTTTTAAGTAATACAAAAATTAAAAATAAATGATGTTAAACAACCTTTTTTTTGTAGTGACATAACCAGTAAGTATCATTCTAAAGAAATCTCTTTAATATAATTAAACCTATAGCTCGATCGGGTATGTTTGGTTCTTCACTGTTGAAGTACGATTGGGTTAGCAACTTACCTTACAAAGGTATTCAATGAGGTAACTCGTTTTAATTTTTTTTTTTTTAAATATAGTTCATATATAGTTAGTAATCTCCTCCTAATCTTCTACCATTATTTGACGTCAAAACTGCCATCATTTTCGATAAAATCCACCTATTAATAATCGACCGAACCAACCACAAATCATAAACAATTTTTCTTAATAAAAAATAACTTTCTAGTGATTTTTGGTTCCTGATAACTAACTATATATGGGCCACCGGTGAAGTCAAATTAAAAGAATTGCGGCTTATAAAGATTTGCATGTCTGGAATTATTATTTATTTCTTCTACAATATAGCTATATATATATACGTGTGTGTTACCCTGAAGAGGGAGTGAGTGACAGAGGTATGGCTACTGTTACCCAATTTGTTTTCTCCTTTATTTCCCCTTTATCAGAGATTTTTCAGACAGCAGTGACAGTGAAAGTAATTTCTGTATTACACAACAGATATCACTCACTATTCATCCAATCATAATCCATTTTCTAAGTAAATTTATAGCACATATTTACCCCGTAATATTACTCTTCCATAAAATGATTACTCCAGGTTCTGTAACGTTTTGAAATTGACTTATATAGTTTCGGTCCTTTGACCTAGGAACATCAGTAATTTATAAACCACTGGAACATGGTTTGATTACACCATCATTCAAACACTCTCTCTTTATATCACTCGAGACATTGGCCCCCATCTCTCCGACTGCGACGGTGCGACCGACCGACGTTGGTTCTGCTACTGAGAGCCCACCAAGATGTGTAGCAACATTCATTAATCATCATTTTAATTACAACAGTCTAACAGAGATACCAAGCATTTAATTGTGTTGATGCCACAACATGTGTCAAATTGACAACTTTTCTGATTTATTAAACATTGTTTTGATATACGATTAATTATACAAAAAATGATATCATAATAATGGTATTAGCTAATTATAAAGGTTATTTTGAGAAATATATCGATTTTCTATATTAAAAGTAATAAAATTAATTTAAAAATACGCATTTTTGGAACACCGATCAGGCATGTATGGGACAAAGAAAGAGTCAACGGTAGACTAAAGAGGAAAAAATATGAATGGTCGATTGGTCGTTGGTAAAACTTGTAAGGGCGAGTCAATAATTACTGCTTGTAAAATATATAATCGGATATAAAACTTTAAACTTTTGTCTCCTGCCCTTCAATTAGTATATTTAATTTTGTCCTGTAATATAAGATGATTTGATCTGGCTGTAATATTGTAGATCGTATAAGTGTACGATTTTTAAATATGAATGTGTAAAATATTGATATTATACATTTCCAGTGAAAACATTATTTTCTTTAAATAATATATATCAAGGATTTTGTTTCTGTGATTTATCTGTAATTAATTTTTATTAAGTAATATATATTAAAGATATTGCTAACTTAGTTTAGTTAATCCTCACATGAAGTTTGATGAGTTTAGATACGTAAAGAAGTGAAACTATTTTTACCATGTCATGTTATAAATACGATGATAGTTTTAGTAGATATGGTGGATCAAACATGCATGAAATCATCTTACTATCTTAGATTCTTTTAAAAGATCGCGACTCAATAAGAGAAATATAAATAAGGATAATGTCATCTCACGCGATTCGCAGGAGGTTGAGTTTAAAGATCAATAATTTCAGAAAAGTATTAGGTGAGATATTGAGCTTTCTTGCTTCGTATTTTTTCCCATAACCATTTTCAAAAATATTTTGAAGTTCCCCTAATCATATCGACAATTGAGCGTCGCCAATGCGATATAAAAAAAAACATTTTTTGTATCTGATATATTTGATTTTTATTGGACAAAAAATTGAAGTCTCGTGTCTTTTTTCTTGTATCAATATTCTCTAAATTATATAATTTACATCGGCTTCTCTTTTCCATTTGGAAAGAATTGTGGTTCTCTAGCTTATGTATTATTGCATGCATGCACATGCGCTTTATTGTTTATCATTTAATTGTCAATTTTGGACCACGCGACTTCCTCCGTATTTATTCACTCTTAAAGTTTTAATCAGTACAACATGCGTCCTTGTAAATATTTGTTTTTTTTTTCTTTTTCACATTTATACTTTCATATATCAATGTAATGTATGTATAAAGATGCATATTACTTTCTTTCAATTATCAGAGAGGTACACACTTAATTTACAGTACATGACTGTTTAAATTTTATATATGTGAACGTATATAAGTATGCAAAACTATATTCATCTATCTCGAACGTATATACATATAGTATACAAAAATGGTATATATACGTTTACAAATTTGGGTGCAAATTTTGGTTAGTTCCACTTCCCCAATATGTTATAATTAAGTTTTTTTAAAGTATTAATTTTCCAAATAACTACAATTGCGCGATTGTATCGTGTTATCTCTGTCGAAGGAGTCAAGTTTTGACCGTTTTAAGCGCATATGTATAAATTTTCTATTCATACTCTGCTACGTACTCATAGTTCATATTCAATCCCAAAGGGTGTGATTGGCCTCCAATTGCTGTTTTCTCAAGTTATGAAAAATATAGTTCCTTATTAATATACAGAATACAGTATACTTCAAAAAGAAACTTTTTATTAATTTTGGCTTACACCGGGAAAATATTAATGCTGGATTTTCACCTTTTCAGTGAAGAGGACTAATAATTATATTTCACAATCGGTTCCAGAAAAATATATACATATTGTTTAATAGTATCACACCATGAGCGAGATACAATATTTGAAAAGTAAAGGATATTCTTTAAAAGAAAAGTACTTTCGCAAGAGTATTTTTTGTAGAGCAAGATAGAAAAGTACACATCATAACAAAAACGAATCATTATTAAAGTTGAGAAAAGTAAAACTGAATCTGATAACATAAATTTCAAAAAAAAAAAAAAAAAAGATAACATGCTAAACTTGGTTTTAAAATGAGGAAAAAGAAACAAGATAAACATACAGATAAAGACGAGCGGCGTGAACCGTGAAGAAGTGGATAAAGATGCAAATGCTTTTGGTTTTAGTTTTGTATCGAGACCACCAATTCCACCAATCAGAGCCTTTGCTGTTGGATTCCGTTCACACCAATGCCCAAGTGAATATAATATTCTGGTCGCCATCCTAAGGAATCCTAATCATTGTATTTCTCACTGCATGAAAATAGTAAGAAATGCATTTTAAATCTTTAACAAACCTGTGTAACCAAGAAACAAAATTTGCTAAACACATCAGCTTCAGCATTACCTCTTTACTGTAAGACATCAAGTTTAACGTCATATTGATCGCTCCCTTCTAGGTGAATTAAAACTTATCAAAAACTAATAATTCGAATATGACATTTGATAAACGTAACTCAATTTAGAAAGTTTGCTAGTCTAGAATATATTGCAAGCGACATTTACAAATTGGTTCGAAGTAACTTTAGTTTCCGCCAAATCTGTAAATTGTCATGGACATTTTCACAAATCTCATTTATTATACTGATTACAAAATTTCAACTATTACATACGTCCAACTCAAAGCGAATGAGTTTATTCACTGGTTTATTTTTATTTTTTTTTAATTTGTGTACAAGTCATAGCTTTATATACGCAGGATCATTTTTTTTTGTGTGTCATTGTTTTTCTAGACTTATAATGGCGCAGTATTTGTTTAAAAATATTATGTAACTTTAAAAATTGCTAATATTGATTTAAAAATTCCAAAATGTATAAAATAAAAACTATCATTTATTTTTGTGCCTATCTGTTATTTTATATGCGTTTAATTTCTAAAATTATATGTGAATTTGTTCATTTTTATATTTTACGCAGCGCATGTTGCGATATCTGATTGATTCATCGTTTCAGATTCTCAATCAGTTGCATTATTTTTCTAATGCTATTTTAAAACAAACACAACATTCTCGTATAAAAAATATACATATTATATTTTAATAATTCAACACAAAAAATGTTGATTTTGATGGTAGTCTTATAAAGTTCTAACAGTACTATAGATACTTTTAAGTTTTTTTTTTCCACTAAAATCTCATAAGAGTTTAATTAGTTGGTTTTTACAATATTAGAGTTCTCACGATTAATCATAGTGAATCTCATGATCTCGTAAAGCTTAAAAGAAAATAACAAAGTGTGGAGTGAATCGTGCTTAGGAGTTTTTTTTTTCTCTAAATTGTGTGATCTGGTATTTTGGTACACATAAGAAATGTCTTATATAAATCCAAATATCCAATATATATAGATTTAAAGTTAACTAGAACAAGAATCTTCATCTACCACTGGTAATGCTTATAGAGTTTTATTTGGAATATACTAGTATATAAGTTTATAGACATGACTCATACCCTCAACTCAGTATATTGTGTACCAAATGTTTTGTGTCTTGACGTTTAACATATGGAAATTGTATAAAAGAATCTGTCTTGGATAGTGTATAGCTATTGTGAAGATACAACGATTTAAAATATTTGGTGCACATCAATATTTTGTTTAGTAACCACTATGTTTTCGGGTTAGTTAGTAAATAACTAAATAGTAACCAATTCAAAATGGTAAAATCTCACCGCCCTATGGTAAATATGTTACCAATCAATATACTGATGTGACGCATCCTAACAAGAACGGCAATCGTACAACTTGCGGCTGTGAGAGAGAGAGAGAAAGGTCTCAGTGACAAGTGTCATGCCACGTGGGCCGGCGGTTTAGGAGCCAATCAGAGTGAAACTGCCACGTGAGATCTTTCCACGTCCCGACAACAACTAATCAAAGCTTCTTCTTTCTGTTTCCTTCCACCATCCTTTAACTCTTTTTTTTTTCTTTTTTTTTGCCATCCTCCTTTTAACTCTTTTCTTTTCCAACAACCTTTTTTTTTTTTTTTAAGTAAACTATCTAAAAAAGATGGACAGTAAAATTAAAAATATGAAAGAATATTTTTCTAAATATTTACAATAGAGGGTTCATTGTTCCAGAACATCAGGATTTTTACTTACCCATCCATTATCCTAGCTTCGTTAGCCATACAATCAACAATATGATTATTATTAGTGAACATTTTCGAAAAAAAGAACATGAATGTCTTATTCTTCTTTGGGACCGATTGGTAACGACTATAACTTTTGACTGCAGATATTTTTGTTGTAAAAATTTTGACTGTAAATTTTTTTACTACCGATTGGTAAATATTTGACTGTAAGAATTATATTTTTAAAATAATATAAAGTATACCAAACATAATAAAATATACAATATATATTTTGTTCTATAATTAAAAAATTTTAAAATTTGTTTATTGATAAGTAAATTTATCTATGTGTATTGCATGCCTATCATATTTGTCCGTTCTGACATAATTTTAATATATGTTTTTCTATTTTATATAGGGAAATGGATTTTAAAAGAATAAAAAAAATCAATTATTAATTAATTGAAAGTTTTTTAAAATTAATTCATCAATGAGTTTTATAAAAAGTTTAATACATGTGGAGAAAAAAACAAAAAAAAAATTCTTGGCTTTTATTTTATTTTGTTTTAAAGTCAGGTATACGAGACTTTAAAAAATAACTGTAATCAAAGAGTAAAATAGAAAAGTAGTGCTGTGAAGAATTTTAAATTAATCAAAGCTAAAAAAACATGATTGGTAAAATTTAAACTGTAAAGACTTTAAAAAAAAGTTACAGCTTTAAAAGTGCTCGCCAATCAACCCCTTTGTTTTTCAATTTTTTTTACCATTTAAAACTTTTTTTTTTCTTTCAATTTTTAGATATATAAGTCTCACACTTTCCCTCTTCATTCCTCATGAAAAAATGAATGATAAAACAAAAATGTTCCTCCCCAACATTGTAAAATATGATGAGGAACAAAAATTAAAATTTTGTTTTTACAATGAAATAATTCTAAAATAGCTTTAATGATAATATTTATATTTCTATATAATAATATTTTCTATTTTATTTTTATATCTCTTATATAAAACGTTTTACTATAAATGAATGTTATGACTTATTTTTAAGTAGTATGGATACTTAAATAAAAATAAAAAATAATTTCAAGTGAAATTTATATTATTTTTAATAAGATAATCACTAAATATATCTCTTAAAAATAATATTTATTGAAATTTTTGATTACCACTTACAATACGTTTATTCAATTCCTCGTTTATCTTCCTTATTCTGGTCATTTTCCTTTTCTTTTTGTATCTTTTCATTTATTTTTCTTTTCTATTCCTATTAGCTCTTAAAAATAAAGTTAACAAAATTAGTGATACTTAAGGATGTCCAAGATGTATACTTTACGGGGGTGGCAAGGCAATGTGTATGCATCCTTGGTTCCCTATCAAAATGT
This sequence comes from Crucihimalaya himalaica, assembly GCA_004349715.1. Classification (NCBI taxonomy): domain Eukaryota; kingdom Viridiplantae; phylum Streptophyta; class Magnoliopsida; order Brassicales; family Brassicaceae; genus Crucihimalaya; species Crucihimalaya himalaica. Next base: position 3,503,779 of record SMJT01000009.1, read on the forward strand.
TGGAAAGTTGCTTTGAATCCAATACAAGCACATGTTGTAATTTAGCTTCGGGAGATGTTGCACAACATGTATCAGAGTTTGTGCTTGTGCTTTAAGAATATTGCTTACGGCTGGCAGACTACCTCAATTCCATATCACTCTTTATCACTGTTCACTGTACAAGAGATTTTTAATAACAATTTCTCTTTTATAAACATGGTCCATCCAGAAAGCAGAAATTTTTTAGATTGAAATTGATGTTGTAGAGACACTATGGTACTGATTTGTAGGTGCTGTTTCATAATTTGAAGATATATTGCTTCCTTCCTATTTGTTATATGACATAACTTTATTATATCTTCCATCAATTAAATTGTTTCGTAATCTCTGTGAAAGAAAATTTGAGAAAGGAAATATATATGAGAGTTAAAAAAAGAAATGCTTTAGTCAAAGTGGTCCACTTTTATGTGAGTTGTTCACTACTAGTCTACTACCACCGTTTCCATTTTTTCAAACATTTATGTTGCGGTGGAGAAATTTAGATTTCACCAAAACTGACACATATATAACTTCGTCGATGACGATATGCAGAACTAGAAACAATGTAAAAAGCATACCAAACACAATTTTATATGTTATAAGCTCATCAAAACTCGTCAACAACATACGCAGACTGTCGTGTTGATATAAATTTCTTTGCTCGAATAGTCGAATAATTGTACATATATATGTATCTGAAAGAATATCAAAATATTTTTTTTGCTAAATATTCTGCTCAAGACATGCATAATTTTTTAAAAATTAATAAATGGATAAGTTTAAAGATTTAGCTTCTTTAACTGATTTTTTGTCATCTATTATATCATTATTAAAAACATTTGATCTAATTCAATTATGACGATAATCTATCTGTAACATATGTGATTACGATGAACAATTCCCACGACTTCCATGAATAACGGTTTTTCGATGTATTTCTCTTTGCAACATTTGAGTTCACAACGAACGGTTCTGCATGTATGTCACTCACATGAAACTACAACGAAAATATTTACTTACAATACTCTAAAACTTCTAATAAGGTTTACATCAATAATTTGCAAAAAATACCTTTTTTGGTTATCAAACCTCATATTTGGTGTATAAGCATTTCAATCCTTGACTCAGACTTCTATTAACTAATGTTTTAGTTAAATAAAATAGTTTTTTTGGTTTAAGAAAATATTTATATTTTGGATATATTTTAACATATCAATGCCCTAAAAATAATTTTTAGTAAATGCCCTAATGTTAAAACTGGTTTCAGTAAATATAACATATTTACAAGATGAATTTAACATATTTAAAATTTTCAGTAAATTTAACATATTTAACACAGTAAATTTACATTTTGGTTTCAGTAACATAGTCAAAAAAAGTTTTGACAGTGACACGTTAAATCTAACTTTTTTCGTTTCAGTAAATTTAACATATCAATGCCCTAAAAAATATTACAATTGAAAATAACATATTTGACGTGTCACAGATAATTGGAAATGTTGTAATTTGTAAAGGACTTTTTTTTATCTAATAGGAAAAAAAAAAGAGTTTAACAAGAGATTCGTTTCAGCTTAAGATAAAAGGAAACACGAGATTAGTTTAGTTCTCCAACATGGATAAGGACATGCACAACTGCACATTGATCATAATTATACTTAACAAAAAACTAATTAATACAGAATTAATTAACTTATCTAGCTCCTAGGCACGTCATTGCCTCTTCAAAGAGAAAGGGTACAATTGTCAATTCCTCGCTCGAGGCATATTCCGGTCGGTCGGTTGAGCGATTAAATTCGCAAATTTGATTTTATTATATTGGCAAAATAATTCTCCTCCGATTCTCCGATTCTCATATTCTTACGAATATTTAAAATCTCGATCCAGATTCTGAGTTATCCTTCTCCGGAGAGTTCCGATCTGATTCTCGCAATCAAAGCTTCTAGAAACGATGTTTAATGGGTTGATGGATCCTGAGATGATTCGGCTCGCTCAAGAGCAGATGAGTCGTATGACCCCTGCTGATTTCGCTAGGATCCAACAGCAGGTTTCTTTAATTTCCCTATTCAATTCCATAGATTCAATTCTGATCAATTCATTGCTAAGTGTGTAGTGTAATTTATATGATTGATGTGATTGTGATTATTGATTCAATTATAAAGTAGCTCTGTGATTAGCATTCTGTTTTGTATGATGAATCTATATGCCAAGTGTTTTTTTTTTTTTTGTTATACAGATGATGTCAAATCCAGATTTGATGAATATGGCAACTGAGAGTATGAAGAACATGAGGCCTGAAGATTTGAAACAAGCTGCTGAACAGCTTAAGCATACTCGGCCTGAAGATATGGCTGAGATTGGTGAGAAGATGGCTAAAGCTTCCCCTGAAGAGATTGCAGCTATGCGTGCTCATGCGGATGCTCAGTTTACTTATCAAATTAATGCAGCTCAGATGCTCAAAAAACAGGTACTTTTGGCTTCCTGAGAGAGTTGTGTTTCTCTCTTCATCTTTTTAAAATATCTGTTAGAACGAATAAAAACAGAATGGGGTTGCCTAGTTTCCAATTGAGTTATGCTTTCTTGATGATGAAGCAAGGAGAAAATATGGTATCAACTATGGAACTTGCGTCTCTGCATTGTGTTTCGCAGAATCCATGTCTGTAAGCTTTACAAGCTTGCAGTTTCTACTGCATCAGTTATCTTATTGCATGCTGTCCCAACTCTAATGTTTGTCTCTTCAAGTTAACACCTAGTTGAAAAACTGTTGGAAACGAAGAAACAGAAACCGGATTGTCCCAATAAAATTTGGGTTTTTCTATTGACTTTTGCTTTCCTTATGATAAAGTAAGGAAATAGAATGGCATCAACAAGTGGAACTTGTGCCTGCAGTGGGTAATTAGAATGTATGTTTGTGTAAACTTTGATGTTAATTTCATTTTCTGCTGCGTTTGGCAGGGAAATGAGCTTCACAGCCGAGGAAATTTCAGTGATGCTGCAGAGAAATATTTGCGTGTAAGTCTGCATACGACGTATTGTTTGTCATGCTGCTTGACTTTCCAGTCTCTTTGTTAGCACTTGTCAAAAAGAGTTTTATTTGTAACTGGATATGCGATTTCTTTCTACTTCTCTTGGACCATATCTCAGGCGAAGAACAATCTGAAAGACATCCCATCTTCTAAAGGTGGCGCACTTTTGTTGGCTTGTTCTCTCAATCTAATGTCATGTTATTTGAAGACGAATCAGCATGAAGATTGCATAAAAGAAGGTTCTGAGGTATGCTACACCTTGTGTATGTTCTTGGTTTCTTTTTTTGTAGGTGTGACACGATTATGTCGTACATCGCTTTAAGATCAATCCTGTCTTGGTGTTCTTCTGATAAATTTACATTCTTACATTGGTTCAGGTTTTGGCATATGATGCAATGAACGTCAAAGCCCTATACAGAAGGGGTCAAGCATACAGAGATCTGGGCCTACTTGAAGTGAGTTCTTCTGTTACTTATGGAAGTTTCTTGAGATTCCTTGTCAATATATATGTGCTTTAAATAACTCCTGAATATATGTTTGTTCATTGACATTCTGAAACTATAAGGATGCTGTATCCGATCTAAGCAAGGCCCATGAAGTTTCCCCTGAAGATGATACAATTGCCGATGTGTTAAGGTATGGATTTTTATCTTCAATGATGCTTTTCAGCTCTGCTTATTTCAGAGGTTTGGATATCACCACTTTTCAAATAACTTTGACTTTAAAGTTTTATCTTTTATGATGTAGAGACGTTAAGGAAAGATTGGCTGTCGAGGGACCTGGCAATGGATCAAGAGGTATAATATATATCCCTTAAGATTTGTTCGAAATAATATAGTGTATTATCAATTATGTTAGACCAGACGTTTCTTTGCTGCATTGATGATCTGCTTCGTCCATGAACTGGGAAAACAAATGAAAATTGTTATGTTGTTTGGTCATTAGGTGTTGTGATTGAAGACATAACTGAAGAAAATACTGTTACTTCGGGAGAGAATAAAAAACAGTCTAAAGAGGTTACTGGGACACAACGAGAAAGCAATGTTGGTGGTCATGCTCAGGGCGTAAAGACTGATGTTGATGGATTGCAGGCTCTCAGAGATAATCCAGAAGCAATCAGGTTCAACACCTTTGCGAAACTAGTGTTTGATATGATTTTTCATATGTTTCGACACCTAATATTATCTAAAGCATCCTTTTTCTGCTACATGTGGCACAATTAGTATGATTTTGTAATTCCTTTTATTCTTTCTATGGCCTGCAGAACTTTCCAGAACTTCATTTCAAAAACTGATCCCGATACACTTGCTGCTCTGAGCGGAGGCAAAGCTGGAGATATGTCACCAGACATGTTCAAAACTGCTTCGAGCATGATAGGCAAAATGTCACCTGAAGAGATTCAAAAAATGGTTCAAACAGCCTCTTCGTTTAAAGGAGATAACCCTTTCACCTCGACTGCGCCATCTGCGGGAAATGGGTTTGCACCTACACCTGACATGCTTAAACTTGCATCTGATATGATGGGTAAGATGTCACCAGAAGAGCGTGAGAGGATGTTTAACATGGCATCGTCTTTGAAAGCAAACGCTACAGCTTCAACATCATACAGCAATGCAGAAGCATCTGAACCACGGGAAAGTTTAGGAGCTAGTGGGATTAATAGTTTTGAAGGTGAGTCTAGTTCTTCAGGTAATTCCTTTGTGGCTCCAAGAAGCGGTTTCGAACCAAGCATCCCTTCTGCTCCGCCGGCGGATTTACAGGAGCAGATGAGAAACCAAATGAAAGATCCAGCAATGCGACAGGTTTTTGTCATTTCCGATTTATATTTGACCAATTTAGTCAACATAATGTGATTGTAGATGGTCATATATTATTTTCTCTGTATTTGGTAGATGTTCACGTCTATGATAAAGAACATGAATCCGGAGATGATGGCTAGCATGAGCGAACAATTCGGAATGAAGCTTTCTCAAGAAGATGCTGCAAGAGCTCAGCAAGCCATGGCTTCTCTTTCTCCCGACGCCTTGGAGAAAATGGTACACATTCGGTTTAGGAAAAACAAAAAGAGGATGTGAAAACAGAACACTGCAGAGTTGATTGTATAGTTGTCTCATATGTAAAAATGTTGTTGCAGATGCGATGGGCGGATCGGGCTCAAACTGGGATGGAGAAAGCGAAGAAAGCAAAGAAGTGGTTGCTTGGAAAAGGGGGATTGATCTTTGCTATTTTAATGCTCGTTTTAGCAATGATCCTTCATCGGCTCGGCTATATTGGAAACTAAAGAAACCAACGGTATCTTAATGACTTAATCCCTTCGTGAAGACAGACCAGTCTTCGGTGGGTTCGTGTTTGTAACATCGTTTTATCTTCTTTTTTACTTCAACTCTCGTTTTTTTTTAACCCACCTATGTCTAAATTTCTTCACATCTTCCGTAGTGTTTTAAATTAGAGGGCATACGATATTTCTTTTAGATGTTCGTTCTTTTATGAACATAATTTATTTCTCGTACAAACCAAGAGAGAAAAAAATTGTCGGATATGAATTAGTTTTTTAAAACTTGAGGATTCAGTAATGAACATTACAATTTGTTTTCCTTGTTTGTTTTTTTTTTTACTTTTCCAGACTGACAAGACAAGTTTCAGAATTTGTTTTATAATGAAACAAATAACAGTATCTCAACATGCTCTTTATATTACATCTTATGTTTTCCTTTTGTTTATTTTTCATCATAGAATCAGAACTTTGTAGTCTATGTCTATCACGATGGTATACCATAACAACCCACAAGGCTCTTCGTATATGGATTCATTGGTTATTTCACATTTAATATATGAGGTTTTATTGTTTAGAATTAGTGGCAAGTTTTTCTTTTTTTTTTGTCGACACTATAACTGGTTCGATATAGTTGTTTTTGGCAAGTTTAAAAATATTCAAATATGTTTGGAAATTGGAATTAGAATAATCGAAATAGGTAATAGGTAATATTTGTAAATAAAATGTTTGGCAATGACTATAGTAAACTTAATATATATATCAACAATAATGACTCTCATTTAATATATAAAATATACTTCTCCTCTCTTGTTCAAATGCCATAGAAGAAGTTACAATATACAGTAATTTTGAAAACAAAGTAAAAATATGTTTTGAATCTTATGAAAATTACCACAATAGAATATAAAAATCCTAGAATTTTTATGCGAGAGATAAGAAAAAGAAATTACCAAAAAAAATCAATACAATAAAAAGGCTTATGTCTTTCATAGTGATGACACATCAGCTTTTTCAAGCTCATTCCATCTGACACATCAGCAAAAACCACTATCCAATCAAAACATTTAAATTAATACAGATAAGCAGCTTAAGTTACACATCAGCTACACATCTTCAATCTCCTTCGATAACGATTTCTTCTTCTTCATCTTAAACTTATTTGCAAAACTTCTTAAAATAACAACTTATTCAACGCGAAATCGTTATCGAAGTAAAAAACTGATGTGTCAGCAAACGCGAAATCGTTATTCAACGCTGATGTGTCAGATGGAGGGAATTTGAAAAAACTGATGTGTCATCACCAGGAAAGACACAAGCCTTTTTATTGTATTGATTTTTATGGTGCAGATTGTTGTACGTACATAAATGATTGAAAATTTTGAATAAATTTAATAATTATTCTCTGTAATTTATTTATTTGTTTAGTTGACGGGGTTGAATCAATTTTTCAACTTATTCATATCAAATAAATAAAAAATCAGATGAATACTTATTCAACTCATTCAACTTTTTCCAAGTCAACCATTTGCACCATTAATGATTATAATAATTGTTTCCTTATAATTTCTAGCCCTTGTAACTATTAAGAGAGAATATATCAATGTTCTAAAAGATGTTCAATAAAATATATACAGACGCTTGATGCAGACCAGTTATAAATTTGATCAACGAAAAAAATCCATTGTTTTTTCAACTCAGGTGGTCAATGAAAAGTCAACGGTTTTGAATTTTTGAATCGAAAAGTAATAATAAGAAATTTACATGTATGGTGTACATGCATTATCACATATAGTATAATGTTTTGTGCCTGATAATGATATGATCACATGCTTTTTATAAGTTGCATTCATATTTAAATGATTTTTGTATCATATAATCCGAATCGTATATAGTCATAAATAAATATATCATTCATGTATGTATTTTAATTTGTCAAATTTTTATTTACCGGATCGATTTTTTTTCAAACAAGATGGATCAGGAAAATCAAATATAAACCCCACAAGATTTAAACGGGTGCACAGAAAAATAAAATGAAGTGGTTGATTGGTTATCGATAATGAAACCCAAGTTTGGTTCATGGCGATTATACTGTACTACTGTCTCGTTATTAATCAATAAGAAAATGTTCACACATTCATTGAAAAAAGGAAAAATTGAAAGATACTTAGATTTTCGAAGTTGCATAGCTTTTTCTTGTAAAGTAACACATTACAATATTATTCTTTTGGTTAGCCAGTAAAATTATAGTCTTTTGGTTATCCCGTACAAAGAGTGTCACATTCCATTAACTATACTTGAACTCCTTAATTCCCAAGTTTTACCTTCCCTATGAAGTAAACTTGTCTCTTTAAACTCCTCACTTAGTATCTCACTCGTTCCACATTCTCAGAATCGGCTAAGCAACACATCGATCGAATCCGGAAGACTAAGTTTTCAATAGGCGGAGCTGATAATCCGTTGACAGAGGATCTACATCAAGCTGTGAAGAATCTTTCCGCTGAGCTCTACGCTAAGGATGTTCACTTCCTCATGGAACTTATCCAAGTACGTTTACTCTCTCTCGCTCTTATGGAGTTGGGTTATATATTTGTTTATGCTTAGATGTGTGTATAGTGGTACCTCTGATGTTTTGTGTACGTACGTCTAATTTTTCTGTTTAACTAAAAAGAGAATGAATGATTTAACTTGATCTTGGTTCTGGAAAATGTTGAACCAGAACCGGAACAAAACCGATCCATTTTATTCGGTTTATTGTATTCAGGTGTTTTCATAAGTTATTCTCTTAATTTTAAGTATATTCTGCTTGAAACAGAAGTGTCATGGTTTTTGCTTTACTTTTTGTTTCTTTCAGAGATCAAATATATTAGTAAGGAGACCTTGTTGGTCAAGAAATTAGTTTTATTCCTCCTGCAATTTTTTGGATAATGGTTTGCATTAATATATTCTTTGGTTTTTTCAGAATGCTGAGGATAATGAGTATCCGGAAGGTGTGGATCCGTCTCTTGAATTTGTGATAACATCTGAGGATATCACAGAAACTGGAGCCCCAGCCACTCTCCTTATCTTCAACAATGAGAAGGGTTTCTCTGAGAAGAACATTGATTCCATCTGTAGTGTTGGAAGGTCTACCAAGAAAGGAAATCGGAAGCGTGGTTATATTGGAGAGAAAGGTATAGTCTTTGCCTTCTACTTTATGACCTCTAGACATACTCAGATTTCAAAGTTCTTACCTGTGTGTTCTGTTTCTATCTTGGCAGGAATTGGTTTTAAGAGTGTGTTTTTGATCACCTCACAACCATATATTTTTAGCAATGGCTATCAAATTCGCTTCAATGAGGCACCTTGTAGCCACTGCAGCCTTGGCTATATTGTTCCCGAGTGGGTTGAGCAACATCCTTCTCTTGTTGATATACAAAGGATGTATGGTTCCAGGTCTGCACTTCCAACCACAACCATTATCTTGCCTTTGAAGAGTGACAAAGTAAAGCCGGTGAAAGAACAGCTTTCCAATGTTCATCCTGAGGTTCTTTTGTTTCTTTCAAAGATCAAGCGCCTCTCTATCAGAGAACACTGCCAAGATCCTAAGCACAGCACTGTGAACTCGATCGGCATTGTCAGCGAGACCAATCTTGTGACGAGAAAGAGTATTAATGCGGAGTCCTACACAATACATCTCTCAGCTTCTGAAAAAGGGAAAAACTCTGAACAAGAATGCAGTTACCACATGTGGAGGCAAAAGTTTCCAGTGAAACATGAGAACCGTGTGGACAGGAGAAGTGAAGTCGATGATTGGGTGATAACTTTGGCATTTCCATTCGGAGAGCGTCTTGGCCGAGGAAATAGCTCTCCTGGTATCTATGCGTTTCTTCCCACCGAGATGGTAACGAACTTTCCCTTCATCATTCAAGCAGATTTCATCCTTGCATCGTCTAGAGAAACTATACTATTGGATGATATATGGAACCAAGGGATTCTCAGCTGTGTCCCAATAGCCTTTGTGAATGCATTCACCTCCTTGGTGAAGAAGACTGAAGCTCCAGTATCTAGCTTGGTGCCTGCTTTTAGGTTCTTGCCTGTTAATCAGTCTACTTACACATAGCTGAATGTTGTCCGAGAATCTATCAGGGCAAGTGTTTCTGCAGCGGAAATTGTCCCAAGCAGGCACTCGTGGTAAGAGAAATTAATAAAACCGGTCCCCTCTCTGGTAATTAAATAATCTCACCTTCTCTTACTTCCTGATGGTTTTTGTAATTGTGGTTGTGTTAGGGCTTTGATTTACAATTATGTTTAGTCGCAATTATCTTGGAGAATAAACTAAGGTGTATTTTTGAGTAAAAAAATTGTAAGATATCTAAACGAGAAATGCCACATTATGATGAAGATATTCAAGTTTCAAGTCAAACAGAAAAAAAAAAAAAATCCTAGAATTTCTAATAAAATAATTTAATAACTTCCCTTTTTTTCGTCTAATAATAACTTTCCTAATAAATTCACCAAAATCATCTAAAACAAAAACTAAATTCCAAAGTAAAAATATGGGTATTCACCAAAGCAAAAAAAAGACAAAACAATATGCAGTGCAAGTGAAGGAAACACAAACAAGTGTCATGACATGGGACCCAGCTAAATCAAATTTTCGTTAAAATAACATATTTATTCCAAAAGAATAGATAAATATTAAAAATTAACATCGTGAGAGAGAGTCAATAGAGACCACGCGCAGAGAAAAGAAGAGAGAAGAAAAGAAAGGGTCTTTCTTCTTTGTCTTCTTCTTCTTCTTCCTTTTTCCTCTCCCATTATCTTCGGCGAATCATGAATCTAGGGTTTTGTTTTCTCCCATAACCCTAGATTTTGTTTCTTCGATCGACTTTTGATTCATCATCCCTGTTTTCTCATTTCTTTCTTCTCCGTTCAGCTCATCATCCGATTTCATCAATGGAGGTTAGGGTTTTCTTTTGAATTTCATTTCTGCGCGGATGCTATTCAATCGATCCCTATTTTGTTTGTTCTTAGGCTTGATTCGGCGTGTTTGCTTTTAATTTCTTCTGAAAATGCCTTTGTTTCTGGGGACTCTAAGCCATTTTCGAAGTTTTAGGGTTTTCTTGTTGAATTGTTACAATTCTCTTGATTTTCGCGTCTTCGCTTTGGAATTTTGATTTGTGACAGTTCAATTGTACAGGGAGCGGGAGATACAACGACGTCTGAGGGGCATCTGACTTCGGCAGCAGCTTTTGTTGAAGGGGGAATTCAAGATGCTTGTGATGACGCTTGTAGCATTTGTCTTGAAGCCTTCTGCGAAAGCGATCCATCAACTGTATGTACCATAAGTTTTTACGTTTTCATTTTAGTTTCATTGATTCTTTTTTTTTTTTTGATCTCTCGCAGTTGACTAGTTGCAAGCATGAGTATCATCTTCAATGCATTCTTGAGTGGTAAGATCTTCAAACATGTCACCTCGTGCATTTCCCACAGCTATGTCATGGTAGATACTATCATTGGACATAAATATTCCAAAACGGTTGTTCTTATAGATTTGTGGTTTTTCAAGTCCTCTTGTTCTTTATGTGGTTTGTGGGTAGATTGTTTTGTCTTGGCTTTGAGAACTTAAGGGGAAGTGAGGAGATTCCAATTACAATCTGAGAAGACGAACTCTCAATAATCAATACCTCAAGTTTTGTATCCGTGTTTCTTCTTTGTGCCAAGCTTATCAGGTCCGTGGCCTTTTTATATTAAATTTGCAGGTGTCAAAGGAGTTCACAGTGCCCAATGTGTTGGCAATCAATTAGTCTCAAAGACCCCACAAGGTTAACTTTGTCTCCTAGTTATACGACTTAGTTTTATTTTATTGGTAATGTACCATGAGGTATCTGCGATAGAGGTTTCAGCTATGTGTGCTTTCAATATGTCCAGTCAGGAGTTGCTTGAGGCTGTTGAACAGGAGAGGAATTTCCGCTTCAACCCATCTAGAAATGCCACCATATTTCGCCATCCAACTCTTGGTGATTTTGAATTACAACATGTATGTGACTCATATATTATCATTTTGAGTTGATTACATCTCTTTGCTAGTGAACTGTCTAATAAGAGTTCTATCTTTGTACAAATCTTTTTTTAATGCAGCTCCCAGTGGGGGTGGACAATGCAGAGATTGAAGAAAGAATCATTCAGCACTTGGCTGCTGCTGCTGCAATGGGACGAGCAAGACATGGGGCAAGAAGGGAAGGCCACAGAAGCAGGTCGTCAAGTCAGGGCCATCCACAGTTCATGGTGTTTTCTTCGCACCCTAATGCTTCTTCTCCTCCGCCTCATCCTCCCATGCCTTCTTCTCCATCTCAGAGAGATGAGAGTGACACAGGCACAAACCTTCCTCTGTCTCGTCAGAATTCTTTAGGGGAGGGTTCTCATCAGTTAAACACGCAGCCACAAACATCTTCTCATCCTCGCCAAGTTTCTCCCATAGCATCTGATTCAAACAGCAGGTCTTCACCTGAATTCTCACCTGAATTTTGTTATCTTCTCACCTGAAACAGTAGTCACTTGCAGCCAATCTGAGTCTTCCTTTGCTTTACCATACGCAGGTCTCTTAATCAATCTTCCCCAAGTGATCAAGATAGAGCTGGACCATCAGAACTCCAATCGTTTTCGGAATCACTAAAGTCTCGATTAAACGCTGTCTCGACGAGGTACCCTGGCTCTTCTGGCTAACTTTGGGCTTTATATTAATTTTATCAATTCTGAATGATTTGCGATGCACAATGTAGATACAAAGAATCAATATCAAAGAACACAAGGAACTGGAAAGATAGATTTTTTTCTCGCAACACGTCCATGGCAGATCTTGGCTCTGAGGTTAAAAGAGAGGTCAGTGCCGGAATCGCCACTGTGTCCCGCATGATGGAACGTCTAGAAACGAGAGAAAACAGTAGACCCAGCACTGCATCTGTATCAGATGTCTCAGAAAATCACACTCCTGAATCAAACAATGAGCATAATAGATCAGAAGCGGGTGATGAACATTCTATGAATGAAAGAGGTGTTAAAGGTACATGTGCGACTGGTTCTGGTTCAAGCTAATAAGCAAGTGCCAGCATCTTGTTGGCAGAGGTAAATTTTGACTCCTTGCTTTACTGATTCAGGGTGGCTTATCTAGTCTTTGTTTATCAATGGTTAGTCATTTAGAACTCAGTTACTTACTACACCTATCAACTAAGTTTTGCCTGTCTCACCAATTGCATTTTTCACCCCTTGATCTACAAATTCTGCATCATCAGTGATTTTTGCATACCGATAGTACATTACGTGCTCGCAAAAGCTATTGTGGATGATTAAGGTCTATGCAAACCTGAAAATATTTTGGCCTCGAATGGTAGGGAAACAGTTTGTTGTCCCACGGTCTTCTTTTCAGAGGAAAATCTAACTATTTCTACTTTTCCAAAAAATCTAAATAAATGCTAAGATATTTGTTCTGTTGTCTGTGTTTTGCAGAGACAGGGAGATGTTGTCCATTGTGAAATTCTGATAATATATATATATATATATATACAGAGTCAGATGTTTCAAAAGTGTGGGAGCAGCATAGGAAGAAAGGTTTATTGATAACGTAAAAGAGTTTTCTGATTCTCAGTATAAATAAAAAAAATGTAATGTATGACCAAAAGGAGGCCTTGAGACGCCTTCTTCTGTGTTATGTATGTTAAACAAACCAAAAAAAACTTGAAAAAAAAGAAAAGAGTAAAGACTGTGTGGGTTGGTTATTTGGTTGGTCTATTGTAAATTCACATTGTGGTTCACTTTACGTATTTCTATCAAATATTACTTATGTATCTCCAAAATTTTGGCCAATCAAACCCACAATTTCATACATCTATTCTAGTGTGTTTTATTATACTACTCAAAAATTTGGAAAGAACTAATGGTGTTGCATAATGATAGTTTTCGTTTTAGTTTTTGAATTTTGAAACTGTAAAACTTATGATCTCATTCTACAGTTTTGAAGTTTCTGTTATTTTTTTCTTAAAACTATTCTCGAGTTTTCGTTTTAGTTTTTGATTTTTGAAACTGTAAAACTTCTGATCTCATTCTACAGTTTTGAAGTTTCTGTTATTTTTTTCTTAAAACTATTCTCGACCTTGCTATATTTGCCTTCTGAAAGAAAATTTGAAGACAACTGTGGATTTTCTGAAATTAAGCCAAAAGCTCTACAAAAATCTTCACCGATTGAAGAGCAAATGTCATTCTGCGTTCATTTGTCGATATTTTCTAAAACATTGTACCATTTTTCATCATTAGTCGAAGAGCAAACGCATTCTGAGTTCACAAGCAATACTAGGCTCCGCTCTAAAACTCTAGAAATAAATTCATCTACCAATCCAAAAAAAAAACAACCTCGAAATACTTTGTAAGCCAGACATGAACATTCCAAAAATACACTACTTGGAAAAAATTTGCCTGAAAACCGAGGCGATTGGCTACTCATCTCTTTCTCTTGGCGCCAGAGCCTCTCCCTGTAGCTTTCCTCTCAGCAGACGCATTGGCTGCTTTGCCTCTGCCTCTGCCTCTGCCTTTACCAGCTGCCTTTCTTGAACCAGAGCTTCCAGCTCCCTTCAAATCCAATTCAACTTGGATCCCTGCGACCCGATTGTAGTTCGTTTAGACTTAGAGACAATGGTCAGCAAATCCCCCTCCCAGAGAGATATGTGGAGTAAAGATTTAGCAGGAAGTTGTCATTCAGAGCCAAGATTTGACTCTAGAATAACTGGCTTTTTAAAGGAAAAGACAACTTATCAAAAAGCGTAACAGGACCCACCTCTAGCACTCAGATCTTTTAGATTTGACTCTAGCTTTTCTCCATCGTTTGCTTCTTCTGGAATATCATCGAAAAAAAAAAAAAAACAGAGAAACCCAGTCAGGATTTCATTTTCTCTAGTTCCAAGTCCCATTAGATACCGAAGGTAATCTTGTAATGTCTTTCTGAGGCTCAATCTTTGATTATACAGGCCCAGTTACCTGAATCTACCAAAATAATTCGTTCACAAAGATGCACAGTACCTGAGTCTTCTTCAGCGTCTGATGCATTTTCTTCTTCATTTTCTGCTAACGGCTCGCCATCTTCATCTCTCAAGCTATCAACAGTTGGTTCCAGCATTGCAGCTATTCGCTTCTTAGGGGCCTTTTTCACTCCCGGAAGTTGCACCATGTCAGCAACACGTACCATTCTGGTTTTATTTGTCTCATTATATTTTTTGGTCAAAGCTGCTTTAACTGGAGGTGGAACACCCTCCATCGGATTTTCACGTCCCTGATTTGTAAAGTTTGTGATACATTAGTGAAGATTCATTGTCGCAGCTGTGGCAGTGATATCCCATGAAAAAGGAAATCGTGTATACCTTAAATTTTCCCAACTCCAAAATAGTATCAAAGTCCTCCTGGCTTATAGAGTAGGAGTTCATGAAATCAACAACTTCTGAAACAGCTTCATCCTAAGTAAATATTTTCACATATAAATATGATTAAGTAACAGATAACATAGAGTATCTTATCATATTATAAAAATAATAGTATAGTGAGGTTACAAACAATAAACAGAGATTAGTAAGTCAAACCTTAGGCAGTGTCAGAAGTGGGCTAGTCAAGCGGTTCAGGAGAAGGGGAAGATAATCAACACGAAGAGTCTCCCTGTGGTCAATGTTGACGTTTGTCAGAAAGTTGGAATAAGAAAATATCACATATTATTGCTAAAAGGAACGGCGGTATGCACACAAAGTTGACTCTTCACAGACGGATGAAATATGAAGAAAAACAAGGTAGCAAATAAATACACAATGTCTAAAGAGTAAAGACTTATCAAAGTAGTAAAATCACAGAGAAAATAAAACAGAAAGAAGTAACTCATAAAGCTAACTGTACAGATAAAAACAACCTTCCAGAGCTGGATTCACGGGAAGCAAGGACATGAACATGCAGATCCTCCATTAACCGTCTATTTTTTCCTGCAGTAGAATTCTTGCCAAGCCACCCACCAAATCTATTGAAATTACGCTCTCCCTGCATTCAATATTATGCATGGTTAATCTGAATCAGAATAGTTGAGGCAGCTCTAGAGCAACAAAAAGGAGAAACAGGCTCATACCATAACCATAAATACACGCTACAGTAATCATGCTCAAATTTTACAACCTAGTAAAGAACTGACTTTTCTGAAACCCTATTTGTCAACATATGAGTTGTGCATTGCAGACTCAAAATCTTAAATGCAGAAAAATGCATCATGTGGAATGCGCTTTACTGAATGCCTAAATAAAGAGGCACATTGTATGATAGCTAAAGATTCCAGGTTACATCCACAGCGTGTAATGCGCTTTACTGAAAGATCATTACCTGCTCGAATACCTCCCTTGATCCATGCATCAATGAAGCTCTATTCAAACAAAACGAGTATACGTCAGTTCTCAAGTATTAGAAAGCACATCATTTCCCTGAAATTTTACACCGGAGAACAGAAATCCATACAAAGACACAACAACACATATATACAGGGCAGCATATCATTTATTAAACCTGATCTCCATCAAAGAGGAACTTTAGGTATAGAAAGAATAGAAACAAATGAAAACAGTAGAGGTTAGACATGGCATATTCATCGGCAACACAAACTTCATGTGGAGGGAATAAATTAGCACTTTTGGTAAAAAGATCAATTTTATCCACAAGAACTGGAAGAAACTTACGGGAGAATAGAAGATGCAACACAGCAAGACTGAGAGAGTTGCCATTGCCTGTGTCTTCGAATTTGCACATTGATAATATCTCCATCCGCAATAGATTCAGCAGCACGAGCAAGTAAATCCATTCGTTTTATCTCATCTTTACCAGTTGGCCTATAATTGAGATAGTTTTCCTGCCCAGATGGAAAGAAAATACAGTCTTTTACAAATTTCAATGTCCTATACGTTCTCTTGTGGGAATACAAGTTTTAATAATCACTAATGTTCAAAAGATATAACAAAATAACCCCACAAAAATCCAAAAAAATATAGACCTGTACAAGTAGGGGAACCAAATCAGGATCACTCATGCTTAGGTCAATCCGTTCATCCATTCTCAGCTTCCCACCATTATAACCAAACAACCTGGAGAGAAATCATTTAAAAACAAACTTTTTACTACAAAACAAGGGAATTTTTTCTTATATAACAGCAGCTATACGACTTTAACTTCAGAAAATTTGGCAATGCCAAACACTTATAGAGCATTTATTACACACTACTATGTGCATCGATGATGAACTAAAATAAATGACTTGAGGCATTACTTGTCAACAGCTGTGAAAGGGGAAATATCTTCATCCTTCGCACTGCTTAGCAGGCGCTGCCTGATATCATCGTACTTGATGATTGACATGGACAGGCTCATATATTGGAGCTGATTTAGGGCCAATCGTATGTCACCATTCACTTTCTCAGCGAGTTCTTCCAGGGCAATCTGAAAAAAGGAAAGATAAATGATCTTCAGGGGAGAAACTGGTAGCACATAATGCCCACCACCAAAATGCTTATGAGACTAAGCAGAAAAATATGAAGTATTAGAATACAGGAAGAGTGGACACAGAGAACACAGGATTCAAGTTCTATTCTTAATTGTTTGATCCATTACAACTGACATACGCTTTCCCAAGGATATTCCACAAAATAGAACCAAAGAGATCAAGAAACGCAAAAGTAGGCTGTAAAAGAAAAGAGCGTTGCATGACACATGTACTTTACACCAAATCTAATACTTCTATAATCATTTGTTTAGTTAGTAAAAGGGGTCTGACATGAACCAGGATTTTCGCAAAAAAATAGTCCCACGCAGATGTAAGTTATATGGAACTGGCTAGCATTGACTAACAGAAGCAAGTGAAAGTAAAAATCTCAAGTACGAAACTTACTTCATTAATTTCAAGGCCTTCTGCCTTAGCAATATGCATCAGCCTTTTTGCCATCTGTAACAAAAGACAAGTTAGTTTCATAAGAGAACAGACATTTCTAATGATAAAACAGAGGATAGACGGCCACTCAGATCCTAATTGCAACTGAAACTTATTAGTGTTTTTTTCTAATGAGCATAGGAGCCTTTAGCAAAAGGTCAACTATTAAGCAGGTGTGAAACTTTAATATTTCCACAATACCCCTATCGTCTCAACGTATAAACGGGGGAACTTCTGTCAACTGCTAGAAAAGTATCTGATGGTGGAAAAATCGAAAAAGATAATAAAGAGCTCAAGGACTAATAATTGTACAAAGCAAACATGCCAAAGAGACAACCATTAGTCCATTGCATGAAATCCTGTGCATAATCCTATCAAAAGAAAAGGCAGAAAGGACAAAAACAATCATCTAAATCCAACCTGCTGTTTAGTGGGCTTCCGGAAATTGAGGGGAAGACAGTAGTTTACTAAACTCTTCAGTTTCTGACTGTATCGGTCATTACAAATGCAGATGATAGGGATCTTAGATATTTTAATGCTAGCAATAAGATCGGCAACACCTCCCCTGTCGCCTGCAGACATTCCATCTACTTCATCCATGATTAGAACAGTCTTCGGGTGCTTTGACCTGAAGACCAAATCTTCCACCAAGTCAGGAAAAAATACAAGCATCTAGGACCAGTAATCAACATTGTGGGGTTGGGGCAATAAAAGAAACACCAATATACCTATCCAAGTTAGCGCCCATGGCTTCGTTATTGACAAGTTCTTTTACAGTATTTGCATTGCTACCACCAATTCCTTTGGCGATATTTGAGTTCGCCTTTCCACGACTGTCACTAGCATTAACCTAAATAGAAAGTAAAAAGTCTATCTTCCAAGCATGTGCAAGATATTGTATCACTAACTAATGATATTGAAATAATTATGAGCTAACCTCAACTGCCTGGAAACCAAGCATCTGACTAACCAACTTTGCTGATGTTGTTTTTCCAATACCAGGTGTTCCGCTCAAAAGTATAGCCTTCTTGGCACCAGCATCATTCACTTTCTTCCCCTTTCCTTTACTACCAGTACCTCCAAATTGATCATGCCAGTGGGACAGCCAGTTGTGAAGCTGAGTAACCTGCAATCGATTTGATAAAAGATCCATCATTTTCATGTCGTTGAACAAAAAGCAACATACAGTAGTTTCAGTCACGTACCAATGACTGATTCCCAACAATCTCATTTGGAACCTTCGGTCTGTATTTTTCCGTCCATGGCAAGGAAGTCTCGATAATTTTCTTTTTTCCCTTCGCCGGGGGAACCTTGTTGGGCGAACTCTTTGCTAAAGATTTTCCTAAAAATAGTTGTCATCACTATTAACTGGAAGGATAATTGAGATGAAATGAACACTGATTAAATGGCTCAAGCGTTTACTGAAGCTAAAAGAGCAAAGTCTGGAAACAGATCAATAAATTTAAGACACAAAGTGCATGCTATACAAGAGTACAGTTCATACCTCTTGTCTCTTCTTTCAGAGGACTTGTCTTCAGTGGTGCACAGACCTTTTCAGTGCCTTTGTTATTCCGTTCAGGTAGAGACTTTTTTACGGGTTTAGAGGACCGGATCATGTCAAATAGGCCATCCTCTGTAAGGAACTTAGTGCTGAACAGAATACTATAAGTTAGGATGCTAGAAGACCAAAAACACCTCAAAAGTTTACTGTAATGATGGGCAATTAATGAGCACACACCCCAGCTCTTTAGCTTTTTCAGATTTCCTTCCGCCGATATCTTCATCACACAAAAGATAAGTCTGCAAACAAGAATTGTAACTTTATGCCATTACCTTTAATCCAACAAAAAGAAAAAGAAAATAAAAGGTATGAAGCAAGACCGTTTTCTTGCTAACAGAGCCTGTAATACGACCACCATGCCGCTTTATAAGATCTTCTGCTTCTTCTCTTTCTAAACTACATTGTCAAGAGGTACAAGAAACTGTAAAATGAAATGCAGACGTGGAAAAGGCATGAAGTGTGTAGACATGAAATACCTATCAAGTGTTCCACTAATTACAAATGTCAATCCAGCTAAGCAATCAGGGGTGCCTTCAGGAACTTCCTGAAAACAGAGACAGGTCAATACATTAAGACCCCAGGTAATAGTCAAGATAAGATAAGAGATTCGATCAAGTAAGGGACATACCTTTTCTCCTTTATGCGGTGGGTCTTTCCTTTCACCAAAATTCATAAACCCACCTCGCCCTCCACCTCTACCTCTTCCACCAGTTGAGGCCCCTGATGCAGCTCTACCGCCACGGCCTCTTCCACCTGATTTCAGAGGAGTCTCCTTTTCTTGGGCATCTTCACCATCATCATCCTCGTCTTTATCAACAGTTTTACTTGTGATTCCTCTACCTGACCCAGACTTTAGTTTTTTGCTGGGAGTGCTATCACGAGTCTTCCTTGAAATAGGTACATCAAAATCATCATCGTCATCATCAACCTTGGTAACCTTTCTTGGACGGGTCTTGCTTAAATCATCAGACTCAGTCCTAAGTTTCCTCTTGGCAGGTAATTCTTCCACCTCTTCCTCATCTTTAACTTTTGATTTTTCTTTACCAAAATACTTGCTCGTTTTTCTTCTAGCAGCAGTTTCCAGGTCTTCACTAGCCTGCTCCAAGTGATGAACAGAAATAACACTTATTCCAGTAAACAAACCAAATATATACGATTGTAACAGCAACTAGCATATTTGAGTAAAGACAAAAGACACAAAGAATATGTGTTTCAAGTTTCATGCAACCTCAAAAAATGCAATGCCAATGCCACAAAGAAAGAGTCACCAACTTCCATCCTGCTCGCAATACCTACTCCAGTGTTTTACTAAGATACACCACATACTATATACATGATATAGAGCAGAAAACTCACCTGCTCTGATTTTATGGGTGCAGTCTCTGCAGCATTCTTCGCAGCACCTGTCTTGGAAGACGTCGATTTCGGAGCACTTCCATTTCCTTTTTCATGGGCTTTCATAAACCACTTCCTAATATCCGACTGCAATTCAAGTACAATAGATGCTACCTTTATCAGCCTACATACTTCATACCTCTAAAATTAGTACAAGGAAGAAAACGAAATTTCAACTCACCATTTGGCCCGTCTCGAGACTTCGACTACAAAACAAAGAGTACAATGCTGCAGCAAAACCACAAAATCAGAAGCTGGAATAAACGAGGACTCGTGATCGGATGAACTGGAAAGCATGCATAAACCCTAGTAACAGTCGAGATCAACAGAATCCAGTAATATATTTTATCGAGGCAGAGGCTTCTGAACTTTTAGGGTTATGTCAATTTAACAAAATCTAAAAAGAAGAATGGAGCAAGAGAAACGAAACCGAACCCTTGCTTCTCCTCCGGCGATTTCTCCGGCTAGAAGCGAGATTTAGGCGAAGAAGAAGAAGAAGAAGAAGAAACGGTCGCCGCGTCTACTACTAATGGCACACCTCTAATGCAAAAAAGAGAAGTTTTCTGGAGAAGCTTTTAAGTGAATCCCTCATTTCCTCGAAAACTCATGATAAATGCTTTAAAGTTCATAAAATTAATATTTAGCCCAAAAATTATCTGGCTAACTAAAAGACCTTGGCTTGGTATCATAATGTCAACATTTTATAATTATTGTCAGGAGAATCGAGTTTTGTTATGCGGTATGCAATTTAGAGGTTCAGCCAAAATATATTATCCACACACAATTCGCATAAGAGCGGAATTAAAATATGGAGAAAGAAAATAATGGATTTAATAACATGTTAGCAAGTAAGATTTATTTACAAAAAGTATCGTCAAATTCAATTTATTTTGTGTATTTCTCGGCACATATATATGCTTATTAATAATTTGGTTTTTCGAATGTTTTGACTTTGTAATTTTCCATTTGATATCAATGAATTCAGTTGGAAAAACAAACTACCAAAAAAAAAAAAAAAAAAAAAAAAAAGGAGATTGGGATTGGTAAGCCTTCGGTAGAACGGTAATAGATTAGGTCTATCACGTGAGAAGAAGAAAGAGGGGAAAAAGAGAAGAGCCGAGAAAATGAGAAAGATAAAAGAAAGAAAAGAGGAATAAAAAAGATGTGATATTAATTTCTGATTTCATAAGGTAAGAAAACCTTAAACGGGTAATTCCCTTAAATAAAAAGTTCTCAAATACAAGATTAAGCGACATAACATAAGCATAAGAAACGACATAGTTTTGTTCTTAACAAAAGTGAACCTTCCTTTTGAACTTGAGTCTTTGCCATACTTGATTTATTCTTTTTTTCTTAGGAATTTTTCCATTGTCCGAGCTCTTTTACCTTTAGTCCTCAGCTTCTTCCTCATACAAGCTATTGGAACCCTTAACCTATCAATACTTCTCCGAAGTAAACTAACCTTGTCCTCAATTTACTAGGTTGGAGAGAGATTTCCAAGTTGACTCTCAAGCGAGACCTCTGCCCCATTTCCTTGCTCAATTTTTCTGATATCTAGCAGCTCTTCAGGTTATGTTACCAATTCCAAGGACGGTTGAAGAACTGCAAGAAGCTGCTGTGGTGAATAAGAGGCTAGAACAACAATCTTGATTTGAGATACATGGGAAACCGGGTGAATGAGGTTGTGTGACGGCAGATCCAGCTTATAAGCCACCCGACCAATGCGTTCCAAGATCTGCTATGGACCAAAATACCGCTGGCTTATCTTTTTATTCCTCCTCTGAGCCATTGTACGTTGCCTATAGGGCCACAGCTTCAAATACATCCAATCACCCACAGAAAACTCTACATCCCTTATGTGCTTATTAGCCTCCTTTTGCATCATGTTTTGAGCCACTTCTAGATTTTCTCTCAGCTCAACCACTGTATTTTCACTGTCCTTAAGGTATCTATATACCTTATTAACTTTGGTGGTTCTCTGCCATAGACAACAAAGAGCTGAGCGTTCCGAATAGATGAATAGAAGGAGGTGTTGTACCAGTATTCAACCCATGGAAGCCACTGAGCCCAAGAAGCAGGTCTACCGCTGGTGAAGCAGCGAAGGTATGTCTCTAGGCAACGGTTCACCACCTCCGTCTGACCATCTGTTTGAAGGTGATAAGTTGTACTCTTGTGCAGAGAAGACCCTTGCAGTTTAAACAATTCAGACCAAAAGCTGCTAAAAAAGATCTTGTCCCTATCTGAGACTATGGTCTCAGGGAATCCATGAAGCTTCACAACGTCCCTGATGAAAGCTTCAGCCACCAATTTCGCAATGAATGGATGTTTAAGCGGAATGAAGTGACTGTATTTACCGATCCACAACAACTAGGATGGAGTTGAATCCTCTTGATTTAGGCAATCCCTCAACGTTATCAAGACTGATATTGATCCAGATCTGTTGAGGTATGGGTAGTGTAGTTAACAACCCTGCAAGAGATAAAGTAGCATACTTGTTTTCTTGACATACCTAACATCATGTGATGTATATCACCACATATTTCTGCATACCTTTCCAATAAACCTCTTTGGACAGCCTCTTGAATGTTTTAAGTGCCCGTGCCCCTTCATGACCCCCAATCACACTAGCATGGAGCTGTTCCAATAACTGAGCAACAAAAGCTGAACCAGCTGGTATTACCAAGCATCCTCCCTTGTTTGGCAGACCGTGGCAGAATAGAAGATGTGAACTCTAGCCCTATAATCTTGTTCAATGCCCTGGTATGGTAGTCTTGTTCAATGCCTTGTAATCTACACAGAATCTCCAACCTCCATCCTTCTTCTTCACCAACAGTACATGACTTGAGTAAGGACTAACACTAGGCCGAATGATATGAGCATCCAACATTTCTTGCACCAACTTCTCAATCTCATTTTCTGAGCGTCAGAGTACTTGTAAGGATGCAAGTTCACTGGACCATCTCCTTTTTGTAGGGTGATAACATGCTCTCGGTTTCTAACAGGTGGTAACCCTCTAGGCTTGTCAAAACGTCTCTGAACTGATCTATTATCTCTTGAATTTCTTTGACAGGCGTAGACTGATTATGTTGCAACTGGTTCTCAAATAAAGCATTAAGTTCCAACAATTACCCATCTCCCCGATGCTTTATAACCTTTTCAATGGAGTGCAAGGACACTAGTCCTTTGCTCAAAGCCGGATCACCCACTAAAGAAACCCAATAAGCTCCAATCTTCCAACTCAGTGTGAGACAACCCCAGTTAATTCTAATATCACCCAATGTAGCTAGCTAAGAGAACCCTAATACCACATCAATTGAGCCCAACCTAAACAAAATAAATCCTTAAGTATCTCAATTTCCTGGATTTCTAACAACACATATTTACATATATTTTTGCCACGAATGATCTGTCCACCGCCCACTCATACTCCAAAACCTCGAGTGTCCGTGACAGGCCACTGCATCTCCTGGACCAGCTTCTCTGAGATGAAACTACTGGTGGCTCTGGAGTCAATCAACACGACCACTTCTTTACCCGCAATGCGTTCTATCATCTTCATGGACCGTTATGTTGTTAACCCTGCTAAAGAACCCAAGGTGAGTGTTACTAGCACCTTCTCCTCCCCTTGTTCCCCCACAACATTTTGTTCAATTCGTTCTTCATCCAATGGCTTTGCTAGTTCACCTTCATCATCATTTTCTAAACACTTACAACAGTGGTTGTTTACACATGTGATCGGAACCCATCTATCGCCATAATGTCTGCACGGGTTAAGGTTTTTGTTGTCACCCCAACCCACTATTCTCTTTTGATCTTTGTTAGTGTCGTAGTGCTTCTTCGCTTGGGAAAGGTCATTTTGCTTCCAAACTGCAGTCTGTGAAGATTCCAGTTGGTTCTATGTGTGTCACGGAAATGATCGGACTTGATAACTAGCATTGTCCGTCTCCTGAGACTCAATGAGACGCTATCTCCACAATATCCAACATATTAACCGGACGACATCTCACCACCTGATCTCGAAGGTTCTTCTTCAACCCCTTAAGGAAGGCAACATCAAGAACATCATCTGACACGTGAGACAACTTGACAGAGAGTTCTTCAAACCGATCTCAGTACTCATTTACACTACTCTTCTGCGTGATGTTAAATAAGTGATCCACGGATGAACTGCCCCTACTTGGCCGAAAACAGATTTTAAACTTTTCCTTAAAATCTTTCCAGTTTGTAATCTTCTCCCTCTCTTGTGGTATACGCCACCAAGTTACTATTGTTCCTGCCAGACAAGCTAGCGCTCTGTCAAGCTTTTCCTCTTCTGGTGTGCGATTCATCTTGAAACATTTTTCTACTCTGAACAGCCAATCTTCAGGGTTGTTCCCCTCATACATAGGCAGGTCCAACAGCTTGTTAAAGGTGTCAAAAATAGGACGAGCTAGTATGGTGAATGGGTAACACGGCAAGGCTGTTTGACACTGTTCAAACGGCAGAGTGGTATGCCTCTCTTCTGATTGCCGCATCGGTGCTTCAGTTACTGGCGAGCGTAACAGGGTGAGATGACGCTAAAGCTTGAAACTGGACAGCGGAGATGGGGCTTGAAAACCCTAACGGCGACGACTCTCTACCGTAGATCTGATGACGGAAGATCTGTTGGATGGCTTGATGTAAGTACTTGAGTGTGTGCTCGATGGACTGTAGCCGAGGTTCGAGTGAGGAGTCGGACGGCGGCTGGTCGTGGGAGGGGGTCTCGAGTTCCGACGAGGCTGGGCGGGACTCAGATCCGGCAGCTGCTGCAGTTGTTTGAGGCATTGTCAACTCAATGTCAATGAGAGCACCAAATGATAGATTGGGTCTGTCACGTGAGAAGAAGAAAGAGGGGAAGAAGAGGAGAGTCGAGAAAATGAGAAGATAAAGAAGATAGATGTGATATTAATTTCTTATTTCATAAGCTAAGGAAACCCTAAACAGGTAATTCCCTTAAATACAAAGTTCCCAAATACAAGATTAAACGACACGGCATAAGCAACATAGTTTTGTTTTTAACAAAAGTGAACCTTCCTTTTGAACTTGAGTCTTTGCCACACTTTATTGATTTCTTCTTTTTTTCGCAGAAACTTCTCCATTGTCCGAGTCCTTATACCTTTAATCCTCATCTTCTTCCTCATACAAGCTATTGGAACTTAAACCTATCAAATTGTAACCTGAATACCGGTGCAAGTAGATCGAACCGGTCATTCGAAGAACCTACGCTATTGTTTTTTAATGAGAAGGTTTGGAAATTGGTTTTCTTGGTTAATTTTGGGTCCGTTAATTAGGTGTCCTCAATTTTAGAAATTGCAAGTCTCTCAGTAAATAAACGGAAAACCGAAAACATCATAATTTAACGAATTAGCTGAAAAAATCAGATGAGTTTGAAAATTGGTGTGGTATAACAATTGATTTTGTTAGCTCGCGTAGTATAAGAACCACGAAAGAGGCGTGTGACCATATAAAAAAAAAAGAACTACGAAAGAGGAATAAGTTTTGATTGAAAAAATTAATGACATTTATCGGTTCGTAAAGGACTTATTAATATGATGCCACCGCTAAGTGATTGCCATTGATTTTTAATACACACCTAACTATTTTGTGAATTGCTAAATCTAGAAACCCAGTGAAGTGGTTTACGTGTAGGTGAAGCAATCAGAGGTCATAGACAGCAACAAAGTTCATCAACACACTCCCCATCCAAAGCTTCCCATCTTTTTCTTCCACTTCACTCACCGATCTCACAAATTTCCCTTCACTATCTTCAAAAACCTGCATAAGCTTCCCTTCAGGGCTATACTTAACAACCAATCCGTGCGGCCGCAACCCGATCTGGAACGAGTAGTGTGTTCTTGCAGTGATTGGGAGTCTCAATATGAGCATCCTCAGCTTAGGATATCTTGCCATTATGTATGAGTAGTAGTTGCGCCTGCAATGAAGCGCCACCCAAAATTCACCGTTTAGGTTTGTCCTTACGTTATCAGGATGCCCTGGTAATATCGCAAACACATCTGTCGTTCCAGCTTTCTCGCCTTTTAACCAGTATCTTCGTAGTCTGCATTCAAACAAAAGACAGATTCTTTAGTTGTAATGGATCAACATACTCTTCAATGCTACAGAAAAGAAAAAAAAATCATGTGATGCATACAAACAAACAGATGTTTTCAATTCTCATAAAACAATTAGTTATAAGGGCTTATCCTATTAATTTTTCTACTTGTGAGGCAATTGATTCAATGTCTATTTTTACTCTTCAAGATAAGCCCATCTCCAGACATTGATCACAACATCAAGATAAGATTGACTACTACTCACCTTCCAATATCTCCTTCGCAGAATACAAAGAAAGAACCGTCTTTGCTGATAGACACACCATTCGGAAACTGAACATTTGAGACTAGAACAACAGCTTTCTTAGCTATTGGATCATACTTTAGAACCCTCCCAGTGTTGTCTCCAGAGAAGACGAGCTGCAAGAAATTCCTGAAATAGACCACAGTTGACAAATCAGAACTTCTCCATATATACACCACACGCACCAAGATAACAAAATCGTGTCACATTCAAAACAGACCTCCTCTGGTAATTGATGCTGCTATCTGTAAAGTAAACAGTTCCATCATCATCAATGTCAAGGTCATTAGTAAACCTCAATGGCACACCCTCAGCTTCAGTAACAAGCGGCATTGCTAAGCCACCTTCAGGACCTACTTTCAAAAGTCCCATATAGGCATCAGCGATGTACAAATCTCCGGTTCTCTTATCAAAACGAAGACCCAAAGGACGTCCACATATATGTTCATTCCTCAAGTAACTCAAAGCAGAAGGCTTGGGATCACAAATATCCGATCGATTACTCGAAGTGTAAGCGAAATCAATCCATTTCTCACCATTCCAAAACAAAACCCTACCATCAGCAACACCTGTGTACGGACCACGTCCGAGTGGATCAAACGCGATGCTCTCGGGACCTTGGACTTGGTTTAAAAACAGAATCTTTGATTTCTGAAGTGAGTTGTGTGAATCTCTCTCCCATGACACTTCATCAGGACGTGGAGAGACAACCTCGTGAGTGATGAAATTGGGGAAATCGGAGATGGCGCAGTGGTTGAAAGGATCGATGCTACAGTAGAGTGCGAGGGAGAGGGTGAGAAAGAGAAGAGTGATGGTTCTAGGAGATAAGAACAAAGCCATGACTGTGGCGTTGTTGAGGTAGAGAGAAAATTAGGGTTTAAAAGGGAAAGAAGAAGAAGAAGAAGAAGGGTAGGTGGATCCTTTGGTCGTTGAGCAATGCCAAGAGCGCGCTTACTTCACCGTCTAGTTAATCCATACAATACTATGTGGTAGCTACAGATCGAACTTTAATTATGTTATTAGAAAAATTTATAAAACAGATTTGTACTTATACGTAGCCACCAAGTTTCCACTTGAATTCGAATAATAACGCAATGATCATTGAACTCAATGTTGATTCAATTACTATGCTTCTTAATCCGGGAAATCCAAAGGCAATGTCTATCAAAGTAGTGAACAATTTTGTTAAGAAAATAAAAAGTTTTGGAAAGAAGAAAAAAAACATTGCAAGAAGCAAAGAATCAGTTAAAAAGATTTAACTTTGATCTTCTTTGGTTGAGAACCAAAACTGACACACAAGAACTAAACAACAATTTAGATCATATCCCACAAAAGGGTTTTGTTGAAAAGCATTTCTCTATTCTTCTACTCTAATTGAATATGGTTAATGAAATAATCAGACACAAATTTTGTAATAATTTAATGAATCTCCCGCACTTTTGCTGTTCTCTATCTCTCAGTCTTTTAAATGAGCCTCACCACATAGCTGCTTTGATCTTGATCTTGTAGTGAATGAGAATCAAGCTAATGATGTTTTAAATAAGCCTCCCCCTTGCACAGTGGCAAAACTGCAAATACCTCTTTCTTGTCTTTTCCGCTTTAGGTTCTTTAGTCTACAAGGCGTTTATAGAATAGAACGTAAGCAGCCGGGGTCTTAATCTTTTCTTGACTGATTGAGTGGACATGGCTATCATCAAAGTCATACCATCGATCACCTCCATGCTGCAAAAGAAGAAGAAATTGAATGTAACTAGCATCCTTATGAGGTCAACAACTATAACTCTATGAATCTGGATACCATCAGTTTTAACCATAATATATCCCGGTTAGTGACATCTAGATTATGGGTAATTCAACTTCTTACAGTTTTTTAAATTACTACTCTACAAGGGTTCCACAACACTTAAAATAGATGAACCGCTGAGACAAGAGATATAAAAAGATAATTACAAATGTCTTTTCACTTACGTGAACATATGCAGTGTAATGACCACCTCCCATGCTCCCATAGTGATTGCTAATCGCATACAGCATGTAGCGATATGTTGTCTGACCATTCTTGTAGGAGATGTAGCTTGATAGATCAAGATCATCGAGCGGGAAGTCCACATACGCCTCAAGCTTGTTCTTCATAAACCGGCTATAAGAAAACCTCTTCAGGTGAATAACCAGGATCTCTGGCAACCTCCAGAGATCTAACTTTTTAATAGCTTGCCGGTGCTCTTTGCAACCAGGACAATACCTAAGACAATTTTGACTCATGTCAGCTACTAGCAATGAGAGTAATCCGAGGAATTAGTAAAGAGCAAATCAGGCACACAAAAAGATTGATAAAATTCGAGATAAATCTTAAGATGAAATATAGCATAATACAATGCTAAATGCCCACAAAACTTTCAAGACAACAAAACAAATCATATGACTTAATCTAATTCGATTTTCAACTGCCTATGATCACGATTGTCAAAAGATAAAATTTCACGTATCAAAAAACTGAGAATAGATATGAGAAATGGTTTTGATCCTCAACTCACCACATGTCATCAGGACCAAGAGGCTCCTCCGTCAAGAATGCTTCAAGGCACTTGTAAAGCGAAACAGTTTCTTGGGGTCTCTTAGTTCCAAATTTGCAAACCTCAGGTAAGGAGCTCAGAAGACAAGTATCATAAACGTCAAGCTCTTTGACCGGCCAACGTGCAAGCACATTCACCCGCTTGGATTTATTTACAGGCTTTTCTTTCAATACTTCAGATTCTATTGAGTTTCCTCTGTCGTCGGTTAGGTAAAGCCTCAACACAGGATCTGGAAGAGATTCAGCAGTCTCCTTCACATCAATGGAATTTGTATCCTCAACTGAAGTAGTACCATCGGTATCTGCTTTATCAGTGGCTTCTTCTTCAGTTGGATTTTCAAGATTCTCTGTGAAGAGTTCGGTAGGCATCTTAAATGAACTAAGCAGCTTCAGGTACAGGTTCGCGACATCAAATCCATTCTCGACATCACAAAGCCTCGAGACCAAAGGGATTCCAAATGCCTTCCAAGTTGGGCTAGATTTCCCTGATATAAACTGCCTGAAAAACATTGAAACGGTTAAATATTTGGTATCCACCAGACATAAATTTCATGCATGACACTACTAAACAGTGGTTAAACTGCTCTACCAATTTTTAGTTGAAAAATAGCACGATAGAGATACATTGGATAAAGAAAAGAGCTATAGGTATTGATCGTCGAGGTAAGTGTATGTAATGATTTTCAAAACTATGTTGTTGCCAACATAAGCAAACAGATGTCCAAAACCACGAGTCAGAGAAATCGGGGCTAGGGGCAATTTGCAGCGATAAGAACCTTAGTTAGCATTTTGTGTACTACTGTACTATGCAAACTTACTCTTCCATCTTTTGATGCATATACACTATCAAAGGAGAATTGTTTGCATCTTTCTTTAACCGGTACACGACAAGTTTGTCACCATCTCTGATCAATGTTAATGAATCAGTAGGCTCCTCCAGGAAGCGAATAACCCGATTGTTGTATACCTATACAAGTGAGAAGACCAAATGAAGAGAAATTTCATTGTTTGTGTAACCAAATGCTCCACTTGAATTCATAACAACAAATATAGTATATACATTCTAGAAATATACCTCAGTTACAAGTAAAGTCTCATCCTCTGGTAAAGAGCAGGCAGTGACAAGAGCCTTATGAAGATCTTCAAATTTTCCAAATTTAGGAACGTTGACAGTTAACGGAATAGGCAAACTACTCCCATCGGCACTCATGACTGTTAAATCCATCGTTCGCATTGATGTGCATGGCAAAGGTAGCGATAGGTACATAAACGGATCAAACATAACAGAAACCTTTTTGCAAATAGGACAGACTAATGTTGATTTGTATTGGCCCTGTAACCAGAAATGCATATAAATGTATTAGTGGTCGACAATATTAGGATCTTTTCTTAGCAAATGCACTAAACCAATACAAATATGAGAATATCCAGGATGTTAAAATTTCTTGATATAGTCAGATGGTTAAAGTGCAAAGAGCATCATATCAAACGAAAAGCAACTCTTAAAACAAAAAGTGTACAGAGTTATTAGACAGGGTAATATCCTTCTTAAAACAAAGAAGATATTATGTGCACGGAACACAAATCAAGAAGATAAAATTGCACTGACTAATCTGATGGAAGAAATTTCAAACACGTGCAGCTTAGATCAAAATGATTACGTAGAACCCCGAACAGGATACCAGAATACTATACAGCTTGAGCCATGCAACATTTTTTAAGTAGAGGTCAAACTAAAGTTTCCTTATGTGCAAACCCAATCCTTAGCATGGTTGTCAGCAGAGGTATATAAACAATTTAGGAACCTGAAGATATTTACTTGGCACACATCAACAATTATTGAATCATTGCGAGCCACATGATTTCGCCAATATTCATCAGCCACTTCTGTGTCTGGACGGCCATCTCCATCTTTTGCTTCCACGTAAGGCTTATTTTTCACACGGTTTAAGTCCTCGTGGAGTCCATCCAGCAAGAAAGCTAGAAGTTCCTGCAACCAAATCAAGAAACCTCAAAAACATGAATGGATATCCCAATATGCGGTCTTTAATGCTGAGAGACAGGACGAAACATCAGGACCGCTCACTTAATTCAGATTCTATTAACTGAAGTGTTTTCCCTGACCTGCGAATCATGCTGATTAAAGCCACTAAACTGAGGAGCAAAGCGAGCAAGTTTTGCTTTGAATGTCCTTGGGGCCACTGTTGATGCACCTGGCGCCCACAGACTCCTTAACAAATCACCAAAAGCTAAGGCGATCTCACCCTGCCAGAAGAAAATTTTTGATGGGTGAGGCTAACCAAGAAGCAAGAGAATATATCAATTAGCCACGGCAGATAATATGCATCTATACAGCAAGACATAGTTTGACATACTTTCATTCCTAATGGGTTGTCAAGATTTATATCTTTACTATACTCTCCAAGAAAGAAGTCGACAAGCTTTGGTGTGTGAGCCAAGCATTGAAGGGAACTGTTCATGAAACAAGTATTTCCTAGATTCTGCAAGCCTGTCAACCCCAAAGTTCCAGCTTCTCCAGCTTTTCCCAAAAAGCTTAAAGAATTACTCCGTCCAAATCTGAACACTGTGCCACCATTAATGCCATTGGTAATCCCATTGGTTTGCTGTGTGGAACCATCTTCCTTTTTGGATTCCTTCAATTGAATGGAGTCTGATAATCCATAAATCTGAAGCTCTAGGAGCATCTGTGGGACCAAAGGTAATATGAATAAGAATCGGCATCAAATAATTAAGGAAAAAAGGAAAGGAAAATGGAAGGCAAGTCTGAAATAAGGCGAAGGCTTTTCATTGTAACATACTATGATGCAATTTCCGCATTCACTCAAAAAGCATTACACTTACTTCCTGATCTGCTTGTTGTTGACAATCTTTGGAATTGCTCACATCACTTTCGAAAAACAAGGTTGTTTGGCCAGAAATGTCCCAAATGCGCAACTACAGAATCAAAAGCAGCCGTATCATTTGTAATTGCATGAAATATCAGAAATATGGCATGTACCATATAGTATGCATAAACTGACATGCATATCATGTACATAACAGGTAAAAGATCATGCATGGAACACTTTACCTGCTCTGAATCCAGACTGAATATCTTGCATGCTCTTCTAAAGCATTCAACTGAGTTGTCCTGCATGAGGGAAAACATAAGATTTGGAACCAGAAACAACAACAACTGAGAAGCTAGGCAAAAATACTGCAGATAAGAAGAACAAGAAACTAAGTTGTTTCTAATATGGTTCAAGCATGAATCTTCATTGGAAGATGAAGTTTTAAGTATATGAGTATATTCTATGGATGATAACAGTGGTATTGAATTAATGAAACATGTAGAAGAACTGTACAGGACATCTTGGCCCACTGTAAACAAGACGTTTCAGGATGGATAGCAACATTCTAGCAGGAAATTTTAATATCCATAATAGTTTTTCAACTATTTCCTTCTCAAGTTCCATTTGAACAAGAGTGGCAGAACTACAGACCTATAGTTATGTAATGTTTTGTCTGGTAGGGAAATTTTTATCATGAAACATTAGTTCTAAGGAAACCAGGTCCCAGGTCCCAGGGAAGAAGAATCCAGTTTAGGTTCCTAATCATCTTCTAAAAGGAAAGTCGACCACTCCACTTCTATAGCAGCAAGAAAATGTGGCACCATCAAGGCACTTTATCAGGCAAATAAAAATAGGCTGAAGTTTGAAGACACCTTTTTGCAAATTTTAACCGCCAATGAATTGGTTTCCTGCAAAACAGAGAGCCTGAGTTGTACTGGATAAACATCACCTCTGTCAACTCCTCCAGCCGAGAAACTTTTTACGCCTCTCTCAGTATATCTATCATCATGATGCCTGGGAAAAAATATTAAGGAAATCACCCTTGCTTTTTAGAAGGCATAGTGTATAGAAAACCCAAGCATATATACAAAGGGTACAAACTATATTGCAAGAATATAATATGTACCATGACTAGAAATCCTGCATTATAACAGTAACTTTATACTTTTCTCCTACTATGATTAAAATTTATACTAAATTTCTCACACATCCTAATACAAAGTTCTAATATAGGATTTAAACTGAAAACATGTCCACAATATAGGCTAATTCTACCTAGCGTCACATTTCCCAAAACGTTCCTAATCTACCTCAGCATGTTCTTCAAAAACTCGACCTCTAAAGAATGAACAGATCAGTAAATAAGAAAAATTCCAAAGAACAATCAGTTGATCGGATACTGTGATAGAAAATTTCCAGTTCAACTAGATGTAACACTAAAATGACATGGATAGTGACAGATTTACCCACGTCATTCGAGAAGGAACAAACAGATATGTACAGAGAAAACAACACTTACCATTTTAGTGCCTGCAGCCACATATCACTTGAGACCAAAGCAAAGTCCCTGCCTGAGACGCTTGCTTCTCCCGTTTCACCATTCTGTAACGCATCTCCTTCTCTCCTCAGATCAAACAAAATATCGGAGTTAAAGATGTTATTTATCAACTTCATTGGGCCTCCATAAGACGACCCAGTTTTTGCTGTATACAAGATCTCTCTTCTCTCAACTAATTCAGAAGGCATTGAATCTTGGGCATCTTTCCACCACCTGAAATTCAAGTTTGAATATCGCCTTGCTTAACTGAATGATTTCCAAATAACATTGGAGAGTACTTATATAATTCTGAAATGAATGAGAATCGTATTTCGTAAATCTTTGATTGACTCCCATTCTAGTCTACCATTAGCTCAACTATCAATCAACGTTAGGGGATGCACCTAAGAGCTAAAGGAAAGGGGAGAAGAAAAATGGCTCCTAGCGATTGTTCACGAAATAAATCAGGACCATTCATACCTATTTCAATCAACACTAAAACCTAAAAATATAGCCTCTTAGGCTTGAGAAGTAAGCAAGAGATAAAACAATGACAATGTCTTTGACATAAAGTGAATACGCAACTGCAATTTTCTTTGAAATCTGATTGTTGAGCACTACATAAAACAATATCAAAGCAAATCTCGCCACATATATTCATATAGTGAATCCAAATCACATCCATTCGATTCTTCTGCAATACATCGCAAATAAGCTCAAACAAGAATCAGGTAAACCAAATCCATCCCTATGCATTAGAAAAGGATCCATAAGGTGTAGAATCCCTAGATCAAATCAAATATTAAACTCCCACAAGATTCAAATCCAACTCATTCGAATCAAACTCACTCTGGATGCGATTCAGATTCGCCGAATATTCTCCAATCAAAAGGAACGACATGAATAAAACGATAAGATAGAGGTAGAGAGATAGATACCTCAAGGGGACGAAGTAGACTCTCTGCTCGCCATTGAACGAATCGATCCGCTGAGTTGAATCGGGAGATTCCTCGGACGATGTCCCGTTCATTGTTCCTCCGCACAGGATTGCCAAAAGAGCAAGATTCGCAGATGATATTTTTCAGACAATCAGCATCTACAACGCACGGCCCAAAAAAAAAAAAAAGGAGACCTTTGGCCAAGAGATGTTTTTTTTTTTTGGGGAAGTATTGTCCCTTGTGAAGAAGATATAAGAGGAAAGGAGGGAAATTTATATGATAATTATTATTTCACACAGAACTATTATAGTTTTTGTAAAACTAAGTTTTTTTTTTTTTTGCTGTAGTGTAATTAATTTTCTCTTATAGATACATATTCTGAATTACATTAAAAAAATATAAATTTGTCGTCAATACAAAATCTCGTCTAAATAAGAGCTTCTGTGTTGACAACAAAATTATGTTTTTTGGATGTATTTCAGATATATTTATATGTATGAAAATATTAATTACTCTACCGCAAAAAAAAAAAACTTTTGCAAACTACCACTTCGAACATCCCTTTTTTTTATACTACCACTTTTAATTTGGAAAGAACATCAGTACAGTAATTATTTTTAAATTGGCTGATAAATTAGTAATCCTCCATAATCTCGAATTCTAATTTTTCAATTTGGAAAGAACATCAGACTGTTTTAAACTGTTCGTTCAATATGAATTATAAAATGCCCTTGTAGGATTGAAAAAAAGGAACCCTGATTTCATTTTCAAATTGATAGTCTGAAAAGCTTAATTGATCTATAAAGCCAAAAAAAGTGCTAAAACACAATATGTTCAAATATCACATCAGTAGAACCGTGAGGCAGTGTCGTAGACGGTCCCACCAGGGTACTGACCCCTAGACTCGAACCCGTGATCTCTGTTTCCACCCTGAAACCTACCTCTCTCTCCGTATGCTTCAAACCGTTCTGAACCATAGGGTCTGGATGGTGCATCCGCCACAGCTGCTGGATCTTGAGCATTGCCAATGTAACCTTGGGGATGTCCAGATGGCAATAGATTGCCCGGACCAACCGTGTTTGGATGGTACTGATCAATCATCCCCATGGCTTGCTGCTTGTATTGTTGCTGCCTGGCTTGTGATTCTTTCCTCATGATCTCTTCTCTCTTACCTGTGTGTCGTGCTCTAAGTGTAGCTAACTGTTCTTCATACCGAGTATTAATGGTCTTTATTTTCTGTATACAGATTTCAGATAAA
The DNA here is from genome assembly GCA_004349715.1 of Crucihimalaya himalaica. Lineage (NCBI taxonomy): Eukaryota > Viridiplantae > Streptophyta > Magnoliopsida > Brassicales > Brassicaceae > Crucihimalaya > Crucihimalaya himalaica. The sequence continues at coordinate 3,539,554 of SMJT01000009.1, forward strand.
GTAATTAGAACCCAAACTAGAGTATTTCAGTAGCAGAACTTTCCTATTTGGTCCTAACCTCTCGATGTCTGGCAATCTCTGCATCCTCTGCTTCGATTTGATCTTTTGCTAGTCTTGTTATATCATCCATGAACTTCTGTTCCAGACCTTCAAAGGTCTGCATCCCAGTAAGGTTTTCTTGGTGTTGTGGTTGAGCTCTGAGATCACTGCCTTGCTTCTCCATTCCTGGTTTTGGATCCATTTGGCCACGGTAATACGGCCTCGATGAATCAACACCTTGTTGTCCTGTGTCAACAGAACACTGTAATCAAGAGATAAAACCTAAAGCTCGGGAGACATTAGATGCAGCATCGACATAAGGAATCCTATCATTTCATCTTTCCTGTTACGATTTCCGCAAATATCTCAACCAGAACTAATACTCCTCTCTCATCCCATGTAAAATGTCATTTGGAACACTCACCAACTATAGGAACAACTGTTGGTCATAATAAAGGACGCTAAGTCACGTATGAGGATGAACATTACTTGAATTTACCAAGACTTATGAGCAATAGTATCATTGCCTATTAGACCTAAGAAACAAACCCATCACATGATGATTGTTCTTCTTTATAATGCTAAGACACAAAGACCTGATTATGAATACACCGACACAGTAAGTAAGACTTACCTTCATTGTAAACGGCAGTTGCCATTGGTCTTGATATATTTGGGCCATCTCTTTCCCATCTCCATTGACCCTCTGCTTTTGAATCTGAAAATGGTTGGTCCCTCTCAGGCGTGAATGCCTCTAATTGACCTTGGAAATCAGAATGGGCGTCCTGTATCTGTCCAGCTCCATATGCACTGGCAGGTGAGTCTGCAAAGTTTCCGTGTCTTCTCATGTTTACTCCCTCTCAAATCTGACCTACAAAGTTGACAACTCAGAATGAAATTCAGGTACAGTTCATGACAGGCATAACACTGTCATGCAATCTCTGATACCAACTAAGAAGCACGGACATGACCATATTAAACCGCAGAAACGCAATCTAAAATATAGCCACCATTCAGCTATAGCTTTAACCTAATGTACCAATCCAAAATGGATTACAGATATTGTACAGCATCTTGCAAAACCAATCCAAAGCATTGATTTTCCGGAACCAGTCATGATATAGATGCCAATCGTTATAAGCATGACAATGCCCCACAAAGCTACGTAACAACCACAAAGTGCCTCCCACAATATGAAACCAAACAAACCCACATCATTCATACATGAATAGCCATACTCTTTTTATAAACTCTCTCACTGCTTAAAAAGTACTAAGCACCCCAAATTGGCAATAGATACTAGCTCCTAATGCTTACAGTTAACTTAGAGCTATAACAGGAACTAAATTCGAGGCGAAGTGAATGATTCTACACCCACGAGAGTTAAGCAACAACAAAGGAAATGTAGAGGCAAACAAAAAGATTCTACAAAATTAAGATCTTCACAACTCAACAATAAAAAATTCTTATCTCACAGCTATCAGTCCTAAGAATTCCGTATTCCGATATGTTTCTCAGAGACATTACAATAATCACTTGGCGGGCATAATCAGAAACAAAAAATTGAATCTTTCAACATCGATTCGATTTCCTAAGAGTTTAAAAGTCAGATAAATGATAATCAGAAATCTTAAAGATACCCAAAGAGGAGAAGAGGAACGATGAAATCTGGGAGTTTAGCAACGTACCCGAAGCCACTGAAGCGGAAGAAGAAGACGACGCAGCAGGCCGAGGAAGAAGCGATGTTCAATTTTTAATTTTGTGAAATCTGGGTCTCTATTTGGGCCTCCGGGTCGGATCTGTGCCATGTAAATTCGGTATTCAGAGAGCGCGTGAATGTCTTCTACACGCGCTCACGCGGGAAACAAACAAAGACTTGTGAAGTTACTGAGTTTTTTTTCATTACAGAAAATACTTCTTTTTTTTTGTTCGTCACTGATTACAAAAATACTATAAAGAAAAATTACTTTCTAGAACAAAACTTGAAATTAGCTTAAGATTTTGAAAATAAAATCAATTTATTAGATGTATTTTAGTTTATTTGTGAAAAAAGTTGTTAAGTTAGACTAAAAAAGAATGAAATTAAAATGAAAATTAGCAAATTTATAAATAGGCTTGATGGATAACTAACCAACGCTAAATCTTTTTTTGAAAATAGATAAAAACAAAGATTTTACTATACTTTCTCACCTAAAATGTAACTATTTTAGTGATACAAGTAAAATAGAAAACATATCTAAAATATGTATATAAATTGCATGTACCTATAACTTATGTTTCACAACAAAACAAATAGAAGAGAAACAACTTTGGTCTGGTTTCCCGTGTCCATTATTCAGACAAATATCTATCTTCGTTTTGCATACACACGTTTCATTATGGATTGTCCTAAAGAGTCGTTTTTGTTGATGCTCTCGTGTATGGCATTTCTGTTCAACTACAACAATGGTGGCTTTGTAGACGCATCAACAAACGTTGGCTTGAACTACGGCCTCCTCGGAGACAACCTCCCACCTCCATCCGAAGTTATCAACCTCTACAAGTCCTTGAGTATTACCAATATTCTAATTTTTGACACGAATACGGATGTCCTTAACGCCTTGCGAGGGAATCCCGATATTGGAGTAATGGTAGGCGTGAAGTGTTAGGAAATATCGCTGAATTTTCTATCGTCAAATTTTCGATAAATCAGAAATATGAGAGAGATAAGACACACACAAATTTGTTAACGGAGTTCGGCCAATCGTGCCTACGTCTCCGGACCTGCTACAAATCTTTTATTAATAGCCGGAAAATTTTACACCACTCTCAACTCACACCCGAACCCAAATACACTCAAGAAATTACTCTTTTAATTTTCTCACAAAGAAGAATTAAAGAAGAATAATTTTTTTTTTTCTTTTCACATTTCTTCTTCTTCTCTCTTGTGTTTCTTCTTGTTTTTGGGATATTTTTCTTCTTCTCAAAACCTTGGTATTTATAGGGAGTGTGGGGGTTGGTGAGAGCCACACTTGTTGAAAACTTAGCCTCCATTGTTGACATGGAGCCAACAACTCCCAAGAGAAAATCCACCGTCCATTATTAGTCTTCACCAACCCATGACTAACAATCTCCCACTTGAAGACTGATTTCAATCTGTCTTCACACCTTGATCAATGCAACAGGTCTTTCAAGCTTGTTACTCTAGCAAGCCAACTGAGGTTGCACACAACCTCAGCTTATCATACGGCACGACCTTTGTGAGCATGTCTGCCGGATTCTTACTTCCTGGGATCTTTTCAAGCACCAACACTTCATCTTCCAAAGCTGATCTGATGAAATGATACCGAAGTTGTATGTGCTTTGTCCGAGCATGGTAAACCGGGTTCTTTGCCAAATCAATGGCACTCTTACTATCACAGTACAACACACTTTTGTCTTGGTCATGGCCTAGCTCTTGTAGAAATGATTGTAACCACATCATCTCCTTTGTCGCCTCTGTCACCGCAACATACTCAGCTTCACAGCTTGATAGAGCTACAATTTTTTGTAACTTTGAAACCCAACAAATTGCAGTACCACCAAAAGTGTAGACATACCCGGATGTGCTCTTCCTACTGTCGATGTCACCTCCATTGTTAGCATCAACATATCCTTGCAATCCCATCTCAGACTTCATGAAACATAACGATAAACTTGGATTCCCCTTCAGATACCTCAGAATCCACTTAACAGCCTCCCAATGTTCCTTGCCTGGATTACTCATATATCTGCTAACGACTCCCACTGCATGTGCAATGTCTGGCCTTGTGCATACCATAGCGTACATCAGGCTACCAATAGCCGAAGCATATGGAACTTTATCCATATATGTCATCTCGTCTTCAGTCACCGGGGACTGATCTCTGGATAACCGAAAGTGACTTGCCAGGGGAGTGCTCACTGGCTTCGCGTCATCCATGTTAAACCTCTTGAGGACTTTCTTCACATACTCCTCTTGTGATAACTTAAGTCCCTCCTTGCTTCTACTAATTCTCATCCCAAGAATTTGTCTTGCTTCTCCTAGGTCTTTCATCGCAAACTCTTCTGAGAGTTTCGTCTTCAAGTTATTGATCTCTTGCAAGTCTGCTCCCACTATCAACATGTCATCAACATACAAGAGCAGTATCAAGTAAGACCCTTTAAGCTTCTTGAAGTAACAACAGTGGTCAGCCTCACACCTCAAAAAACCAGCACCTTTTATAAAGCTATCAAACCGCTTATACCACTGTCTTGGAGCTTGTTTCAAGCCATACAAACTCCTTTGAAGCTTACAGACTAGCTTTTCCTTTCCTTTGACCTCAAAGCCTTCAGGTTGCTTCATGTAGATTTCTTCATCCAAATCACCGTGAAGAAATGTTGTCTTCACATCCATCTGTTGAAGATGAAAATCTTCCTTTGCTACCAGCCCAAGAACAGTTCTGATGGTTACCAACTTGACTACTGGAGAAAAGATTTCCGTGTAGTCCATCATATTCTTCTTTTATCCGGTAGACCCACTTGTTATGCAATGCCTTTTTCTCCTTAGGTAATTCTGCTAACTCCCACGTGTGATTGGACATCAACGAGTCCATCTCATATCTCATTGCAAGCTCCCACTTGATCGAATCATCAACTTGCATTGCCTCTTGATAATATTCAGGCTCGCCTCTATCTGTGAGCAGAATATAGTTGAGCGATGGAGAGTATCTTACAGGTTCCCTGATGATTCTGTTTGACCGTCGTAACTCTGTAACTCGCGTATGCGGAATCACTTCTGAAGCATCATTATCATTTGCTTCACCGTTCTCTTCTTGAGAAATTTGTTCTTCTCATGCTGCGGTATCCTGTTGCAACTCTGGTGCCAGGATATCTCCCAAATCAACAGCTCTAGACTCCTTCCTTTCATAGTTTTCTTTTAGCTTATCCTTGTACAACGCTCCTTCGTTGAACACAACATTCTTGTTGCGGATGATCTTCCGATTTAGATCATCCCAAAATCGATAACCGAACTCGGTGTCACCATAACCGATAAAGTAACACTTCTTAGATTTTGCATCAAGTTTACTTCTTGCAGCACCATCAACGTGAAAATAAGCTAAGCAACCAAACACCTTTAGAAAAGAAAGATTTACTTTCTTGCCGCTCCAAATTTCTTCAGGAATCTTGAATCCCAATGAAACAGATGGTCTTTTGTTTATTAGGAAAGTTGCGGTATTGATTGCATCTGCCCAGAAAGTCTTAGGCAATCCACAGCGCAATCTCATGCTCCTTGCACGCTCATTCAGGGTCCGGTTCATCCTTTCCGCTATTCCATTTTGTTAGGGCGTTCCAGGAATAGTCTTCGCCATCTTGATCCCATTTTCAGCGCAATATCTTATGAACTCCTCACTTATATTTTCTCCACCGTTATCAGACCTCAGGCACTTCAACTTGAGATTCATCTCAACTTCAACCATGGTTTTCCATCTTTTGAAAACCGTAAACACTTCATACTTATTCTTCATGAAGTATACCCACACCTTCCTTGTGGAGTCATCAATAAAGGTCACATAATAGTACGAACCTCATAACGATGCGACAGGAGCGGGTCCCCATATATCAGTGTGTACCAGCTCCAACTTCTCAGATTTTGGCTCCCTTCCTTCTTTTGAGAAGCTAACCCGTTTCTGTTTTCCAAGGATGCAACTTTCACACATCTCATGATCCACCGTCTTCAAATTCGGAAGCACGCCATTTGCTACCCAAAGCTTCATGCCTTTCTCACTCATGTGCCCAACCTACAATGCCACAACTTAGTTTGTTTGGCATTCTCGACAACAACAAATGTATCTTGATAACTCATCGTCATATAAAGAGTGCCTCTTTTATGACCTCTAGCAACCACCATAGAACCCTTCTTTACTTTCCAGGCTCCACCACTAAAGTTAACATCGTGCCCCGTATCATCAAGTTGTCCTACTGAGATTAGTTTTCGCATCAACTTTGCCACGTGTCTAACCTTTGTGATCTTCCACACGCGTCCATCTGACATCTTTAGATTGATATCTCGAATACCAACTATGTCCAAAGGTAAACCATCAGCGAGATATACCTTCCCATAATTTCCCGCAACATAATTCTCCATAATGTTGTAGTGTGGTGTGGTGTGGAACGACGCTCCTGAATCAAGAACCCAAGAATCGATCGGACTACCAACATAGGAGATTGACGCTTTGGCGTTGTTCACAGCTTCATTACAAGCTGCATGTTTTCTTGGAGAATTGGCAGATACTAACAATTCATCAGCAGTTTCACGTGTAACTGCATTTGCTCCACCTCCCTTGTTGTCTTTCTTCGGTGGTGCCCAACGATCCTTTTTGACGTGGCCCGTCTTTCCACAATTCCAACATTCAAGAGGCTGCTTGAATTTGGAATGACCTCTTCCATTCCATGACTTTGATCTGCCTCTGGTTCGGTTGTTTCTGTATTGGCTTCTACCTTTGTTTTCCACGTTGAAAGCAGAGCTCATCGATGTTTCGCCAGAGTCTATCCTGCGAACTTCTTCAGCGAGGATACGATCTCGAACATCGTTGAATTTTAGCTTTTGAGTGCCCACAGAATTACTAACCGCTGCCCTCACTGGCTCCCAACTGTTTGGCAGAGATGCCAGTAGAATTAGTGCTCGCACTTCATCTTCGAACTCGATTTCAACGGATGACAGTTGGTTGACAATCATGTTGAAATCGTTCACATGTGTTGCAACATGGCCACCTTCTTCCATCTTCAAGTGGAAGAGTTTCTTCATGAGAAACACCTTATTATTAGCCGAAGGTTTCTCATACATATCCGAGAGAACTTTCACGAGACCTTCTGTGGTCTTCTCCTTCGCAACGTTGTGAGCAACGTTTTTCAACAGTGTTAACCTAATAACACCTAGAACCTGCTGATCAAGGAGATCCCAGTCTTCTTGATCCATCTTCTCAGGTTTCTTGCTCAGTGGTTGATGAAGCTTCCTTCCGTACAGATAATCTTCAATTTGCATTCTCCAAAATGCATAATCTGTACCATCAAATTTCCCGATACCGTGTGCCGAACCATCTTCACCTCCCATCGTTTCTGATTATTTTGCGAACCACCGTGTATTTGAATACCTCCGTCGACAAACCGATGTTGCCGACAAAATTTACTATTCACGAATTCACTATTCACGTGAATAGTAACCTCGCAAAAAATTTGACCGAGATCACCGCAACCCGTGCGCTATGATACCAGTTGTTAGGAAATATCGCTGAATTTCCTATCGTCAAATTTTCGATAAATCAGAAATATGAGATAGATAAGACACACACAAATTTGTTAACGGAGTTCGGCCAATCGTGCCTACGTCTCCAGACCTGCTACAGATCTTTTATTAATAGCCGGGAAATTTTACACCACTCTCAACTCTCACTCGAACCCAAATACACTCAAGAAATTACTCTTTTAATTTTCTCACAAAGAAGAATTAAAGAAGAATAATTTTTTTTTTTTTTAACGTTTCTTCTTCTTCTCTCTTGTGTTTCTTCTTGTTTTTGGGATATTTTTCTTCTTCTCAAAACCTTGGTATTTATAGGGAGTGTAGGGGTTGGTGAGAGCCACACTTGTTGAAAACTTAGCCTCCATTGTTGACATGGAGCCAACAACTCCCAAGTGAAAATCCACCGTCCATTATTAGTCTTCACCAACCCATGACTAACATGAAGAACCAAGACTAAGAGGCTCTTTCGGTCAGCGAAGACGCTGTTAACACCTAGTTCGTGACCAACATTGAGCCTTACTTAGCTGACGTCAACATCATGTTCATTACTGTTGGGAATGAAGTCATCCCCGGAGATATCGGCTCTTACGTGTTACCTGTCATGCAATCTCTAACCAACGTTGTCAAGTCGAGGAATCTCCCGATCTTGATTAGCACCACGGTGGCTATGACCAACCTTGGCCAGTCGTATCCACCTTCAGCCGGAGAATTCATGCCTCAAGCGCGTGAACAACTTACCCCGGTGCTGAAATATTTGTCTCAAACAAGTACGCCTATCCTCGTCAACATCTACCCCTACTTCGCTTATGCTGCTGATCGTATCAACATCCAGCTTGATTATGCCATCTTCAACACCGATGCGGTCGTGGTACAAGACGGTCCACAAGGTTATTCAAACATGTTCGATGTAATATTTGATGCGTTCGCATGGGCAATGGAGAAAGAGGGCGTGAAGGATATACCGATGGTGGTAACAGAGACATGATGGCCATCAGCTGGTAACGGAAACTTGACAACGCCGAATATTGCATCTATGTACAACGCAAATTTTGTCAAACATGTTGAAAGTGGTAAAGGAACGCCGAAGAGGCCAAACAATGGCATTAATGGATTCTTATTTGCTACGTTTTATGAAAATCAGAAGCCAGCTGGAACCGAACAAAATTTTGGATTGTACTATCCTACTGATATGAAGCCCATCTACAAGTTGTTTTGATTTTAGATTTCTTGAATCGTAGACTATCCCAATTCATCTATAAATGATGCTCTAATAGTTGTAATAGAGTGGGATAAGATCAAAATCCACCATAACACTCATTTTATATGTGGTATGTAATGTTATTTGCTCCTTCTCGAATGAGAGTAAAAGGTTGTTTCTCCAATCAAATTGATTCCAATAATGCTGAAAGGGGATATATGCCTCTTTAAATTCCCTATTGTAAGTGCATGTCTTATAAGGAATTTAGAGAATGCACTAAGTTGCTAAAACAAGATAGAAGCTGTTCTTAGACTAAAAGCGTGAACATCAAGATTGGATTGCTGACATGGAGGTAATCGTAGGAAGACTGACGTGTAGACAATCTTAGGAAGATTCTATTATCAGAAAAGATATACTCAAAATAAAGATTTAGAGTTATCTAAAGATTTTGTAAGATTAACCTAGAAACACAAATACCCGACTAATATAAATAGGGTGATTTGTGTATCAAGGTTGGTCACCGAGATAGAGTGAGAGAGAGGAGATTGAGCTTTCAATTAACAAAAGATTGAGAAGATCAAAATCATGTTTTTAAAAAGAGAAAAGACAGAGTGTTCTTCTTTTTAATATGTTCTAAGTGTGTGTTTAGAAATCTAAGATGACAAGCTAAAGGTGTTTTAGATCTTGTGTAAAACCAGTTAAGAAAGATTTCTGTTCTTAACAAGATTTTTAATAATGGTAATTCAGTGATTCTGAGTTTGTGATAAAACACTAATGTACAAAGTTCATCGAGTTTTTTTATTTGGTATCAGAGCGGGCATCTGAATTAAGAAGTCTCTTAAACAAACAGGTGAAGATCTTGCGGAAAGGATGGACAGCTCCAAGAAGCTTGCAGTGTTAAATCGTCCCATAATGCTCATGAAAGGGAACTATGGTCACTGGAAGGTAAATATAAGAGCACTCATCCTAGGTCTGGGTGTTGATGCATGGTTCGCTATCATTATTGGTTGGAAACCACCAGTCATAAAAAGCGAAGATGGAAAAGAGATTCTGAAACCAGAAGATCAATGGACTGACACAGAAAAGGATAAAGCCACAACTAACTCAAAAGCTCTGTCAGTGATTTTCAACTCAATAAATGAAAACAATTTAAGCAAATCCAAAACTGTGAAAGTGCAAAAGAAGCTTGGGATAAACTTGCAAAAGCATATGAAGGAACAAGCAGTGTGAAAAGATCCAGAGTTGATATGCTAGCTTCTCAATTCGAGACCATCACAATGGAAGAAACAGAATCTATAGAGGAGTTTAGTGGGAAACTCAGTGCAATCGCAAGTGAATCTGAAAATCTTGGAAAAAGATACAAAGACAAGAAGTTAGTTAAGAAGCACTAAGATGTCTACCAGCAAGATTTGAAAGCAAGAAAACTGCTATGGGAACATCACTGAATACAGACACTATAGAATATGAAGAATTCGTCGGCATGTTACAAGCATATGAGATGGAGATAACTGCTGGAAAAGACAACAAAACATCTAAAAACATTGCATTCATTGTGTCAGATGAGAAAAAGGAAATCCAAGATCTGAAGAATGAAATGAGTCTAATGGCAAAAAATTTCAGTAGAGCACTAAGAAGAGTAGAAAAAGGAAACAAAAAGTCACTTGAAAAAAATCAGAGTTATGAGAAAAACAAAGGAACTAAAAGAGCTGAAATTCAATGTCATGAATGCCAAGGCTTTGGACACATTAAATCAGAGTGTCCTACATTAAAAAGAAAAGAGTTAAAATGCTTCGAATGCAAAGGCATATGACATACAAAGGCTGACTGTGTAAACACATCATCAAAGAAAAATACATCATACCTAGCTAAAAGTGAGAGTGAAACTGAAGAAGATGACTCATCAGATGGAGAAAGAGGATATGTAGCTTTTATTGGTGGTGTATGGGGCTGTCGGGGTGTATCCCCCTGCAAAGTATTCACTATGTCTGTATAGACACGGTTTTCCAAACTAAAGGTTTAGCTACATTTTAACTTAATTCGAGTTGTATCCCCACGACAAAGTTTAAATCGATGTAAAACTCCATCTTGTTGACTTTTTGGTTGACTCCGACGGATTCACTTAACGGACGTTATTGTGCTGCTGACGTGGCGCCACTGTGCAGCTGACGTGGCAAATAAAACTAAAAACATTTGTAGTTAGCTAGATTCGAACCTGGGTGGGAGACAACTTGGTAAAACACACTAACCACTAGGACACGATGATTTTTTAAGTTATTCGTGACAAAACTTTAATATATCTTAGTCGATCTGTCTTTTTTTATACAAAAATAGAATTTACCATGCGAGACCTCAAAAAAGTTAGTTCTAGTTTCTGACGAATATTTTTAACTATTTGAATTTCAAAAAATCCGTCGGGAATTTTAAAATTCCGTCACGAAATTTCAGAAATCCGTCGAGAATTTTGGAAATCTGTCGGAAATTTCAGAATCCGTCAGAAATTCCGGAAATCCTTCAGGAATTTCGGGAATCTGTCAGAAATTTCAGAATCCGTCGGGAATTTCGGAAATCCATCGGAAATTTCAGAATCCGACTAAAATTTCGAAAATCCGTCATAAATTTTGGGAATCCGTCAGAAATTTTGGGAATCCATCGAAAATTTCAGAATCCGTCGGGAATTTTGGAATCCGTTTAAAATTTCGAAATTCCTAACGGAATTTTGGGAATCCGTCAGAAATTTCAGAATCCGTCAGGAATTTCGGAAATTCATCGGAAATTTCAGAATCCGTCGGGAATTTTGGAAATTCATCGGAAATTTCGCAAAATTGCCGACGGTTCCGAAATTACGTGACGAATATTTTAGCGAAATTCCTGCCGGATTTTCAAAATTTTAGTCGGATTCTGAAATTTTCGATGGATTTCTGAAATTTCTGACGGATTCTGAAATTTCCGACGGATTCTGAAATTTCCGACTGATTCTCGAAATTCCCAAAGGATTTCCGGAATTTCTGACGGATTCCAAAATTTCCGATGGATTTCCGAAATGCCTGACGAATTCTGAAATTTCCGACGGATTCTCGAAATTCCCGAAGGATTTCCGGAATGTCTGACGGATTCTGAAATTTTCGATGGATTTCCAAAATGCCCGTCAGATTCTAAAATTTCCGACGGATTCCCGAAACTCTGAAGGATTTCCGGAATTTCTGACGGATTCTGAAATTTCCGACGGATTTTCAAAATTCCCGACGGATTTCTGAAATTTCGTGACGGGATTTTAATATTCCCGACGGATTTTTGAAATTCAAATAGTCAAAAATATTCGTCAGAAACTGGAACTAACGTTTTTGAGGTCTCGCATGGTGAATTCTATTTTTGTATAAAAAAAGACAGATTGACTAAGATATATTAAACTTTTGTCACAAATAACCCAAAATATCATCGTGGCCTAGTGGTTAGTGTGTTTTAACATGTTGTCTCCCACCCGGGTTCGAGTCTAGCTAACTACAAATGTTTTTAGTTTTATTTGCTATGTCAGCTGCACAGTGGCGCCACGTCAGCTGCACAGTGGCGCCACATCAGCAGCACAATAACGTCCGTTAAGTGAATCCGTCGGAGTCAACAAGATGGGGTTTTACATCGATTTAAACTTTGTCGTGGGGATACAACTCGAATTAAGTTAAAAATGTAGCTAAACCTTGATTTTGGAAAACCGTGTGTATACAGACATAGTGAATACTTTGCAGGGGGATACACCCCGACAGCCCGTGGTGTATGTGATAATGAAGAAACTTCTGACAGTGATAATGATGAAGAAGAACTTGATGTGGATTCTGAATTTAGAAAACTCTATGATAACTGGTTGATTCTATGAAAAGAAAAAGTGATACTGACAGAAGAAAAGCTGAATCTAAAGGGTATGGTTGAAGAATTAAGAAAAGAGCTTGAAGAGAAAGAAGAAAAAATAAAAACTCTTGATATTTTAGTACATGAATTTAAAGAAAACGGGACTGACAAGAACATGAACAAAGAACTGTAGACTAGTCAAAATACGATTGAGAACCTGAAAGAAAAACTTTCTGAGGAAATTGAGAAAAACAAAAATATAACTCAAGAATAACTTGAAACAAGAAAGAAAATACACATGCTCAACAGTGGAACCAAGGATCTTGACACCATTTTAGCCTCCGGGAGAGTAGGAAAATCCAACTTTGTTCTTGGATATCAAGGAGGAACAACAAGTGGGGTCACTAAATTTGTTTGCGGAAGTACAAAGATTACAGAAGATAGAAAAAACAGTCATAACAGTGTTCTAGCAAAGTACCAGAAAACAAGATTCAAATATGTGAGAAGCAATCAGTGGTATGGAAACAACTACATCAGCGGATATGAATGCTACTACTGTGGACGGCATGGACACATCAAACGACAGTGCTATAAATACCTCAATAAGATACAAATGATCATAAAACAAGGAAACTACTATCCACATCAAAGAAAAGAAAAACAGATTTATGTAGCAAAATTAAATTTATACTGTCATGTTGCTTTCACATCTGCTGAGTCAAGGTCAACCAAACCATGGTATTTCGACAGTGGAGCCTCAAGACACATGACTGAAAGCATAGAAGACCTTAGCAGCTATACAACTGTTAAAGAAAGCAAGGTTACATTTCGAGGTGGATCTAAAGGGAAAATCAAAGGAAAAGGAAATCTTAGAACTCAACAAAAACCTCAGCTAACACATGTATACCTTGTCGAAGGTTTAATTGCCAATCTAATCAGTGTAAGCCAGCTATGCGATGAAAGACAAACAGTATGTTTCAACAAAGTTGAATGTTGGGCTAATGATGAGAAAAATCAAACTAAGATATCCGGGATTCGCACCGGAAATAATTGTTACATGTGGGAAGAGAAAAATGTGTGCATTAAAGCTAAAAAAGACGACCTCATTCTATGGCATCAACGACTCGGACACATGAATGCCAGAAGCCTAAGTAAACTAGTCAGTCAAGAAATTGTCAGAGGAGTTCCAGAATTAAAACATGTTGACAAAATTGTGTGTGGAGCTTGCAATCAAGGAAAGCAAATAAAAGTTCAACACAAAAAAGTAGAAGGGATTCAAACTTCCCAGGTGCTCGATCTTATACACATGGATCTTATGGGACAAATGCAAACTGAGAGTATTGCTGGAAAAAGGTATGTGTTTGTTCTAGTTGATGATTTCTCTCGTTTCACATGGGTACGCTTTATCAGAGAAAAATCAGAAACTTTCGACATTTTTAAGATTTTAGCCTTACAATTAAAGAATGAAAAGAAGATGGGAATTAAGCAAATTCGTAGTGATCATGGAGGTGAGTTTCAAAATGCATTATTCGATAGTTTTTGTGAATCACAAGGTATCTTTCATCAATATTCTGCTCCTAGGACACCACAGTCAAATGGTGTGGTTGAAAGAAAAAATAGAACTCTTTAAGAAATGACAAGGGCAATGATACATGGTAATGGAGTCTCTGAAAGATTTTGGGCTGAAGCTATCAACACAGCTTGCTATGTGATAAATCGCGTGTATGTAAGGGCAGAGAAAAACAAAACACCATATGAAATCTGGAAAGGTAAAAAAGCCTAACCTAAGCTACTTTCACATTTTTTGGTGTGTTTGTTACATCTTAAACGATAAGGATCAGCTGGGAAAATTCGACTCACGTAGTGAAGAAGGTTTTTTTCTTGGATACTCAAATAACAGCACTGTATACATAGTGTACAATAAAGAAAGAGGAAGAATTGAAGAATCAATGAATATTGTCTTTGATGATGGCAGTATACCAGCAATAGACATTGTATCAACCCTAAATCAAAAGGTTAAAAATACTACTAAAACGGAAGGACCTACCTTAGTTGAGATACTTGAAGATGAATCAAGAGAAGAAAAGAATATTGAAGAAGTTGAATCACAGTCAACTCAAGTTCATAAGAATCATTCCATTGAAGATGTAATTGGTGATCTTGGGGAAGGAAGAAAGACTAGAGGAGTGAAAATTGATTACAAATCAATGGATGGCTTGGCGTGCTTTGATATAGTGATGTTTTCCTGTTTTGTGTCCATAGCAGAACCAAAGAATGTAAAGGAAGCTCTTGATGATCATTTCTGGACACTAGCTATGCATGAAGAACTTGAAGAATTCGTTCGAAATTGTGTTTGGAATCTAGTACCACGACCACCTAAGGTAAATGTCATAGACAAGGATGGAAATATTACTAGAAACAAAGCAAGGTTAGTAGCTCAAGGATACACTCAAGTCGAAGGACTCGATTTTGATGAAACCTTTGCTCCTGTTGCAATATTAAAATGTGTTTGATTCTTACTAGCTACAGCTTGTGAAATGAATTTCTTACTACACCAGATGGATGTCAAAAGTGCGTTCTTAAATGGAATTGTTCAAGAAAAGTATATGTTGAGCAGCCTAAAAGATTTGAAAATCCTAAATTTCCAAACCATGTATACAAATTAGAAAAAGCTTTGTATGGTCTTTTCACTTATACCTCGTGCATGGTATAAGAGGCTCACAACGTTTCTACTAACTCAAGGATATGTCAGAGGAAATGTAGACAAAACTTTTTTTATCAAATCTAACAAGAGTGGATTGGTCATTATACAAATTTATGTAGAAGACATAATTTTCGGTTGAACATCAGAAAAATTGGTGGAAGAATTTGTCAAAAGTATGACTACTGAGTTCAGGATGAGCATGGTGGGCGAACTCAAGTATTTTTTGGGGCTACAGGTGCATCAGTCAGAAGAAGGAATCACCATATCTCAAAGTACATATGCCCAAAATCTGGTAAAACGATTCGATATGTGTTCCAGCAAGTCTGCAAAAACACCAATGAGTACATCTTTAAAGTTATCCAAAGATGAATCTGGTGAGAAAGTTGATGAAAAATTGTATCGTGGAATGATTGGAAGTCTGCTATACCTAACAACAACAAGACCAGATCTTTGCTTAAGCGTTGGGTTATGTGCACGATATCAAGCTAATCCTAAGACATTTCACATGGCAGCTGTAAAAAGAATCATTAAATATGTGAAGGAACATTCAACTATGGGCTCAGCTACACAAAAGATACAAACAATAGCTTAGTAGGTTATTGTGACTCTAACTGGGCCGGATGTGTTAATGATAGAAGAAGCACGACTGGAGGAGCATTTTTTCTTGGAAACAATTTGGTATCTTGGCACAGCAAGAAGCAAAACTGTGTCTCATTTTCCACTGCTGAAGCCGAGTATATTGCTCTTGGAAGCTGTTGCACTCAACTTTTATGGATGAGACAAATGGCAGCAGATTACGGTAATCATCTCTCTGAACCCTTACTTGTTAAGTGTGATAATAAAAGTGCAATAGATATTTCAAAGAATCCAGTACAACACTCAAGAACAAAACACATTGATATTAGGCATCATTTTGTTAGAGAATTAGTTGAGGATAAACAAATAGTTATCGAACATGTATCTTCGGAACTTCAACTTGCTGACATATTTACAAAACCCTTGGACTTTAAAACATTTGCGAATCTTCAGATGTCTTTGGGAGTTTGTGAACTCTAACTATTCCTTATGTTCAGTATTTGTGGAGGGAAATGGGTGACAGGTATACTAAAGACTCAGCAAATCTATTCTGACTATCCAACCTGCTTCTTGAGAAATAGCTACCCTTCATATCTTGGAACAGCAATAGGAGTTAATTGTGTGAGCTAACAACAGAGTGATGGATATTGAGGAAGGAGTGAAATGCAGAAAGGAGCAGTTAAAGAAGCATTTCATTTCATAAGATGAAGCATGAGCTTATCTAAGACACGAGGGACAAAAGAAAAAAAGAAAAAAAAAACTTGTCACAAACCCGAGGGAATAAAAAAAATGGATGAAGAAATACAGAAATACAAGCAAAAATGGATGAAGGGTCTTCAGATGAATTTTTTTTTAAAAAAAATATACAAAGAAAAGAGTGAAAAAATTTACCTCTTGGTTAAATCTGGGCCTTGACATTTAGAAATGTTTTTTTCCCTTAGCAGAAAGGAGCAGTAAGAAGCTTGATAAAAATCATTGGCCTCAATATGGCTTCACTGTTACCTCACACTGTGACCTCAAAGTGTTCTCTGAGATATGAAGGTGTGAAGACTACTCAGACAAAGACAATGGGATATGCCTATTTGGGATAGTCAGAAACTTATTGAAGGAGGTTTTAGTGTATCAGTCTTAAAAATTTACCCTTAAAAACCCAGATCTTAGCAAAAGGAAAAGTAGTTCTTGAGAGCTCAAACCTCTGAGCTTTTGCAGTTTCAAAAATCAGTCACAAAAGAAGAAAGGGTTATGATACGTTCAGGAAATAAATAACTTGGTTGTGATGTGTTCAGGAAATAGATGACTTATCTTTATATTAGATATTTGTTAACCGGATTTGTTTTTGGTTTACATCTTATTTTTGGTTTTGAGTTTCTCTGGTTTAGGAAGCAGGTTTATTTTAAAAAAAAAACGGAGAGGTTCAGCATAAAAAAAAAAAAAAAAGACCGAGAATATAGAATCTGATTTCATCATCTCATCGGAACCCTAAAGAATCCATCTTCGACAGCTCAAACCCTAAATCATGCCACAAACTCGAGCCTCACGAAAGAGATTAGCCTCTGAAAGATTGCAGCTTCACGACTCCGACAGCTCCATAGAAGAAATTCCGGCCACAACGACTCCGCGTGTTCAATCAACTTTACTTCACGCTCCCAAACTGAAGATGGAGCTACGGCATCAGAATCGCAATCAGAAACAGAAACTACAAGAAAGAGTTCCTTGCCTCGTCAAACACCTCCAGTGCAAGCCCAAGGTCAAGCTTCTTCGTCCCAGCCGCCAATAAGGGATCCAGCTCCAGATCTGCTAAAGACATTTCTCACATCCCGTGGTCATCTTCCTTATGACCCATCGGACATAAGCAGTATTCACCGGTACCATCAGTCGAAACGAGATGATGCAGATCCTTCAATCTGGAAGCCACCATATCCACCTCTGTCAGGAACTCCACCTCGATTTCTCACATCTCAGGGAGAAATGCGCTACAAAGAATTTCGCTGACGTGAGCTTTTTGAACAAAGGTATGTTCCTCGTGGATCTGTAGAGAGTAATGAGATGCTGGAATTGATTGACAAGAACCACTTATTAGAAATTGTCACTGAGGTAGAAGCCTTTGTTCTTGAAATAATCTAGGAATTCTATTCAAACTTCCACATCTACAACTTTAAGACTCTGAAGTCTAAAGTTTTTGTTAGAGGAAAGATGTATGAGTTCTCACCACAAATGATCAACAAGGTTTTTCGAACTCCAGCTATTAAATGGCATCCTAAGTCTGAACTTGATTGAGTAGAGCTCCGTAAGCATGCCTTAGCTAAGTATCTGTCTTCTGAAAGGGTTATGAGTTGGAAAGATCTGAAGACCTCGGCTATGCCTACTTGTCTTGCTGGATTGTATCTCATCTGTTGTCTCAACTAGATACCTTCAAAGAACAACTCCAATGTGACTGTGGATAGTGCCAAAATTATGTATCTCATTGATAAGAAGATCCCCTTTAACTATGGGAAGTTGGTATATGATCAAGTTGAAAAGGCTGGAGTTTCAGTTGATCCAGAGAAGATCCAGGCTATCCGAGAATGGCCGAGGCCGAGGAATGCCACCAAGATCAGGAGTTTTCTTAGGTTGGCGGGTTATTATCGGAAGTTCGTTAAGGGTTTCGCGAGTATGGCTCAGCCGATGACGAAGCTGACGGGGAAGGATGACCCTTTCGTGTGGTCTCCAGAGTGTGAGACAAGTTTCGCAAACCTAAAGAAAATGTTGACGTGTGCACCAGTCTTGGCGTTGCCAGAGCCGGGCGAGCCATACGTGGTGTACACGGATGCTTCGAGAGTGGGTCTCGGATGTGTGTTGATGCAGCAGGGAAAGGTTATTGCTTATGCTTCGCGGCAGTTGAGGAAGCATGAGGGCAATTACCCCACCCATGATCTTGAGATGGCTGCAGTTGTGTTCGCCCTGAAGATTTGGAGATCTTATCTTTATGGTGCGAAGGTTCAGGTGTTCACGGATCATAAGAGCCTGAAGTACATCTTCACCCAGCCAGAGTTGAATCTGAGGCAGAGGCGCTGGATGGAGTTGGTGGCGGATTATGATCTGGAGATAGCTTACCATCCTGGTAAAGCTAACCTGGTTGCGGATGCTTTGAGTCGCAAACGTGCGGTTTCGACTCGGAAGCAGGACATGGAGTCGTTGGTTGGTGAGCTCAGTGCATTGAGGTTATGTGTTATATCACAGGAACCGTTGGGTTTGGAAGCGGCTAATCAAGCAGACCTTCTGAGCAGGATTCGGTTGGCTCAGGAGAGGGATGCTGAGTTGATTAAGGCTTCCAAAGCTGAAGGTTCAGAGTATCAGGTCTCTGCCTAATGGGACTATCCTCGTTCATGGTAGGGTATGTGTACCCATAGACGAGGATTGAGGCGAGAGATTCTGAGTATGAGGCTCATGCTAGTATGTTCTCTATTCATCCTGGAGCGACTAAGATGTACCGGGACCTGAAACGGTATTATCACTGGGTCGGATGAAGAAGGATGTGGCTAACTGGGTCGCAGCGTGTGACGTGTGCCAGTTAGTGAGGCAGAGCATCTGGTTCCGAGCGGTTTGTTGCGGAGTTTACCCATTCCAGAGGGGAAGTGGGATATGATCACGATGGATTTCGTGTTTGGTTTGCCAGTTTCGAAGACCAAGGATGCTATTTGGGTCATTGATCGATTGACCAAGTCTGCACGTTTTCTGGCCATAAACAAAAACTGATGAGCTGCGGTCTTGGCTAGGAAATATGTGCAGGAGATAGTGAGACTTTATGGAGACCGGTGAGTATTGTGTCAGATCGGGATCCTAAGTTCACTTCGCGACTTCTGGAGAAGGCGTTCCAGGCTGAGATGGGCACTTAAGGTGCATATGAGCACGGTTTATCATCTCAGACGGAATGGGGCAGTCTGAGAGGACCATCCAGACTCTGAGGATTTGCTGAGGATGTGTGTACTGGATTGGGGTGGTCATTGGGTGGATCACTTGAGCTTGTGTGGAGTTTTCGTATAACAACAGCTACCAGGCGAGTATTGGATTGGCTCCATATGAGGCCCTGTATGGGAGGCCATGTCGTACACCGTTGTGTTGGGACCCAATGGGGAGAGAAGCACTTTGGGAGCGGGTTTTGTTCAGGAAACTACGGAGAAGATCCGGGTTTTGCCGCAGCTGAACAGAAAGAGGCTCAGGATCGGCAAAAAGAGTTATTGCCGAATAATGAGAAGAAAAGAGCTTTGTGTTTGAGGTGGGAAGATAGAGTGTTCTTCAGAGATGGCAATTGTGAGGCGGTCCCAATAAGTCCGATTCCCGACTAAGCTGAGTCCAGGTATTATGGTCCGTTCAGGATTGTTGAACACGAGTTCACTGGGGAGGTGGCTTTACAGTTGGAGTTACCTGAGATTATTGCAGCATTGGCACAAGGTCTTTCCATGTGTCGATGCTGAAGAAGTGCTTGCAGTAAGGATGATGAGGTGTTGGCAAGATGTTACCGTCAGATCTTCAGCCTAGCATGACCGTTTGAGGCGAGGCAGCTGAGGGTTCTCGATGAGAAAGCGTTCAAGCAGCGATCGCCGGAAGAAAAGGTTCCGATGATCAGAGTCTGTGGACGTGTGACGTAGTTGTTGGAGGAGGAGACCTGGGAAACCAGAGGCGAGGATGAAAGCTAATTCAAGAAGGTGGTTCGAGAAGCTAGCTGAGCTTGAAGCTTCATCGTTGGTTTCCAGTTCCTTGTTGAGCTTTGTGTTGTGTGTTTATTTCATTATGTACTTCGTTCGAGGTTGTAACCGTATTAACATTGCAGGTTTAACAAGGATGAGTATTTCTTGTTAAAAGTGTGACTGTGTGTAGTTCATGTTTGGGATATTCCGGTGCGAAAAAATTTAAAAAAAGTGGGAATATGTAGCGCGTTAGTATGACATGTGATGTTGTACGGAGGCCCGCAGAGGTAGTTTCGGTCGGAGTTCACTTATAGACGTATAGACTTTGAGGCACTCTAGGGACAGTGGTCCTGATCATCTCGTACATGTGTTGGCCAGAGCTCGAGGGATGCGTTCCTGAGAGTGTGTGAGTGCCATGTGTTTGGCCAGGAGCTCGAGGGATGCATTCCTGAGAGTGTGAGTGCCATGTGTTTGGCCAGAGCTCGCGGGATGCGTTTCCTGAGAGGTGTGAGTGCCATGTGTTTGGCCAGAGCTCGAGGGATGCGTTCCTGAGAGTGTGAGTGCCATGTGTTTGGCCAGAGCTCGAGGGATGCATTCCTGAGAGTGTGAGTGCCATGTGTTTGGCCAGAGCTCGCGGGATGCGTTCCTGAGAGTGTGAGTGCCATGTGTTTGGCCAGAGCTCGAGGGATGCATTCCTGAGAGTGTGAGTGCCATGTATTTTGGCCAGAGCTCGAGGGATACGTTCCTGAGAGTGTGAGTGCCATGTGTTTGCCCATAGCTCGAAGGATGTAATTCCCTAAGAGTGCGAGTGGCGGTGTACGAGTCGAGAGCAATGAGTCTATGACGTAGTATAAGTGTAGAGATCGAATGTAGACCTCGGGTTTTAGATTGGGATTGACTAGATGGGTCATCTCATCTTGACCGTGTGGACCGGAGTTGTGTAGGTTGATTGTGTTCAACCACAGCTCGTGTTGTTAGTGTGGCATGTTGGCCACGAGTTGATCAATCGTTGAAATATTGTGAGGTGCCGGTCCTTGTGGACGGACTGTGTGTCGAGATTCGAGGAGAATCTATGTTAGTGGGGGAGAATTGTAACGCCGTGATCCAGAAAAGTGGATGTTCTGTACGCTCAGGATCATGTGGGAGGGGACCCACTGATCTAAGGAAAGAAAGAGCGGTCTGAAACCGATTCTTTTGGAAAAATCGGTCTTGAAATCGGTTTTTAACCGATTTTGTGGCCATAAGTCGGTTTGGAACCGATCTGGGTGGTCGTTCGGCGTTTTGGGTGAAAATCTCTGAAAGATGCAAAATCTGGCCAAGCGATTTTTCGATGGTCGATTTCTGGAGCACAAATCGGGCCATTGGTCGATTTTCATGGTCGATTTCTGGAGCCAAAAATCGGGCCATGGTCGATTTTCATGATCGAATTTTCGGCTAGTGGGGTTGGTGAGTTTTGTGTTGGTGGGGTTTCATGCGTCAACCCTATCTACTCCTTAAAAAAACTCGACTTCATCTCTCTTGGCAGCCATTTTCGTGCCCTGTGAGAGATAGAGGGAGAAGAGAGAAGAGCTTCAAACCTTGAGAGGAGAAGAAGGACAAGTCCTGGTGTGGATCGCGGATTCAGCAGACAGAGTCTGCGAGAAAAAAGGTTTCGACCGGTCAAATCGTGTCCAAAGGTAACCATTTTTGGTAGAGTTTTAGTTAACCCTTTATTCTAGTTGTAGCCCTTTGCGGAAATGGATTTGGGTTTATAGTCTGAAAGTTATTTCACGATTTCGTAGAGGTGTTCCGTTTCCGTCGAAGGCAAGAACCAGCGGAGACTTCGGGGTTAGATCGCCGCCGTGTCTTGTGGTTGGATCTTCACGAAATTTGGTGAGTAGTTTCAGGACTCATAGGAGTTTAATTCCACCGATTGGTTTTGAAAGTGGACGGTTAGATCGAAAGTTATGGTTTGATCTTTCCGGCGGACGTTTCTGGATTTTGCCCAGTTTTTGCCAGTTTTTGGTAATTTGGGTGTTTATTGTTGTGGTTGGCCTGTAGGTTGTTCTTAGCTGCTTTGAGTTCGTGTGTAAGTCCTCCTGAGTGTGTGTGGAGTTTACCTTGGGCCGATTTCGTTGTGTTATCGAGCGTGAGTGCGCTGACCATGAGCTTATCTAAGCAAATGGTATTGTTTGTGATCATGTGTGATGTGTAGGATGCAAATGGGAAGTCATAATCGATTATGTGTGGTGTTATGTCAATGACTTGGTGGTCATTGGTTAGTCATTTGCATTGTGTGTTGATTGTTATATCATTATGCTTGTGTGTATAGTTCGTAGATGGGAGGATCGCCTCACTAAGTATTTGTGATAATACTTACGCATCTCATGTGTGTGTGTGATGCAGGTTGAGGTAAGGTTTAATCGTGGAATCATGGCGAGGAGAGGAGGATGATCTAATGACTCGGGCTTTTGTGTGTTTGTGTTTGCTTTTCATTGTAGAATTGCTAAAAACTGATTTCCGTTTGATTTGTTGAATTAAATGTGTGTGGATTGAATTGTGTGTGTGGTTAGTATTATTTATGGGAATTAATATTAATGTGATTAAATGTTTAAAAAAAAAAAAAAAAATAGACACCGGGTTGCGGTCGTCTCAAGATCAATCTTGAAGTCTTTGAGAAAGCTGAACCAAAACCTAAGGCTTTTAATCCAGAGGTCTGTGGGGGGACTAGGTATATTCGCAGAAGGGCAGGTCCTCACATCTTTGGGAAATCACTAGCAGCTGACTTACGGTACACTGCCTCATTGCTTGTGGATATGGCTACACGACTTGAAGGTATGTTTTCTATTCTATAAATGGGATATCACTGCCATATGTACTGTTTTTTTAGTCAATTATGCCAATCAAGCAGGGGGAGATTATGGTCTAGGTGAAACATCAAATGCTCCTGGTAATGAGGGTCAAAAAAATTTTGAACCTGAAGCTGATGATCCAGACCCTCTTCAGCCTGTTGGAGATCCTTATCATGTGTATTCACCTATGAGAACACATAGTCTGGATAAAGAAAGATTTGAGGGATTTGAGGAAGAAGAATCAGAGTCTGAGTCAATTAGGATTGTCTAGATTCAGGGGGAGTCTTTTCTTATAAAATCAGAGTCAATGTTATGATTACATTTTTTTACTCTGATAATATTCTCGGTTTAGACTAACATTATGCGGTAATGTATTTTGGAAATGATGATATTGTTCTTAAAATTTTATGGTTGAAGCAGTTCATTGTTTGAAACTATTCTTTACTTATCTATGTCTTTAAAGCTTCCACTGTGATATGATAAATGCTTGTGAGCACTTGAAAGATTTAAAATACAGGAAAGCTTGGATTGACAAATTGAATCAAAAAGGGGGAGATTGTAAGTGCATGTCTTATAAGGAATTTGGAGAATGCACTAAGTTGCTAAAACAAGATAGAAGCTGTTCTTGGACTAAAAGCGTGAACATCAAGATTGGATTGCTGACATGGAGGTAATCGTAGGAAGACTGACGTGGAGACAATCTTAGGAAGATTCTATTATCAGAAAAGATATACTCAAAATAAAGATTTAGAGTTATATAAAGATTTTGTAAGATTAACCTAGAAACACAAATACCCGACTAATATAAATAGGGTGATTTGTGTATCAAGGTTAGTCACCGAGATTGAGCGAAAGAGAGGAGATTGAGCTTTCAAAAGATTGAGAAGATCAAAATCATGTTTTTAAAGAGAGAAAAGAGAGAGTGTTCTTCTTTTTAATCTGTTTTAAGTGTGTGTTTAGAAATCTAAGGTGACAAGTTAAAGGTGTTTTAGATCTTGTGTAAAACTAGTTAAAAAAGAGTTTTGTTCTTAACAAGATTTTTAATAAAGGTAACTCAGTGATTCTGAGTTTGTGATAAAATACTAAAGTACAAAGTTCATCCAATTTTTCACCTATGTGTAAGTGTAACCATTCTCCACAATTGTCTCACAAGTAGGTAATGTTGAAATCCTAGTTGAGATGATACTTCATCGAATTCATAAAACTTTAGTCTTTAGCAGATGACGAAACCCTTATCCGGGATTTAAAAACGGGTTTCGACTTGGGCTTAAAATTAATTTCACACAAGTGTTTGGAAGTTGGAAATGCTAAACTGCATCAGAATATAGAGCATAGTAAGTTATCAAGATTCATAATAATACCACTTCTTGAAAAGAACAAACTAACAATTAGTGTGTCATGATGATGATAAGTTAACACGTTATGAAAGTATTAGATAACAAACTCAAGTTCATATTCATTGATATCAGATAAGAACATGAGGAAGAGAATGTTTAACTACTTATATTTCGAAAATCACTGGTATAAGATAAGATGAAAACAAAGCATCATGTATTTAAGATGAAAAACGAACCAAGAGTCATATCTTGCAAGTTCGTCTTTCTTTTAAATTAATGCAGCAAAGGTTATCAAAGAAAAAATGAACTCCAAAAAGTACTTCCGACGTGTCTTAAGTAAGCTTCAAAGGAGTGGTGCGTGTCGTGAGTGTGTGTATTGCATTTTTTTAGTAATTTTTGCATGATTTTCTTTTTTTTTTTTCTCATGATATTATCAAGTTTTCACTTGGAATAATAGTTTTGTCAATTATGCCACCCTTAATAGTTTTGTCAATTATGCCACCCTTGTTCTTAAGTGAATTGTTTGTTTAGCTAGAATACAGTTTTAATAAAAAGCTTTTGGAAGAAAAAAAAATGGAATTGGCTGTAAGTCTGTAACACATGTCCGTTCGGTCCGAATATTTCTTAAAGCTCTTTGAAAAAATGGACCGTGACTGTTTACAACCTTCCAAAGCTTTCTATATACATATTTTCTTCTTTCCACCTAAAGCGGTATGTTGATGATTATTACTTGTCTTTTATTTTATTGATTTGTAGAAATTAAAGATCGCATGCTATAAAAAATCTCCTATAGAAAGCCATCATGATTCGTTATTATGCTTCCACTAAGTGTTTAAGCTTTGGTAGACAAATAATGGACATCTTCCCCAGAGTTTGGGGCCACTTCGTTATTCTTATCCAAGCTCATAAAATTATGAAAAGCACTTGGAAAAAGAAAAGAAAAAAAGAAAAGAAACTCCCCAAATATATAATTACTATACATTGTTAAACTTTAAATTATATTTTAGAAATTCATTAAACTTTATTCATTTAAGAAAGCTTAGTAAGGGGTTTCGTTAACATGTCAAAATTGAGATTTTTAATAACCGATCACTGAGATCTGAGAAACTTTTTACAAGGTTCCAAAGATTTAACCAAATTTTTTTTAACACAAAAAAAGCTGTGAATCTCTAATATTTAATTTTAGTATTAAAAAACCGTTATGATTAACAACTTATATATATAGAAAAGGAAGAAAAAAAAAAAAGCGTGTGAGATTTACAGCTCAGGGCTAAGCTTTCGTACAACTGACACTCCTCTAAACTTCCAAGAAAGCATCAGATCCCAATTTCCTCAATCATCTCTCGTCAAGTTTTCAAAAAATCTCAGATACACACTGAGAGCGAGAGAGAGATATAGCTCTGAATCGCCATGGATGATCGCCTTCGCTTCAGCCGCAGAATCCGGTTTCTTCTACTTGCTTGGCTCCGTCGTTCTCGCTCCGGTAAGCCACTATTT
This sequence comes from Crucihimalaya himalaica, assembly GCA_004349715.1. NCBI lineage: Eukaryota > Viridiplantae > Streptophyta > Magnoliopsida > Brassicales > Brassicaceae > Crucihimalaya > Crucihimalaya himalaica. The sequence goes on from SMJT01000009.1 coordinate 3,565,519, forward strand.
CGTCGGAATCTTGTTCATTTTCCGGTTATCTTCTGTTTTCATATTAGTTTTAGAGTTAGATTTCCACTATTCTGGACTTGATTTTGACTTTCTTAGTTCTTGCTACTCCTTTTACCTCAGATCAATTCTAATCCACGTTCTAGCTCATAGATGTACTATAGTTTAATATGATCTAGCATAATTTTTAGTGAAAGGTTTTATAGTGGAGTTGATGTTGGTCAATGATTTGGAAAACTATTAGTATTTGCTAATACTCTGTTTTAATCTCGTACCAATTGCTAATGTTTTCGTGGAGATTTCATCTGCTTCCATAAAATTGTCTGTTTCTCAGTTTCTTGAATCATTTGAGTGACTTGGTTTGAGTACTATATTATCTTTTGTGTTTCTACTTAGCTTGATGAACTCTATTGTTAAGTTTGATCTGGTTAGTTTGGCCGATTGAGCTACCGATTCAGTTTCTTTTAATCTCTTAGTCTGCATTGTATGTTATGTTTTCTGGAGTAATGTATGCAATCCTCAAACTGCGACAGGAAGAATTGAATTTATCAGACGATTTGGATACAAGGAATTAATCAAAGCAACAGAAGGCTTTCGTAAGGTTATTTACAGCAATTATCACGGGTCTGCATACAGAGCAAAATTCAAAGGTGGTGAGGTAGCTTTGGTCAAAGAACTGAATGCTCTCGATCTTGGACGAGAAAGGTTTGATGAGGAAGTCCAACTCTTGGGTCGCTTACGTCACCGTCATCTCCTCACACTTCGCGGTTTTTGCATCGGACGAAAGAGGTTTCCTTTTTTTTTCATATTTTGGAACGTTGAAAGAAAGAAAGAAAAAATCATGTTTTTGTTTATTTGCTTTTGGATTTCTTCTTCTTCTTGCTTTTCAGGCTGCTAGTGTTTGACAACATTGAAAATGGAAGCTTGAAAGAACACCTCAATGGTAAAATCCTCAAAACATAATCATCAAAACAAATCATTTGTTTAATCTTTGTCTCTTTCTTGATAGATCCGCTTAAGACTCCTTTGAACTGGAAGACTCGCATCCAGATAGCAATTGGAGTCGCAGCTGCATTAGTAAGTTGCTTTTAAAAATCATGGACAGTTATATTAGTCTTCTTGCTTATTTAACATACAGATTCTACTATTAAAGGGAGTCAGAAGATGATTATGATCCGCTTTTTTCCCGGCAGGAATACTTGCTAATCTTCAGTAGTGATGATGCACAGATATATGATGTTTCAGTGAACTCATGTAACATCATGTTGGATGAAAACTTCACCCCCAAAGTAAGTTTGAAGATACAAACTGTAGTAGATTTTCCCTCATGGGTTCATTTCAAACCCTTCTTCATACCAATTATCAGTAACTGAAATCTTCCTCTCATAGATTTCAGATATCCGCGTCAACAGACACCCAAAAAACCATCCCAAAGCAACCCATGATTCTTGCTCGGAAGGTAAAACTGAATTTTCTTGTTTCCAAGATCATGGCCATTCAACTTTATTCAAGGTTTGGGAAAAATGGCGTGTAGGATCGTGTGCGGATGAGGAATGTGGAAACGTGATATTCCAACTAGGAGTGTTGATGTTGGAGCTGATCACAGGACAATCATCAGACAGACAAGGCAAAGACTTGATCGAATGGGTACAAGACTCATGCATTGCAAACTCCATTGATAAAATGATTGATCCAGATTTAGGTAACAACTATAGCTCTAGAGAACTCCAGAAAGTTCTAGCTGTGGCTCGACTCTGCATAAAAACGAGGTACGAGCCCCCTTCATTCTCAATTACACATGTATACCGGTATCTACAGAAGAAGATCGATGTTGCAGCATAAATTGTAGTTTTTGTTTGTGAATTCGATTTGGTTTGATGGTTGAAATTGATATGACATGCGGTTCATCATCCTATTTAGTCTGTTGCCCGTTTCACACCATTTTAGATGTAATAACAACTATTAGAGTAGTAGCATTGTACTTGTCTTGATATAACTTTTGATATTTTCACTGATAAAATTGTGTGTACCTAATTGACTTCATTTCTTAGCTTATTTGAAAAACAATTCTTTTACCATGCACTTATGAGTGTCAATCCACGAGAATCTCTAATTCCCAATAACTAACTGAAATCCAAATGATAGCCAGTAATATTGGTATTGCCAGAACCAAATCCTTGTACATTTCTCCTCCTGTACTTTTAAAAAGCCTAAACGCAATCCAAATATAAATTTACCCTTATTACCTGAGAAAGCAACAAGACTTTCACTGGAATTATAGCTAGTAGTAGTATTGGTATTATCCGAACCAAATCCTTGTACATTTTCTATCTCGAGAGACCTAAACACAATACAAACCTAATCGAGGTAGAGCCCATGAGTAAACTTAAATTTAACCCTTGCTACTTATTGGTCAAAATACCATAAAGAAAAAACTTGGATTGAACAATGGTAGATTTTTCTTTGTTTCGGACATTAAATTGAGAACAAAATCTCAAAAGAACTACAAAGTTTATTCTCAAACTAAAAAAATGGTAACAAGGATTTGAATTAGGACGAGGTTCTTCCCACTGAATTGGCAAAGTCTATAAAAAGACCCATAAATAATACAACGAAAAGAGAAGAAGCAGATGTTGGATATCACTAAGATGCGCATGTGGATCACTGCTGGGCACATTGCACACGCTGAGCACCGCCTGGATGATCTTCGTCATCATCGTCATAAGCCTCTCTTTGAGCTTGCGCCTTCCTTCTCATCTCATCCTCAATGTTCACATCATGCAGAGTCGTCTCTTCGCACTCGTCTATTTCCATATCGCTCATAGCTGCCTTGGTTGGCTTTGGCAAAACTGCTTCAATGGCCTTTGTCTGATCCGGGCTCAGCGATTCCGGAAACTCAACCGTGAAGTGGATGTATAACTTACCCTTCATGAACGGCCTTTGGTATATCGGCATTCCCTCATCACTTATCGCCTTGTATGAATCTATCAGCAACCAAATAGACACCACGATAAGACAGAAAAACTGGCATATAAAAAAAATGAAAGGGTGTATGATTGGGCCAAGTAAAATACGTACCAGGTTTGACGACCTCTCCAGGATTGGATTTGATGAGAAGCTGTCTTGTGTCCAAATGGGTCAAGACAAACTGGAAGCCACACAAGGCCTCGGTTAGAGAAATGGTGTGCTCCACAAAGAGATCATCCCCCTTTCTTTTAAACTTTGGGTGCTCCTTCTGCTGAATGACGAACACTATATCTCCAGTGACAGTATCAGGCTGTTTCCAAATGAAAAAGGCAAGAAATAGTCAATAGACGAAAAAATATAATGATCAAAGCCAGGACAAATCGAGTATCACAAACCGCTTCATCTGCTTGTCCATTGAATGTGATCTTCTGATTGTGTTGCATTCCCTTCTCCACATTTACTTCAAGCACCTTCTTCTCCGAGACAACCTTCTCTCCTTTGCATTGTGGACACCTGTCCCGATCATTGATGGTCTCTCCTGTGCCTTTGCAATCATTACAAGCATGCTGCACCTGCTGAATCATTCCAGGTCCAAACTGTCTGATTGAGACCTTCATTCCTGTACCCTGACAGCCATTACATTTCATTGAAGCTCCAGATTTGGAACCCTTTCTGTAATGATAAAGCAAATAATGTCAGTGAAGAACACTTTTAAACATCTTGGGTATTCAGATGGGGATAGCTAATGGAGAATGAAGATTTGAAACATGAGAGCAAAGCATATATCAGAAAAAAGAAACTTTGCACGGTTATTAGTCAACAATATAGAACATGGTCAGAAACAGCAAAACTTGGTAACAGCACAAAGCAATAACACAACTGTGAAAGGATAAAGTACTAAGAACTAACCCGTTACACTTTGAGCACAAAGCCTTCCTAGAAAGTGAGAGTTTCTTTGTTGTTCCGAGATAAACGTCCTCTAAGGAAACCTTCAGGGGATGAACAACATCTTCACCACGCCTCTGCCTCCGTCCCCGGCTGCTACCTACTCAGAAACAGAATTAAACCAGGGTACTCCCCTTTATCATCTCTTCAAAGGCAATATCGATTGTGATATTATAAATTCATGGGCAGCGTTCGAGAAACTAACCTCCGAATGGGTTTCCACCACCACCACCAAAGAAGGACGAGAAAATATCAAATGGGTCGTGTCCACCGCCTCCACCACCCATTCCCTCCTTGAGTGCATCCTCCCCATATTGGTCATAGATCTCCCGCTTCTCGGGATCATTAAGAACTTCATAAGCCTGAGCTAGCTCTTTAAACTGCAGAGACATGTATCGTACTATTAAATACTTTGATAAAGCCATAACCATATAGTCAAGTCATAATCTCCAAAGCAACAAATTCTACAATCTCAAGTGCCAAAAGAAGAATTTTTTGGCTATCCCAACATCTATAATCCTAACAACAAATTCTCCGAGATATGTATGTACAAAGAACCCTAAAAATTGCGTCAATAGTTGACCTAAAACTCGCAGATTTCAGATCGAATCGAATTATCTAGAATAAATTTACAAAGATCCAAGAGGATTACGCAACCACAATCGATCGGAGAATCCAAATCAAACTTTAAAAAAAAAAAACTAGATTTCTAAAGAGAAACCAATTCAGTTTCAGAGAATCTGAGCAAAAAGGGAAATGAAAAAGGAGATACCTTTTCAGGATCTCCACCCTTATCAGGATGGTTTTTGATGGCGGCTTTCTTATAAGCTTTCTTAAGATCTTCAGGTGATGCGGTCTTAGGAACACCAAGGATCTCGTAGAACTTGGTGTTATCGCTCTTCCTAGAAGGTCCTCTTCCGAACATCTTTCCTCTGTTCTTACGAAAACCCTAAAAAAGAAGAGAGAAAAGTCCTCGAGGAGGAGAAGGAGACGGAGTTTGTTGTGGCTGCTACAGACTTTGCTTCTGTCCAAGGTCTTGTGGAGCGGAACTCTCTACAACTTTTTATATCTTTCTTTCTTTCTTTTTTCCCTTTTTTTCTTTTTATTCATATCTTCTCCTATGAGAAAGGTACATATAGGAAATTTCTTCTAAAAGAGACTAAATACATGGAATATTTAATTAAAAACCAGAGAAAAAAAAAGGAGATAACTTCGAAATTTACATTATTAAGAAGTTTATATACTCCTTTATTGTTGTATATGACATGTAACATATTAAGGTCTCCTTTTAAGAAATTAAAAATTATTGAGATTTTATTCTATCTACCACAATCCATATATAATTAACATACAATATTTTTTCCACTTTTAAAATATATTGATTTAAGACTTTAGAGTATCATATCAACATGATCTAATTGCAAACAAAAAAAATTTTGTAGATGAATATTTAATCTAAATTAAATAAATTTTGTTATGGTATTTATAATTTACTGAACGCGGTTTAGCCAATCTGACGGAATGTACATGGAGAATCCAATTGATAATGTTAGATAGTTAGTGATGACAAATTTTATCAAAGTTCAAATGATCCAAATCATTTCATGAAGGCATGAGTGAGTAATGCCATATGTCCCATTACAAAATGATTACACAAATCATTAATCAGGGCATGAGTAAGATATATACTCGTTTACTTAAGTTATTCAAACATTTATATGGGGCTCCGGAGCCGTGCTTAGCTAAGAACATAAAAAAGACATTTGCATTATACTACCAATTTTTTTTTTTTTAAAAAAGGCCATATCTTTTTCTAGATTAGGCGTAGCATATACTTTTATATAGTGTTTTGAAATTAAACTTACAACATTTATGAAAAAAATTGTTTGCTTTTTCGTTACATTTTACTCATTAAATCTCATTTTTTAATAATTTTTTTGAAAAAAAAAGAGCAACGTTCCCTATTTATTATTACTCTGAAATTTTCTTTTCTCTAAAAAATTGAAAGTAAAATGCCACAATCTAAAATTTTGCACTAAGCCTCTTTTATTCTTGGCACTGTACTTAGGGGCTCCTTGTTCATTCTCGTTTACTAAAGTGCGTCATGCGTCGCCTATGACAAGTAGGAACAATGTTGATGATAGCTAATACAACTTGGGAAGTACGAATAACCCGTTTCAACGTATAATAGACCAGACCACAACAAGCACTCATGCTAGACTTTTCCTCAGGGTCCTGGACCCAACCTTAATTTGACTTTGCATGTTTTCAAAGTGTATATGCCATGTTAAACCTTCTAGCTGATTTTAAATCAATATTTATTGATATGGTACGATGTTATCGATTTATCTCTTTTTTTTCTTTCTTTATTTGTATATAGTTTTGGAGCTTAGAAATTGATTGCTTTAGGGTTTTATTTACATTACTCACACATTCAGTTTAAAAACTTCTACTAAAATACGATTGCTCACATGTTATTATATCTTTTTATGCATTTTGAGTTTACCAAATTAACAAGTCACAACATACTATCTATTAAAAAAAAAAAACGAATTCCGTCTACTTTAAAATGAAGACTAAATTTCGATAAGAACTCAATCTCTGATTTTTTTTTGTTAAATCTAATACACTTTTGATTTTACTCTTACATCATTCAATATACATCAAACACTGGATCAATAAATTCATGTTTTATTATAGATAGATAAATATTTAGTTTCAAAACATAAGTTTAAAAAATTATATTCCTAAATCATCCAAATTTAAGTGCAAGCGTTGTAGTAATTTAGATGTGAAACCCACCAAAAATAGAATTAACACAATAGGAATACAAGTCTCTACTTAATCTAAGTAATTAAAGATTAAGATTTTACTTCTAACAATCTAAGTATTACAAGCAAAAGAGACAAGGAGTAAGGCGTAACAAATTTAAACTAAATAAAAACCTAAACAAGATTAGGCAATTGAACTAACTAAAGCAAGACATAAACAATACAAGATACTACTCAACTTCAAGACTAAGTAAAGCAAGCAAACACTATTCAAAATTAAACGGTTCTTAAAATATAATTAAACAAGCGAATCTTTGGGTAAGGTAATTGATTAAGGTATATACAATCTAATCCATAATGCTTATTCAAATTACAAATGATAATCCTTAGGTCTTAAAACACTAAGGTAGATTAATCTATTTCCATGACACTAATCCCTATACTAATCAAATAATTAACAAGGATTAATATGATATCACAAGACTAATATGCATTAATAATCTATTCTCATACGCTATGACACACTAAGCATTCATTAAGTTCATTTAAGAATTTTCACAAACACCTTCCGGACATGAAATCACATATGAACTAGACTAACTTCATCAGTGTTAATCTAGTATTAAGAATACCTAATGAATAAGGATATTAAACAATCTAAATCTTAAACATCATGAATCACCCTAAATCTACCATAATCTACCATACCCAAATATCCTAAAGAGACTGCTCACTAATCATGACATAAACACTAAGATCTACAAAGATTAAGTGCTTAATCATGATGAAAACTTAAAAGATTAAAGACTTAAGAGGATGAAAGAAGAGATTGCATTAAACTTAAAAGATTCATACAAGTCTCCAAAATGGCTAAGAGTACTCAAAACAAGCTTAAGATCCTTAAACAAATTAGGTTAAGACTATTTTTAGTGAATATGGGCGAACTGGGTCAACCCGGGACAAACCGGGTTTTGACCCGAAAAATATAGGTTTTTCATGATATGTAGCAGGCGTGGCCGCTGGGACAGGCCGCTGGAGCATATCGGCTGCGTCTGGCCCCTAGAACAAGCCGTTGTTAGGTGGTTAAACCTTCTGGTTCCCAAGTTGTTCTGTCGAAGCGAACCAGCGATCATGTGTGACCGTTGGGAATGGCCGCTAATCTATATCGGTCATGTGTGGCCGCTACGGATGGCCGCTGGTTCGTCTCCTTCTTTGTACACATTTTCGAGCTTTTCCTCAGTTCCAAGTTTCTACCAACACATAGTCCTTCCTATTCTTCTTCTAGAATCCATCGGTAAAGTGCCCAAACTCCAAAAATCCTGCAAAAATAGACTAAATGCAATGCAAAAGGAAAGAAACTAGCATAAACTTTTGCTATTCAAAACCAAGACCAAATGACACTTAACTAATGCAAATGTCCTAGATTTAGCTAAGAAATGAGACAAAAACTAAGAAAACGATACCAAATACTATGCAAAACTTACATATATCATTTATCTTCTAATTTCACATGGATCTAGAGCAAGACATGTGGTTGATATATGACTTGAACATCAAATCGTCTTACAAAAACAACATACCAATGTTTCAAAGTTTCCACGAGTTTCCTAACATTTATAAAATAGTTAATTTGTTAATCAGCATATGGATAAACTTTTCCTCGTAAAAGTTTAACGCTAAAACGGAAACATATTATCCAATCTCATAGATGTAGAAAGTCTAGAAAATTGTGTAGTTAAAATAATATGAATATAATCAGTTTAAACATTGTTCACACCCGGTAAAAAAAAAAGATACTCAAAAGCGATCAAAACTTATAAAAACTAATCATCTACGATATAGCTATGTTGCCGATAGAAGAAAACTCACTGCGTCGTGGTACTTACACCTAGACCTTTATGATGCACAATTTATGTATTATTCTTCTCGAATTTTCGTTATCTTTTATGTTTTTGATAAACCGAAGAAGTTTTGGATTGCAACCCGTAATCTTTTGAGACAGAGATAAAAGCAGATTAAGCTATGAATAGTGACCATCCCGCACCGTGCAGAGCGGTTCTAACATTGTCGAAAATATATACATATACATATATATTTATACGTTTTTATTACTATTTGAACTACAGTGTAGTTCATCCATAGTTGTTCCCGACATTACCATTCGGAACATTAGTCCTTTGTCAACACTACTAGTTTTTATGTTGTTAAGCGAGTATGACTTATGTTTAAATATGGGAAAATCCCATAAAAAACCTCCAAGTTGTAAATGATTCCCAACTTAAACCTTCAACTTTTTTTGTTTCTAGTTAAAACCTTGAACTATTGAATTTTCCCAGAAAAAACTTTTAACTGTTAATATTTGTGCCCGACGTTAAGTTGACTAACGGTCAACGATGAACAGTAACGTTGACCGTTAGTCAACTTTTTTTTTTTTTTTACAACTTATCAATTTTATTGATTAGTGTAAGTAGGGTACAAATATTTAGCTAGCCATGACGGTGGTAATACATAGGCCGTAAACAAATTTTGAGTGAAGCGGGTTATACGGGTGCGAGTTGTGGAAAAGGCATTGCGGGTGCGGGTCGCGATATCTGAAAAAGAGGGTTATATAAACCCGCATAACTATTAAAACAAAATTCGGCCCAAGTCAATCGAAAACATGAAAATCCAGCACAAAATCTTATTTTTATGTTTTTATTTAATATAATAAAATAAAATAAAACTTAATTTTTTTTGTAGTTTTCTTTCTCCAATCAAGCAACAACTCTAACTTAATTTGGAGCATAAGTCTATTAGATAGAAAATTCTTATTTATATTAAATTTTTTTTTTTAATTATGTTTTGACTCCCGTAGCGGATAACCCGCTTCTCAAAATTTGTTTACGACCTAAATATTTGTAGCGGATAACCCGTTATGGTTATCTAAATATGTGTACCATACTTACATTAATTAATCAAAATGATAAGTTAATGAGAGGTCAACTGATCTCACATCCTTCCATCTAAGTCCGCAACTGGCTGCACATTTGTTGTAACGGTGAAGAAGGTAGGCTTTCTAATTGGGCTGGATTTTAATGTTTTCGGCTAACTTGGACCGAATTTTTTTTTTTTAATTAGTTATGCGGGTTTATATAACCTTCTTTTCAGATATTGCGACCCGCACCGGCAACGTTTTCTCCACAACCTGCACCCGCATAACCCGCTTCACTCAAAATTTGTTTACGACCTATGTATTATCACCGTCATGGCTAACTAAATATTTGTACCTTACTTACACTAATCAATCAAAATGATAAGTTGTTAAAAAAAAATGAGTTAATTAACGGCCAACGTTACGGTTCATCGTTGACTATTAATCAACTTAACATCAGACATAAATATTAACAGTTGAAAGTTTTTTTTGGAAAAAAACCAATAGTTCAAAATTTTAATCGAGAACAAAAAAAATTGAAAGTTTAATCTTAGGAAGTTTTGTATGGGATTTTCCATTTAAATATCTAATACGTGTCTTTTGTAGTAAAGAAATAAAGCATCCCAGCAAAATAGTGCACACCAGTTACCAAATCAGTTGGACCTACCGAATTATATACAATATTTAATGTCTAATTTATTATTAAATTCTAACGTTTATTACAATAACAAAACAAAAACGTCAAAAAGAAAGAAAAAAAATAGCATTCGCACATCATTATTCATTATCGACCGACGTATCATCGCCGTGATAAACACAGAGCAACGCCGTTAACTCCTCGTCCCTCCTCTAGATCTGATAAAACAAACAGTTACATATAAACTTGCCGACGTCAGGTATTAGGCTTGTCGGTTTGTAATTACAAAAATACCCCTACGACGACCAAGTTGCGCGTCAAATCACAACGAAACAGATGAACACAATTAGAGAGAGAGAGAGAGAGAGAGAGAGAGAGAGAGAGGGTCATCTCTCGTCATCACACTGACTGTGAAAAGGATTCTTTTGTTTTTACAATCTGAGATCTGAACAGATATTTCTTAAAATCTCATTCAATTCACCCCCCCCCCCCAAGTTTCAATCTTGTTGTTTTTACCGGAGATAACCTTCTCGTTGTTGAGCGTTTCTTTCTTAAAATTCTTCACCGATTCGACGGATTCATCACCGGAAATGCTATGAGAATCTGTGGAAGTTCTTGGTTTCTCAGAGCTTAAATGGTAAAAAATCCCTAATTTCACCCAAATCGAGGGAACGCTTCACTTCGAAATCTGTCGATTCATGGGGATTTCACGCACATTCCGGTAGTTTTTTCCAGTTTCTTGGAGAAGACAAGTCAAATTTCTAGGGTTTGAAGTTTCGATTTTTTTTGTCCAAATGTTCTCGAACCAGTTTGTTCTCGTCTTCTCTCTTCTTCTATTTCTCCCATTCGTCTTCTTCTTTGTAGCGCCACATGTATTCCCTTCTCCTCCTGGTGAATCTTTAATCCCAATCTCCGATGAGATTGATGACAGGAGTTTATTCAACGCCGCTGCTGGGTCAACCTCTCTTTCTCATCTTTCATCTGGAAACCCTAACCCTAAGCTCAAGATTGCTTTTTTATTTCTCACCAACTCCGATATCCATTTCGCGCCAATCTGGGATCGGTTCTTCTCTGGTCATCCTAAATCGCTCTACAACGTCTATGTCCACGCAGATCCTTATGCCAATGTTTCAAGACCTGGGAATGGCTCTGTCTTTGAAAATGCTTTCATTGCGAACGCTAAGCGCACCGCACGAGCCTCTCCGACTCTTATCTCCGCCACAAGACGCCTCCTCGCCACCGCCTTTCTTGATGACCCTGCCAATACTTACTTCGCTGTGCTCTCTCAGTATTGTATTCCTCTCCACTCTTTCAACTACGTTTACAGCTCTCTCTTTGAGTCTTCAACTTTTGATAAATCTGATCCGGATCCAACTCCGAATCCGAGAGGTATCCGGATCCTGTACCGGAGTTTCATGGAACTGATATCTGATGAGCCGAGGCTTTGGAAACGGTACACTGCTCGGGGAAGGTATGCTATGATGCCTGAGGTTCCGTTTGAGAAGTTCCGAGTTGGTTCGCAGTTCTTTGTAATGACTAGAAGACATGCTTTGCTAACTATCAAAGATCGGATCTTGTGGCGCAAATTCAAGCTCCCGTGTTATCGTTCGGACGAGTGTTACCCAGAGGAGCATTATTTCCCAACGCTGCTGAACATGAAGGATCCGGATGGTTGCACCGGGTATACCCTGACCCGGGTTAACTGGACTGGTACTGTTAAAGGACATCCTTATACCTATAAGCCGAAGGAAGTCGTGCCAGAGCTGATCCAGAGACTGAGGCTATCAAACCACTCAAGCTCCTACTTTTTCGCACGCAAATTTACTCCAGCTTGCTTGAAGCCGCTGTTGGCCATTGCAGATTCCGTGATTTTCAGAGATTAAGTTATGCAGGTAAGTGTTTCCAAAGCCTCTCCCTTCTTACTTTCATCGTTGTGGATTACTATGTATCCTGGGGGATTTTAGTGGGTCTATCTGACTTGGTCAAGGAACTAAACCGTAGATTGATAGATAGTTGTAATGTTAGGGCTTATTTCGATCTAAAGCCATCTAATATGAAACATGTTTATAAGCAGAACAGCGGCTATGGTGGTTACACAAAACTTAATTTTCTTTTCAGAGTATGTTTTATTTATGTGAAGTGCTAAAGAAAAGCACTTTGTATCATTTTTACGAATGATCATAAATCATAAGGATTAGCTTGGATTATACAAACCTGTCATGAAAACAGGATACTGTGCTCTTATTACCTGCATTGCTCTGTTGTACTGTGTGTTGGAGAAGATGCGGTGAATCCAATTTAGTAACTTAGATCAAACAATCCCAAACATTACATATCTACCAATCTCTAGTTTATTTGTACCCCTCAATACTCTGATTGTAAGCAAAATCTTGGTGCTGGTGGAAAGAGGATTATGAACACTTAGGTTGTTCAAAACCAATCATCACAGACTCTGATTTCTTCAGTTTAATTTTAATGAACATCATGTATCACATATGTCTCCATTGGCTAGACTTTGCACTCTGATTGTGAAACATAAGAAGCAATGTGGATTATACAAATTTGCATGATACGGGTAAGTGTATCGTGCTTACTCTGTCATACATCTGTGAAGAAAATGTGTGGAATTGCATTGGGTTGGTGCTCTCTTGTTTGGATCTTTAATGAAGATGAACAGATTCTCAATTTTGTTTTGCTTTTGGGTATGTCTTTTCAGGGTGAGAGAAGAAAGTTTTGGACCGAAGAGGTTTTATGATATGGGTTGAACCGTGGAAGAACAGATGCCACTTTCAGGTTTAAGAAGAGGCAAAGCGAAACGATGTTCGAAATAAATAAACCAGTTTTAGTGGTACTTGGAGGCAGCGCACGCCTGTTAGCTGTTGTGACATATACATCACACGACACGAGAACACAGATTAAGAGTCGGAGTATTTGTAATTTGTTTTTTGTTTTCTTTTTGTTCTTTGGAGCTGATGCTGTTACATAGCAGAGCTCTTTTTACCTCAAAGGCTTGGGGTTTGTAGCATTATAAATGTGTCAAGGAAATCTATGTTATTTTCTTGATCTCTCCTGTGGTAAACACCACATTGAATATATAAAAAGATCAATGTTTCATTTTTTTATCTAAAGGCTAAAGACATCATCATCTGGACTGAGATGCAATACAAAGTTAAGGTCATAAGCGTGTGAGAAGTGAAATATCTCTTCAATGTTTCTGATGTATTTGGAAAGACAAATGAAGTTGGGGATGTACAAAGAGAAACACAGACGCAAGCAGAAAGAGTCTGAGATCATCCTCGAGAAGACCAATCTATCAATGTCAACAACAGCTATAAAATGGCATAGATCAGCCTTTCTTCACTGGCCTTTGGACGTACGATTTGTTCGGATCCTCTGTCTTTAATTTTGGAGGACGAGTCTCTCCTTTTTTGGCCTGATGAGTGATAATAACAGAGGCTCAAATTGAATTTTAACCCAAATGAAATAAGTAAGCCACCAATAGTTAACAATGCGTCTCTTACCTTCTTTCCTGATTTCTGGAAGTCTCTCCAGCTTGATACCTGCATATGCAGACCCAAATTTAAATGAAAACAACTAACTTCAAGGACAAAAACCAATTGCATATATGATCTTATGATAAATGAGCAGCAGGTGGAACCAGGACTTGCTCCTTCGAGTCCAAAAAGAAGTGTCAAAGAGTATCCGGTCATAAGAACTGATAGACAGTTCGAACTATTCTCAGATGAATTCGCTTCTCTAAATCCATTTGCATAAGTGTCAAAAGGTGAGCTAAAATGGTACAAAACGATCCATTCTTAGGCAGTTACGGAATTAGAATCATGGGCAAACAAAATAAGAGATAGATCTCAGATGAGATTTCTTCTTAAAAGCCATTTCCAAGCATACTTGTGGGTGAATGGGTCAGCTAAATGTTCTAAACTAATGCATTCAAAGGCAGGTAATGAACTAGGATCATTGGTTACAAAAAGAACATACCCTTTTTTCTCTTGTCCCTTCCCACTGTTCTTCATGCTCACGCTTTTTCTTCCATATCTCCTTTTGTTCTGCTTCATCCTTCTTCAGTCTTCCCTCTTCTTCTGATATCTAAATGTCAAAAGTAAAATAACACCAAAAAAATGAATGCATGATTGTGCCACTTCTCATGGAGAAAATATTACGCAAGGCAAACTAGAAACTCTACATACCCTCATCGCCATTTTTCTTCTACGCCACTCTTGGTCTGTTAATATCTCTCGGACTTTTAACTTTAGCTCCTTCTGAAACTCTTCAGATTGCTCATATATGTGCTCATGCTTTCCCTGTGTACATAAAATTGTGTAGCGCTACAAGTTAAAAGGAATCTGGATTATTGAAAAAAATGAAACAGAAGATATTAAGGATTTAGATATTTGAGAATACAACAAGTGGTGACAAACAGAAATCAGACAAAAGCAACAAAGAATAAAGACAGAGAGTGGTGATTCATTTAAGATATCCTTTTATCTAACTCATAAACTTTCACAAACATGAGCTAGAAATTCAGTAGCTTAGAATTCTTATTTCATGAAACACGCTAAAGGTTCTCTGTTTCAGTCTAAGTAGCAATTTGGGATTACATTACATCAACGTCCAGCCAGTAAAAGAAAAATAAACCGAGCAAGGTCATGTCAGCTAAGTACGATATTTTCAAAATGTACTAATACGTTACACATGCATCTAGCAACAAATTAATCTGACAACTCGAAGAAAAATTCTTGCAAAAATCGCAACTTGCCAGCAAGAAACAGATCTAATATACTCA
The DNA here is from genome assembly GCA_004349715.1 of Crucihimalaya himalaica. Taxonomy (NCBI): domain Eukaryota; kingdom Viridiplantae; phylum Streptophyta; class Magnoliopsida; order Brassicales; family Brassicaceae; genus Crucihimalaya; species Crucihimalaya himalaica. Next base: position 3,580,548 of record SMJT01000009.1, read on the forward strand.
TTGAACAGGCAACAACAGTTGGTTCACTCCAGAAGAAGCTTGATTCTGACAAAAACTAGGGTCTTAAAAGAAAATATGCAAATCCAAAAATAATACTATTGATATCGCTGGTTACAATGAGCCATCAATGACCCAGCTTGACTCTATATCCAATCACATTGGACAAACAGAAAGGTAAACAACGAGGATCTCAGATAAATAAATAGCTTAGATCTGAACCCAAAAGAAACGGGTTTCTTACCTCATCAACCAAGGACTTAATTTTAGAAGCGGTATCTTTCTTTAACTGTTTCTTTCTCTTCATCCTAAGTTCTTCTGCATTTCACCGTTGAAGAAAAGAAGGTTTCACGAGACAGAAAAATAGAAGGTAAACTACAGATTCTGGTATAAGTTACAGATTAAGAAAACCACGGGAGTTCCTAACAACTCCAGTAACTCATCAAACAGGTAATACTTGGAGAGTTAGACCCAAGATAAACTACCAAAATCTCACCTTTCGCAGCATGGACTTGGGTGAGAATATAATCTCTTTCTTGGTCGTTCAGTAGTAGTTGTTGTGCTTTTGCCAATGCTGTTCGTTTAAACAAAAACCATAAAAACATCACGAGATCATCCAGACAAATCAACTCTTTTAAGGAGAGCCAAGCATTCCATGCTTGATACAACACCCAGATGGTGGATTCACACAAAAACAACTGCATATGTAAAAGAATTTTAAGATTATAAACCTCCAAAAGCCTCCTGCGCTTGTGGATGTTTGCATTTGTCAGGGTGAACCATCAAAGATATCTGGAAAAAGGTTCAGATCAGTAACAAAGTTTCCAGTGTATTCCCACTCAGTGGCGTAGTAATCACTTAGGCAACGATTTTGTTTCTACTAAGTTGATAAACCATGAATAAAAAACAAATGTCCTCGCAGGGAAAATTGCTGAAAAAATACCTTTCTGTACTGCCTTTTAACGTCATCCGTGGAAGAATCGAAAGATAGGTTAAGATGCTCAAACGGGTTCAGTTTGAAGCATGAGAGAATCCTATAAAGTTTCAAAATTTTAATATATATGATCATAAGAGATGTGAGAGGGTAACACGACTAGCATACTGATATTAAACTGTAACAACAATGATAAGTAATCACTACTATACATAGAAGATGTGTGCAAAAATACCCACAGATAACAACTCCGTATTGCCAAAAAGAACAATAAGACAGTGAATACGAAGAGAAATTGATCAAATTTTCACAAGATCCACTTTTTCATAAGTGCATAGTCAAACAAAACACTGCCAGAATAGCTGTAATTTGGTTCATACAGTTTACGATCATCCCCAGAGATAAACATAAAGGAAGAAAATCTCAGAACATAGAAACCCTAACCCACTATGAATTGCATAAACACGAGTCAGATCAGGAACAGATTTGAGGGGTAGTAGCTAAATTAGACATAGGGAAAAGGGTTTCGAAGGAACCTGACGACTTCGTTGTCTCTCTCGACTTCACCGACCTCGGCGAGGAAGGATTTAAGAATTGCATCGTCGTCTACTTTCACCTCTCCCATGACTGTCTTCTTATGATTATCTTGTCCACTCTCTCTCTCTCTTCTTCTCCTTCCAACGATATGAGAAAGAGTGGAGCGAACGAAGAAGAAGAAACAAAATGGCGGATTCTCTGGGCTCTCTTTTCTGGAATTGAGGTCGGGTACTCGGGTGGGTTAAATTGTGGGTCTGGATCTGTCTTTCGGGTCGAGCCTTCGGGTCAAACAAGTGGATTCGGATTTAGGGAACTAAGATAGACATGAGAAGAAATATCAAATGTTAGATATTGTTATTTTAGAGTACTTGGCAAAACAAAAATAAATCAGAAGATTAATTTTTATTAAAATTTTAATAAAAATTTGATTAGAAGTAAAATATCACCACGGTAAAAAAAAATAAAAAACAGCTGCCATATAATATATGTATAAAAATATATACGGTATTTATAAACCGTTTTTTTAAGTGTCCGTTTATAACTGTACTTTTTTCCAAATATTTTTTTTCCACCTTACAGAAACTACAAAAACAAATTGTTACACAAGCAGATATATGTGTTACATTATGAACATAATTTGGAACAAACAAGTGAATTATCGATGTTTTTTGTTAAAGTCTTGCTCGCAAACGGATTATTAACCTATTACATTATTTGCTAGTAGCCGATCTCCTTCGACGAATGTGTTTAATCTTCTTTTATTCAATGAGATTTTTGTTGCATTTTGCTTTATCAAACCCATTGCTTCTGTTGACATTTCTGAATTGTTGACAAACTGATACCAACACTTCTGCATCAGTGTCGTTTTGAAAAACTTTGACTTTAATATTTTTCAGATTCGATATGTAGAAAGTTATGTTTCTTTTAACAAAGTGATTTTTTCCAGCGATTTCGGGATCAAAAATCCAAGTGAAACCTCCATACCATAGAGTAGAAAGACAATCACCGGTAAAAAATCGGAATTTTCGCCGGTAAAAAAATAATTCACCGGAAATAACTATTCTACTAAGAGAGATATTACGGTTCCGCTGAACCAACACGGAGATGGACATCGATGATATCACTGACGGACGAAGAAGAACCCAAGAGAATCGAATCGAAGATCTTGTCATCATTTTTAAGAATTTATTGGACATAATTTAAAGAAACTGTTTATTAATTTAAATCTAAAAATGACAAAGGAAAAAAAAAAAAGAAAACGATGGCTGACGCCGGCCAGAAAATTGAAAAAAAGTTGCGAGGAGTCGCTTGTGAATCGTCTGTGGGGGCTGGCAGAGAAAACGGTTACTGTTTTACTCTTTTCCAAATATAGTAAGCAAAAATAAATGATGTAAATAATAGTACAATAATTATGTGATTATCAAGTCATCAACTATATTATACTAGATCACCACATTTGAACAACGTTCAGTTGGATTTTTTCCAATATAAATATTTGGCCAATCGGTATGCGACGAATGCTTACTAAGTTACTATACTAGGGTTCACCATGTTACAATTCTTGAGAAAATGATATTGTGTTATATTTTGTTTCCTTTTCTACATGCAGCGTGATATCCATGTCCATTAGACCATTACCATTACCGAAGTTTACAAGATAGTCATTTTTATTTGAAAGTTGAGAATTATTGGATCATCTCATATATAGCTCTCTTACCTGTAGGATATATATATTTGATTTTACCATCCCACTTTCAGACATGACACATTGTCATAATATAAAGACTTATGACATATCGTATGCATATGAAATCGTGTAACCAATGTATGCATTCCCTTAAGTACCCAACAATTCAACTAAAACGAGACCAATATGTGTATTTGATCTTGTTTCCAACTCATGAACCGTCCTTGCTTCAAACTCATGTACCGTTGGATATTCCGCTCATGAACATCTCCTTACAAATCTTAATTTTCTATTTTCAATTTCCAAAGAGTTTACTGAACTTTTTTTCGTAACATAAAAACTTTCAAAAGATCTAACTCGTAACCTAAATTTTTATCTTATGTGATATATTAATGAATAAATCGGGTTCACGTCTTTATTTGCGACCAGTATATAGAACAACAAAAAATTGTACAAAACACAACACTCGTCATAAATATGTCTTACTCCAACAAGGTCTCTAACCTCATTAAAAACAATAAATTATACTTCTCATCTTCACCCCTCAACTTTTTTTCCCTCGCCTAATCTTTATTTTCTTTTTATAATTTTTTTTTCATTTTACCCACAAACCAAAAAGGTAAGTGGTAAAACATATAGAGGAAAGAAATAAGGTAGAAAAAAACCATGATCAACAACAATTATTGGGTTAATATGCATATATATTCGAGTATACACATACTCGATTACATATACACGTATATAGATAATATCATAATGCTTCTTTGTGAATTACCCCTTTTTGGTCTTTAAAGGGTTTAAATGGCAATGCAAAATGGCTCAACGGACAAGAGAGACCTCCTTCGTTCCTTGCAGCCTGTAATCCAACCGTCATGTCCAACACCAATTGATTTGTTGACAAAGTTTTGGGCTTGAAATTGGGTTTTTGTGTTTGGGCCAAAAGCTTCAGTGTTAGTGGACTTCCAAGAGTAGTCACATGTGTTGAAGCAAGCAGCTCCTACGGTATCGTCCACCGTGGACGGCGGTTTCGTTGACCTAGCAAGCTGAGCCACCCTTGGCCTCGGCGGCAGAGAGTGAACCACCGGTGTCGAGAGATCGGGTTTGGTGTAGAATTCATCAGTCACAGGCCATCTTGCATTTCTCTTTGGTACCCCAATGGGCTTATGGGCCAACCTATGAACAGTTACAGGAATGGGCTTCTGTGCCAGCTTATACAGAAGCCCATTGGGCTTGTAGGCAAACTCGTCTGGTGCCTCTTCTTCTTCTTCTTCTTCTTTCTCTATTTCTTCTTCCTCGTCGAACCACTGAACCTCCGATTCAGTCTCATCTTCTTGGTCGTAATAGGGTTCGTTGCTGATTTCAGCAAAAGTGAGGAGAAGACGTCCGTCTTGGCGTTTCGCGGAGAAGTTGTTGTGCGACGGCATAGAGACAGCTTCAAGAACCAATCGGCCATTGTCACGGCGAGTTTTCATGTGCAGAGACGAACCAGATTGGCTCGAAAGAGAACGAATCGGAGGAGGAAACGATCCTCGAGGAAGCTCGATGCAAGTTGTGTGGTTCGGAACCATGATTGACTCTTGCTGCTCAACCTCAATCACAGCCTCTGTTTCTTCTTCAGCCTTCGTCTCCGTGACGTCAAGAACGAGATTCGTCTCCTCCTGAATCTCGATTTCAGCATCTCCAGTCTCCGAAGTTGCATACGAAGAGAAGCCTTCGCAACCCGTCTCGGATCCGAGACTCTCAGTGCAAATCTCGAGACTTTTCTCGCTCAAAGAACTCGCACGTTTCATCAAAGGATGAACGTACGGTGGAAGAACCGTGTCGTTGCTCGATTCATTCTTCTTCTTGTCAGACAAGATCGAACTCCATACATCGGATTGACCCGGTTCGATCTCTTCCTCTTTCTTATTATTGTTCTTGTCTTGCTGAATCTGTGCCCAAATATCGACCCCGGATCTTGATTCATCCTCTGCTTCGTCATCGGCAAGCTTCTCAGAGGAAGAGATCCTCTTCATAGGAGAAAACCCATTTTGCGAAAGCCAAGTCTTGGAGGACAAATCGGCAGAGAAGGTACGCCGGAGTGAAGGTGCAGATGAAGTGTTCGACGAAATGACACCAAGGATCGTAACTATGCCTTGCTGTTTCTTCAACGAAGAAGACAAGCCAAGGCTCGTGCTTAAGCCGCAAGCCATCATCTCAAAAAAGGAATAAAAAACCTCTCGACAACACTATTCCCTCGCTTTCCTGCACAGTTATTACAATCAGTGAGTGTGTCAAACAGATGAAATTAAGCTCTCTTTTTTATTATTATTGGATTGTGATCCGTTATTAGACATGTAAGTAACATACCTGGAGATTTGAGAGAGATGAAAGTGAGGGTGAAAATTCAAAGTGTGTTGTGTTGTTTAGAGAAGATGTGTATTGTGGTTTGATGGATGAGAATGAGACATGATGAGGGGAGTGAAGAGGGGAGTATATATAGGGAGCTCGAGCTTCTTTCATTATGGAACCATGTACTGTGGGGTCCTCCATAAAATTTAATGACTCTTCGATGTCTTTTTTTTTTTTTTTTTAATTTTAATTATGTTTTATTTGTTGGTTTCTAAAACAATGAAAAACTCAAAAAATAGTACTTATGTTCTACTATTAAGTATCTGATGCAGGAAAAATGTATTAAGTGCATATACATTAGAGGGGTATGACCTTTTGAAGTTTGTAGTTTACTAGTAGTAGTTATTGTAATCATTTCTTTTAATTATCATTATGAGTGATCCGGACTTAACCATCCGACTAATTTTTCCAGAGTAAATGTATTACGAGTCCACGGATTCTTTTTAATAGGTTAATAATAGTACTATTTTTACTCGGGAATAATTAAGTAGATCGTGATCATATTTATAGCATCTCCGATGTATTGCATTATTTTTACTCTAAAATAGAGTTGTATTTCTCTCCAATGTATTACTCTGGTTTCTACTCTAAAAAGAATATTGTAAGTATATTTTTATTTTTTATTTTGTTACTAATTACTAAATAATACACTTTATTTATAAAACTTAAAAATTACCCTTTGATTTTTTTTTCTTTCAAAACTTCTAAATTTATAAAAATATTTAAAGTAATAAACTACTTAAAAAGTATTTTGTTACTTTTGGAGAAGAAAGAAATAAACTACTTTTAGAACAATTAAAGAAGACAAATGCACAAAGACAACATCATTTGGAGATTCAAAATAAGAACTACGCATTGAAAGAATTTAAAAAAAACAACAAATTTTTGTTCCAACACTTGAACTCGATACCGGATCCAAATCTTCGTGCATTTGTTCAAAGTGAACAAATAAGAATTTATCGAAAAAGAGCCAAACAACAACAATATCAACAAGATCCGCCTTAACCTCATTCTTTTGGATAGTATTTTAATAATTTGGGTGGATCCGGAAGCGATTTACCGGATTATTAACTCATTAAATCAGTAATTGTTGTCGTTTTAAATTTATATTATGTATTTTAAGTTCAGTTTTCAATGTTTTTTTATTATTATTTATTATCAGTTTATGGTTTTATGTAATTGTATTTTATATTTAAAAAGATATTATAAGACTCTAAAATTTTGTTTGTTAAATAAATTATTATAGTTTTTAAAATAAAATAACTTAAAATTATAGGAACTAGTTTATAAATAAAAAAATTAACTTTAAAATAGAATGGAAAATAAGATTACTCTATATTTGGAGTAAAAAATAGGTTTACACTATTTTTGTGTTGAAAATAGAGTGGAGTTGGAGTAGATTTTATTCTAAAATAGAGTTTGGTGTAAGATTTAGAGTGAGATTGAAGATGTTTTTAGCTAATTGTTTATGTTAGGTTGAATTAGTTGTAGAATGTTTGGAAAATACACAGGTGGTTTAACTGTAATGTAACGTTAAAAAATTGCATATTAAGATAACTTTGCAAAAAAAAAAGATAACTTTGCAAACAAAAACGAGACGGGTATAACTATAACCAAGGCGTGTGTCGTCGCCAAACAAAACTAACGAAAGATATATATATATATATATAAAAAAATGTGTATATTTATGTCAAAAAGAGAAGAAAAATGTTGACGTATGGCATAAATTCCCTGTCGAAGCACTAACGTGGCACATTGTGGAAGTCACAATTTTCATCTTCTTTTGAGTTAAAACGATGAGAATGTTCCAAAAATATGCAAAGAAAGCTGGATGCCATTATTACTTTATTAGGATGTTCGTTTTTTTATTTTACTTTTATAAGTTAGTACGTTACCTTTTTACCACTTGGGTACTATTGACTATATATTGAGCAAAACAAACCAGTTTTAAGCTTCATGCTAAAGCATCTCATAGTTGTTGTACAAGAAAATTTATGTAAACCAACAAATTAAATGATAGTTATGTAAACTAGTTAACTTAATTAATATTACTATATTAGTAAGGTAAAGACAAATAATTTGTATTCTATAACATCGACGTGTTCAATTTAGCTATATTAAATCTTCTATATATTTTTTGTATTTTAAAAAAAAAAAGAATACATGTGATAGTGTCGTCATTAACTTATCAATAAATCCGTACAATGCATATTATCGATAAAAAGATCCACCTAGTGAAATTTTCTAGTTTAACACATATTTATTTTATGAAAGCAATATATTTGAAACAAACCATGTTATAAATTTTGAAAAATAGCACTATCAAAAAAATGATAGTTTGTAGATTTCTTTTAAAAAGGAGTTACCTTATTACCATTAGTTTATTGTTAGTATGAGTTAATACTCTTTGACTCAACTCTTCGATTATTCATCTTTCTAGAATATTCTATTTGTATTTCTCTCTTCTTTGACTAGCCTCTTTGATTCTCGTTTTGCTGTAACTATAAAACTTTCCTTGTGGCTTAATGAAAATCAATCAACATTCTTATCTTCTACATGGTATCAGAGCATCTCTGATCCAAATTGCAATCTTTTTTTTTTCTCTCTCTTCAATGGCATCTCAATCCGCTTTGACTTCTTCTTCTTCTTCAGCAACAACTGAATTTGCTCCAGTTTTTAATGTTTCGGATCCAAAAAGCACACTCATCTCTCTCAACATGTCCTACATCTCTCTTCTTGAAGCACACGATCTCCACTGCTTCATCGCTGACGACGATCAAGCACCACCAGAAACAATCACCACCGAAACAGGGATAACGCAACCCAATCCTAATTTTGCTGCCTGGAAACGACAAGACAAGATGCTCTACAGTTCTCTAATTGGCTCTCTCTCTCTCTCTCAATTCAGCCTGTTGTCGCCAGATCCACTACCTCTCGTGGATTGTGGAATATTCTTACTCAAACCTATGGCAAGCCATCCAGAGGCCATATCAAACAATTGAAACATCAGCTTAAGCGCATCACCAAAGGAAACAAATCTATCAATGACTATATGCGAGGAATCATTGACAAATCCGACCAATTGGCTCTCCTTGGATCTCCACTAGATCATGAGGATCTTCTTGACATCATCATTGATGGCCTTGGCGATGACTATCGTGCAATTGTTGAGCTGGTCAATGGTCGTGATGTTCCAATTACTCTTGATGAGCTTCACGAGAAGTTAATCAACCGAGAAAACACACTCACTGCTACCGAAATTGATGGATCATCCGTTCCAATCACCGCTAATGCAACACAGTTTCGACAACAGCCACAAGGATCTTCTTCTTCCCGTGGAGGCTTCTCTTCTTCTCGCGGTGGCTTCTCTGCACGTGGTGGCTCTCATCCTCCCAGACCCTATTTAGGCAAGTGCCAAATCTGCGGAAATCAGGGACATAGTGCCCGTCGCTGTCCTCAATATCAATCAATCTCTGCACCATCAAAATTAGCTGCGTCTCCGACACCATATGTTAGTACACCACCACCAGGATTTGCTCCACTACCACCATCTCATTGGCAGAATCAAGCTCATCATGTCACTACAAGCTCTCCGGACTTCTCTTCTTGGCTGCTTGACAGTGGTGCTTCTCACCATATCACGAGTGATCTCAACAATCTTTCTCTGCATTCTCCATATCAGGGTAACGAGAGTGTGATGATCGGCAATGGCACAAGCCTCCCAATTTCTCATACTGGTTCTGCCTCATTACCCTCAAGCTCTCGTAATCTCTATCTTCGTGATGTTATATGTGTTCCTGCAATGAAAAAGAATCTCATATCTATCAACAAGCTTTGCAAAACTAATAATGTCATGGTTCAACTTTGTCCTTCTGTTTTTCAAGTGAAGGATCTCAACACGGGGACAACACTCCTCAAAGGCAAGGTCAATGATGGAGTGTATGAGTGGCCGATTTCTTCTCCTCCACATTCGCATCACATCTCTGCTTTTCCATGCTTCAAAACTTCCTTTTCTCGCTGGCATTCACGTTTGGGACACCCCAACTCTCAAACTCTTCGTCATATGATTACACAATTTTCTCTACCTTTATCTTTTTCAATATCGTCTCTTTTAATTTGCAACTCTTGTTCTAGCAATAAAAGTCACAAACTTCCTTTTTTTGCCTCATCAATTCAATCTTCTGGTCCACTTGATATTATATTCTCAGATGTTTGGACTTCTCCAGTTCTTTCTATTGAGGGCTATAAATATTATGTTGTTTTCGTTGATCATTTTACAAAATATATTTGGTTTTATCCTCTCAAAAAAAAGTCGCAGGTTGCACAAATTTTTCCTCTCTTTAAAGCTCTTGTGGAAAACCGATTCAAGAAAAAAATCACAACACTATACTTCGATAATGGCGGAGAGTTCATAGCTCTCAAAACTTTCCTTGAAACTCATGGGATCTCGCATCTGACAACACCACCACATACACCAGAACATAATGAGATGGCTGAAAGACGACACCGTCACATTGTCGAGACTGGACTTTCTCTTCTTACACATGCTGCGATTCCTACTACTTATTGGACATATTCATTTGGACACATGCAGCCGTCTACTTAATTAATCGTCTCACGACTCCTAATCTGGCGCACTCTTCTCCATTTCATCTTTTATTCAAGATGGAGCCCAATTACTTCAAGCTACGCACCTTTGGTTATCTGTGTTATCCTTGGATACAACCGTACGACACCAACAAGTTCAGCCCCAAGTCAAAACCATGTGTATTCTTAGGCTACTCTCTCACTCAAAGTGCGTTTCTCTGCCTCGATGTTGCCTCTTCTCGAATTTATGTCTCTAGCCATGTGGAGTTCTATGAATCGGTTTTACCTTTCTCCTTATTCTCGACTTCATCTTCTTCCTCTTCCTTAAATTTTAAGCCTTCTGATTCCTCTTCTGCCTCATTAGCCCCTGTTTTCCATCGGCCACTCAACTTGGTTCCGGCTGGGTGTAATGATCCTTCGCTTGCGAGAACAACAACTGCTGAAATGTCCTCTCCACCTACAGACCATGACAGTATTGCCCGTGAACCTGAGTCTGCAGCACCACCACCAGTTGCTTCTTCTCAACGCTCGGTGTTGCCGTCTCAACCTGCACCAAGCTCTCATCCAATGGTGACTCGCTCCAAAAATAATATTCAAAAGGCAAATCCTCGATATGGGCTTTCAGCTCTTCTCCAGGAGATTGAACTTGTTTCACATACTCAGGCTTTAAAGGATGAAAAGTGGAGACAAGCTCTGAGTTCTGAATTTGATGCCATCACTCGCAACGATACGTTTGATCATGTTGATAGATCGCTTGCCACAAATATTGTTGGGTCTAAGTGGGTTTTCCGAATTAAGCGCTTACCTGATGGTTCTGTTGACAGGTACAAAGCTCGTCTGATCGCCAAAGGATTTCACCAACGACCAGGTGTGGATTTCCAGGATACTTTCAGTCTTGTCATCAAGCATGCCACTATTCGTCTTGTTCTCGACACTGCAGTCGCAAAAGATTGGCCATTGAAGCAAATTGACGTTAACAATGCCTTTCTTCAAGGACCTCTCTCTGAAGAAGTTTATATGCTCCAACCCCCTGGCCTTATTGACAAAGATAGACCGAACCATGTTATTCGTCTCAAGAAGGCAATTTACAGCCTTAAGCAAGCTCCCAGGGCTTGGTACACAGCTTTCAAAGATTTTCTTATCAGCATTGGTTTTGTCAAGTCTCTTGCCGACGAGTCTCTCTTCGTTCTTCACAAGGGTACATCTCTCGTCTATATTCTTGTTTATGTTGATGACATTGTGATCACAGGCAATGCTTCATCTGAAATTGGGCGTGTCATGAGTCATCTCGCTTCAAAATTCTCCCTTAAAGATCTAGGTGAACTATCCTACTTTCTCGGCATGGAAGCTCATCGCACTACTGCAGGCCTTTTATTAACACAGACCAAGTACACAACAGATCTGCTTCAACGGACAGGTATGACTCACGCCAAGCCAGTTGCCACACCAATGTCCTCCTCTCCATCTCTTTCCCTATCGTCTGGCGAGATACTTCCAGATCCGACTGAGTATCGCACCACTGTTGGAAGCTTACAATATTTGGGTCTTACACGTCCTGACATTGCCTTCGCTGTCAATCACTTATTACAATTTATGCATCGTCCTACCACTCTACATTGGGAAGCTGTGAAGCGTGTTCTGCGGTATCTCGTTGGCATAGCTGACAAGGGTATCTTCTTCTCCTCTTCTACTCCGCTTACTCTCCATGCCTATTCCGACGCAGATTGGGCTGGCAACCGTGATGATTACTCCTCCACTGGCGCATACATTGTTTATCTTGGTAAACAACCTATATCCTGGTCTTCTAAAAAGCAACGTGGTGTTGCTCGGTCTTCCACCGAAGCTGAATACCGTGCTCTTACTGATGCTGCTTCTGAGTTGAAATGGCTTACTTCTCTCATGACAGACTTTCGCCTTCCCATCTTAGCTACTCCAACTCTTTACTGTGACAATATTGGCGCCACCTATTTATCTGCAAATCCTATCTTCCACTCTCGAATGAAACATTTGGCACTCGATTATCACTTTGTTCGCGAACTTGTTCAAGCGAAGGTTCTTCGAGTCTCTCACATAAGCTATGCCGATAAGCTCGCCGATGCTCTTACAAAGCCACTAACGAGTGCTCGCTTTCTTTCTCTTACAGACAAGATTGGACTTACGAAACGACGTCCATCTTGAGGGGACATGTAAGTATGAGTTAATACTCTTTGACTCAACTCTTCGATTATCCCTCTTTCTAGAATACTCTATTTGTATTTCTCTCTTCTTTGACTAGCCTCTTTGATTCTCGTTTTGCTGTAACTATAAAACCCTCCTTGTGGCTTAATGAAAATCAATCAACATTCTTATCTTCTATAATAATAACGTACTTATTTTGGCGCGTAAATAAGATGTGGCCGGAGAGTGATTCTAATAAACTATTTGTGACCAAACACAAATATATTCCATATAAATTTGAAAGTAATTCAAGTTTGGAAAGTGAGAAAATGTGTAACCTTCAAAACATATAATCATAGTTTGAACACTTTGTTAAAGTTTCTTTGAAGAAATGTAAAACTACACGAGCATCAAAGTTTAATATTATAAATTTTACTAGGTATGCTTTATAGTCTAAGTAAAAGCTTTACTAAAATAAATAGCTGTTTAATATAATTAACCGTATCTAGCTTGTCTGAAATTTATTTGGAGGAAAACACAAGTTGGTGGGTAGGAGTTAGATCATACGATCCGAGAGACAGAGACGTGTGCATGGGCCACGAAGACTGAATAATTTTTTGTTCTCAAGTGTACGTGGTTGCATGTTTACGTGCGTATATATGTGTATATCCGTATATATATGATGTTGATAAAAATGATGATGATGATGAGATCATTACTGGTCCTGTCCGGAAAAACGATAAAATGTTCTAAAAGTATCCAAAATATATCAAGTGCGTACATGTTTTGTCCTATAAAAATTGGTTTCGTTTGTTTTTTCTTTTGAATGGTATGATCGCATCATATCTCTAGAATATTGGCCCGCAACGTCTGATCCCCTTGTGTAATGAATTAATAATCACCCATATTATTATGCACAATTTTATTTTTATTATATAAAAATAATTAATATTTTCTTTTCCATTAAGTTAATCAAAATGTATCTAAAAATCCCAGTCATTCAAATAATTTAAACACCTTCCCTTTGTCTTAATTCATATTTTCTGCTCATTGTGGATAATATTTTGGTCTTGAGTCTCATGACCTAGAGTTTAGACCTTCTCCCTACTCTAATGCTCAAACTGAAACCAATCGAAAAGTTTTAAAATCACTTATTTGTGGGAATGACATTCGCTACCAATTTGAGTTTTTCGTCATATTCTAAACTTTTTCACATAGATGTTTTTGGATTAACAGATATTGTTCGTTTAGTCTAAATATATATATATATATATATATATATCTTCTCATACAATAAATCAATAAAAATGTAAAACAACATAAATACCCATAAGTCTATTAACTTTTATCGGGTGTAATAGAAAATTTATGTGAAATTGGTTTACTGAACTAAAATTTATATAATTTTTGTTATGGGTTTGAGATAAATGTTTTACTGATTAGAAAGACGTAAAAACATATTTTCTAAATTCTAATTATGTTTTAATGTAAAACGAAGTTAGAAGATGGTAGAGAGAAAATGAGAATTTTGAGAAATATCACTATTATGATAACGTTTTCAAAAATACCATTATAAAGTTGTTCATAAATATCACTTTATTAATTTTCTATTAAATCTTTTAAAAATCTCATAAATATTTTATAAGATGCATTATAAAAATCTTATTAAATTTTATAGATATATAACATGCTTATTAAATTTTCTAGATTTGTTTGTGGTATTTTTGAAAAAAATGAACCTTTTGAAAAGTGGTAACAAAAGTTATATTTTCTGAAATATCAGAGAGAAAATTAAATTATACTAATATATTATTTTTATGCTATGTTTTCCAAACCTTCTTAAACCTTAAAAGACTTGTAAATGCTTTTCAAATGATTATGTATCGTGATATGATTTAATAATATCTAGTAATATTAGACACAAAAATTACCAAAAAGAGAAAACACATAGGCAACGACATCCAGAAAGAACAAACATTTCCAATTAGGTTAAAGGAAGATAGCGAGAGACACTCATTGTGGGCAAAACATCGCTTAAGGTGGAAGCAAAGGAATCGCTTTTCTCCTTTTAAAGGACCAAATTCAATTGGGCGGACCAATTAATATACTAAACATTAAAGTTTATCCATAAATATAACAAAACTCATCATGGCATAATCAAAAAATTGAATTCCCTAAGGCTATGGATCATTAATTGATCAGAGTACATATGTATTTCATTGTCTCTTTATCACTTCAAATAATGTACTAACCTATTAGAGATATTTCCAGTTTGGTTAATTCCAGTTTTAGTTCAATTTCAAATTTTAGTGTAATTTATTTGTTTCAATTTTTAGAGATATTATACATTCACAACATTCAGAAATCTTTCTTATTTATAGACGTAAGTGTGTGTGTGAAACGAAAAAGTATAGGCGTAAGTGTGTGTATAAAATTCGAAAAACATCATGAATGAAACAATTTGAAGAATAACAAATATTAAGTTATAGAATGACAGAGATGAAAATACCTAAAACGTTAGAGATAATAGCATACGGGGTTTATTCGATAGATTTGGATTCCTATTTATCTATATGTATTGTTTCTTTTATTAGTTTTTTATATATACGTGGAATATACTTTCACTCCGCATATGGTTTAGAACCGATTTCAATGTTAGAAACGGTTTAATTAAGATAATTGATTCCTTTTATATTGTTGCTAAAAGCATGTTGAAATTAACTAGTTAATGCACATGAGGATATCCATGTAAGTTTGCACATAAACTTATTCGTGTTAAAAAAAAAAAAAGTTCGTGCATTCCAAAAAAAATTAACTAGTTCAAGAACCCAAAAGAAAATGGGAACGAACACACATTCGATTATAATTTAGGTATTATATAAGTTTGTTTTCTGATATAACCTAGTTATGTACATAAGGATACACGGACTTATATAATACGTAAATTATATTTCTTGCCATATTCGTAATAAACAAATATAAGCAAAAACTAAGCTACAATATTCATGAATTTAAAACCAAAATTTTTAACTAAAATATTTAAACCTATAGTCGAGGTAGGCATGACCAAAAACTAACCGTAACCGTATTTTGGACCGTAACCGAACCGTTTATAAACCGTAACTAGACCGTAACCGTAACCGTTAACCGTAAAAATAAATTAGTTACGGTTAAAAAATTTATTAACCGTAACTGTTTATTAATCGTAATCGTATCAAAACCGTTGGTTAAACGTACGGTTAACCGCATGATTAAAAGTTTAAAAAATATAATTGTCATTGTGTATAATGTAAGGAAAAATTTAGAAACAAGTACAAGATAGCGCATATGAAGAAATTTACGTCGAAAAAATGAAATTTTTCTAAAAATAAATAAGTTGTAATGATACTTTACTTGAAATCACATATTTTTCATCGTATTATGGTTTGTTTAATTAAATAAAACTCATGATTATTTAACTAATTCACTATAAATATTTAAACAAGATAATCACATAAATTTTATATTATCAAACAAATATGATTTGATGTATCATCGTTTAATTTTTATTATGACACTTAAGAAAACATATAGATTCGTTTCCAATATTAATAGTATATTTTTAACCAAAAAAAAATATTGATGAAATTGTATTTAACCGTATCCATGGTAACCGTAACCGTAATTAATCGTAACCGTTAAATAATAAACCGTAATAACCGTAACCGTGGTGATGCTTAAGTCGAGGTATAATTTTGTTTTCAATCGAGATACAATTATGATTGAAAACAAAAACTGTATTGAAATGGAATAGTAATTGAAAAAGTATTTTTTGAGTTTATAGGTAATTAATTATTAATAGCTGATTAGGGAAAGAGGAAAAAATAAAAGTAGTAATTAAAAAGTGAGGCTTACCCAAGAGAAGAATAAAGAAAGTGGAAAGCAACCGAAAGCTCGTGTCTGGTTGTTTGCATGTTGGGTCCTTTTGTCTCTCTTTTTCTCTCTCTACGAATGTACAGAAGATGCTCATATACGTAGAGTCGTTCATCAGAATATTAACGATTAATAGTAATTAAACAAAAAGGCCTCGATGTTGATCCCTTTCTGAGATTTTATAATATGAACGTCGAAAAAGAAAAGTAGCTATAGAATTTAGTAGTAATATATAAAAAGTTGAATGATCAAGAGAGCTTTTAGGGCTTAGAGAGAGAGAGAGAGAGAGGTAGAGAGGGCGTCGCCACACACGAAGAGAAGGGAAAGGCATAAAGCTAGACATACATGGATGCGTTTTGTCTCTACCTATAAACCAAAGGAACACCGCTCAATTTCTATTATTTATTCATCAAAACTTGATTTTTTTTTCACCATATCGAAAAGTAAAAATCAAACTCTAGGCTTTTGGTTTTTCGGGTTTAACCCTAGTTTTGTTGTTTTGATGCATTTTTTTTTTTGGCTAAAAGTTTTGATGCAATTTAACGCGTACATTAGTATACTATCACATTTTAAGTATTATACTTATACTAAATTAGCAAGACAAAAAAAAAACTAAAAAATTAGCAAGACACTTGATCAAGTGGTCAAATACAGATTTCGCCATGTCAGGGTGTATCTGGCAAATGTTAATTTAGAGTTTAATTTTTTTATCTCACCTATGTATGATTGTATTTTTTTGTCAACAATTTATTTTGGGTTATTGTATCTTTAGATGTGGTCTAGTAATTTACTCGAGGAGCTCATACCCGATTTTTTATTTTTGTTATAAGTTCTATTAATCTAGCATAAACAGACTCTATATATATATGGCATTCGAACTTTTTGATAAATTAAAAAAAAAAAATCGTAGCTTTATATATATATATATATATATATATATATGCATTTTGGCTGAATTGGTAAACCGATATGTAAGCATCGTTGAAAAATAGATCAACTTTGACTTGGTTGAGTTTTGTGACATCGTTAATAATTAGATTTTATAATGTTATTTGACATTTTTGTAGTAACGGAAATGCTTTATTAATTTAACTAAATAATGATAGCGTTTTGTAATAATGATTTTTCATTAGAAAAATAACCATTATTAGTAGAGTTCTCTCAACAAAGTAGAAGCAATATTGTGCAATTGCGGATGAGAGGAAATTAATCGTTGACACCATAATTGAAAGAGGCAATTTGCAAGCTCTGGAATCTGGATTGGTTGGCTGGAACGAAGAGGCTTTGGATTTGACTAATTACACAAAATGATATAAGATTTTTAGTAATTAGGAAGAAACTGTAAACGAAATCATAATTATTAAAATTATTAAAAATAATAAACGAAACGATGCAGACAAACCGAGAATAATGCTTGCTATACTACTTTGGTAATTATTAAAATATTAAACCGTACGAGATTACCAATCAAAACTTTTATTGTGAAAATCTTATCAACGGTGAGAATAATCATTTAAATTGACATTTGGCTGATTTTAATATTGAAATGTTGTAATAATCATTTTAACTGTACCTATATATGTGAAATATGAAATTCGCTCCGTAGATTTTAGTATAGCGAATTAGGTAATACATATGCATATTAAGGTCAATGAAAAAAAAAAATTATGTAGACAAAATTTTATAAAAGCCACTTAAACTAGCAACCACCATATCGTAAAGACGGAAACTATACCAATTAACTAGTTTAGACAATTATTTGGATTTAATATTATACGTAGACCTACGTGATCGAGGACTACTAAACATCGAACATGTATATAGTTTAATATATAAAACATATTATATGGCAGGTGCGAAAATGGGAATGACGCATGGGCACACAGTACACTTTCCTCGTTTTGCATGGCTGTATACGTAAAGCTTTAAAAAATAGGAGTTTTAACCCCAGAAAAATATATAACATAAATTATCAAAAAATGATAGACTTTATTTTAATGCCGCTGATTTATACAAACGTCGTTTCTTTACTATTTATAATGCGGTTTACTTGTTTCCAACCATATGATGTATATGGTTCGATTCCTAGCTAGTTGACTATTGTTTTAGGACATTTTAAATAAAAACACTTTAAGAATGGCAAATTATCGTTTTAAATAACAATTAATTTGTTAATGATAAACCTAATCTATCAATTCTCTTTAATTATTCTAGTCAACAGTATTCTTGAAAAACTTTATTTACTTGGGATTCCCTTGTCCTATAAAATTCAATAAATATCCACCGGCATTAGCACTAGTTCAGAATTAAATACTCTAATTGAAAGTTATAATCAGAAGAACAATTTAAATGAAATTCTATCAAAACCAAATATAGTATTTAATTAGGGATTCATGATTTTTTTATTTTATCTTTTTTTCGACAAGGGTTCGTGAATCTATAAGTGTGGCTGTGGCGTATATATATATGAGACTAAAAACAATTAAGGAGGTTAGGCCATAGGCTAGGATAAAATTCCAGAACAAGTGGAGGCCAATGAAACGTGAAGTTCCAACTTTCCGTTAATTTTATTTTTTAGAGAGGGGAATATAGACACCTTAACATTATTCTGGTGGCCGCGGCTGTTATTTATAAATTATAAAAATTGCAAATAATAAAATGTACATTAGTATAAATATCTATTAAAATAGAGCATATAGTTCCATTGTAGATTTTTATCATAATTTAGTATTACTATTAATCAATATACTATTTACTTTATTCCCAAATGTCATTAGTAACATTATTATCTGATACTTTAATTTCTAAAAACACTGTTCTTGATGACATTTTAATTTAAGAGTTAATTTTTCTTTTGTTTGTTTAATTTTATAACACCACGATATATATAAACAGGAATGAAGCAGCTGGCGAGATAAATCACTTGAACGTCAAATAATTGCATAACTACCAAATGGGTGTAAGGAAACGCCAATATAGTTCATAGTTGCAAGCAATTAGTTCAGATAATTAGTCCAAAATTTAATCCAAGAAACAAGATAATATGACGCGGCAGGTTACGAGATACTCCCAAATCATGTGGAAGTTGTTTGGTGCAATGAATAAATGGAAAGAAATTGCTCCAATATTATTGCACTACACCATGTTCATTAGCATTCGAGCTTGCAAACAAACTTGCAAATACATTCTCTCAGTTGTCCTTTTATGTTAAATTCATGACAAGAGAATTGAACACCATGAGTTAGAAACTGAATTTACCCAGTTGAATGAACTTTCATACCAAATATTATAAGCTTCATATTGTAATTTGGGTGGCATTGGAGGAGTTTTTTAATGACATGTTGGATGTGAACTAACATCATGGTAAAACTACACAGATTTTGCCTAATTAACACACACAAATGTATATATATATATATATATATATAAGCCCCTTTTGTGTTTTTTTTGGGTCAAATTTATAAGTTATATTTCTATATAAAAGTTTGCAAATGTTCATATTATAAGACATTATATAACACCAGCTAAGCGAGTTCACTTATTTTAATGTCATGTTTTAGGGGTTTTTATAGGTTTATTTATTTATAAATTCATATGAGATTTAAAAAATTTGGAAGGGCTCTAAAAAGTGAGAAATGTAGGTATAATATTTTTATTAGCTCAAATATTAACTTCATGGTTTGGCACTTTAACGTGCCAAAATACTATTTAAAAGAATTGATTTTAGTTTATAATCTAATATTTTATGAATCAGAACTAAACCCTAAAAACCATGCAAATTTTATAAGATGTTTTGTAAAATTTTCTTATATTTTCAGTTTTTTTATATTTCGTTAATTTTTGTATGATATGATGATAGCCACCTATAACTTTAATTTTGATTTTACTTTTTGAAAAATGTAGATTTCAGTGTAATTTCCATAAATCATTGGAGTAGAGTTGGTTACCTGCAATCTATAAAATATATATTTGTGTCCACAAGTTTTAAAAATTTATGTAACATCGGTATTTTAGATTATAAATTCTTTCATTATAAGTGGAGTGGATGCCATATCCGGTGGCAGAGAAACAAAGGGAAAGAAAGAGGCCGGGAAACAAAAACTTTAAAACTTTAAAACATTTTTCCTTTTATTTAACTACTTATTATTAATACAAAGGTAGAAATAAAAAGCAACGAAGATTGGAGAGAATTTTTCTTCTTTTGGTTGGAATTTTTCCATTTTGTGTTGTCCATTTCATAGCAAATTCAACAAATGCGAGGGTGCCACATGTGCCAAATGAAATGACCAAACACGTCTAGGCTAGTGTAGAATAAAATTTAATTTATTAATCACACTTGTATTTTTGGTAATACATTGTTGTAAAGTTATAAAAGCATTACAGATATGTCTTAAAAGAAACCATTTTGGTATAAAAAGAAAAGTTTTCTAGGTAGCTCGAAGGAGCCTTATGGTCTGTGCCTCATGGTGAGATTGACGGCTCCAATTGGAGGAATTATTGGAAGTGGAGTGAAAGGACCGAACGCAACGTACGTAGCCACAAATATATGCTTACAACCTGAAGGAACTTTTTATCTTTTCATAAAATATTCTGTATTATCTCTTTGATGATATTATCACTTTACTGTTTCTCTCGACCATCCAATTAAAACAAGGATATGATTTCATGCAAATTCGTACGGTAATATGTATGATATATTCCCACGTGAGTCTCGTAGATCCCAAGTTATTTGCCATATTTGTAAGTCACGTGTTAATGTGTTATGGATTGGATTAGATTGTCTACTATACCTTTTGAGAATCGCCTTCACAATCTTGCACGATTTAGCTCATGAACCGTAAGATTTATCGGGATTAATCCTAAACAAACCAAAAAAAAAAAAAAATTACATGTTTCGTGTAATCTAATTGATTTACAAATGTTTGTCAAATTTTTTTTTTTTTTTTAAATGATTTACAAATTTATAAAAATTTAATGTGTTATGGATTGGATTGTATACACCATGCACTTACTAATTTCTTGAGGATCAACTTCACAATCTTGCACGATTTAGCTCATGAGCTGTAAGATTTATTGGGATTCATCCTAAAAAGAAAAATAAGTATATGTTTCGTGTTTTCTAATTGATTTAAAAATCTATGTGATATAAATTTTGTTTGTATAGTTAATCATTTTTTAAATCAAACATGTGGACTATAATTAATATTTGTAAACGAGTTCAAAATGAAAAATTATATACTACTCTTTCCGTTCCATAAAAGTTGATTTTATGGTGTTTTCACACATATTAAGAAACATTTAATACAAATTTTAATTTGTTTATTACTCCCTCTGTTTCACAAAGAATGTCATTCTCAGACATTTCACACATATTAAGAAAACAATTAAAAATTCTATTTTACCCCTAATTAATACACTAAAAATATACTCTCTTTAATTAATACACTAAAATACTAGGGTTAAAACTGAATTTTTGGTTAATATTTTACATTAAAAACACAAAACGACACTCTTTATAAAACAAGAAAAAAAAATTTAAATGACACTCTTTGTGAAACAGAAGGAATAATAATTTTTAAAAACTATTTTTACTTCATTAATACTTAAAATCCAATAAAAAATCAGTTATACTTTAATTTTTCAGTGAATCTACATATCTAAAAAACTTATTATGTTTTTGAAAAAAATGTATTAGTTATAATACAGAAAATCAATATTCGTGAAACAAAATAAAAATCTAAAAATATCATTCATTTTATGTTTTTAATTTGCAAATACAAGTACACTGCCGATATTCGGGAGGGAGCTCACGAATATGGATAGAACTGGATGAACAATTCTAAACATCAACACATATTACTGTAATTTAAGATTATGAATGCAACTTACATTTTATGTGAAAATAGCTTACCACGTTATATAAGTACTGACTGATAGAAATCAAGATTGTAAGTTGTAACTAAATTATATAATGAATTAGGATAATCAAGGATTGAAGATGTTCCGTAATAAAACCAAGAGGATAAGAAATAAAGGTGGCCGACAACAAATAAGGATTCAGAAGGCACCGATTCATGAGACAAGGCATACAACAAAAAAAGATGAAAAAAACAGCTTTCATTGTTATAAATATATTTTGTATGTGGTTACAACTTATTCCTAATTCCCAAAATTTAATTTATGAGAATAAAATAACAAGGATCAAATAACACATTACCACACGCAACGCAAGTAGAATAAATCATGTCACAATTTCCATATCAGCTTTATAAAAATGTTAACTGAGAAATAAAAATTCAATGGATGCTCATAGTCTCTACCCAATTGTTTACTGAACTAGGTTCTCGTTAGAAATAGCTCTATCAAAACCGCGAGATTGATAGGAAATCTGAGGTTGTAACTTGAACTTAAAAGTGGTGTATGTAAAGAGGAAATGGTAAACTAAAGGACCAAGATACAAAATGAAAGTGGAAAGCAAGACTTGAAGAGTGACGATGTACGGACAAAACGATGCGTTAGATCTAAATGTCCGTACATTCGAATTATAAAGGAGGTTGTTGTTAATGTCTTTTTTTTTTTGACGAGACATTGCTTTTCCATACAAAATTAATGTTTGGTATATTTGGTGTTTGGTGATCAGTCCCACCCATCTTTTCTTGTTTTTTGTTTTTTGTTTTGTGTCAAATCATTTGATATGCAAAACAGAATCTTACTTACTGGTAGGGGATTTTTTGTTTGGAACAGCTACAATACTATTGTTAGATGGGATAAATTGGTAAGCTGTAACTTTATAATTAAACTAGTTAGATGGATATTGTTAAGAGATGAATTTAAGTACTAAAGCATATGAAACACATGTATGTGCATAAAATGAGAGATGTATATGTTTGTAAGAAATTTTAACAAATGGGATGTGCCAACTATAATTCTGTTCAAATCATAAATATTTAGATTGCACTTAAGTTTTATTGTTGGTGTCGTAATTTTATTGGTGACTACTTTTTGGAGCTAGCATAAAATCTACAGTGAAAAGTTGGTGGGCAATTACTAAAGTCTTTATGTTTTTTTCTTTTTCTTTTTTGGTTTATTGTTAAGTATACAAACTTTAAACTTTAAGTTGAGCAATCGATTCTATTTTTTTTTGAATTAATAATTTTATGTTTTACTTTCTTTTTTTCAAGTAGATAATATCCAGAACCACAAAACCGTGAATTTTTCAACTATTTTCTTCGTTGAAATAAAAACACATTTTTCTGTATAATTAAATTTCTATACATACAGAGTGAGAGTGGGTTTTATAATTTTTTTTTTCTTCTATTAGGCAGTGTTTTAAATTAGAATTAAACCTGAATTTGACAAAGAGGGTAAAAAGACTTTTATGGGCCTGAGGTAAAGCCCAAATTGAAAAATAAAAAATTAGCCTCATAGAGTGAATTGGTGTAGAAGGTCATTAAGATTTAGGGTTTAAGAAAACGTCTGAGAGAGAGAGAGAGAGAGGAAAAAAAAAATGGTGACGACGATGAGGAAGATGATGAAGGGAAGCCAAAGCTTCAGGCAAAGGCTGCTTCTTTCGACGCTTTCTTCAACACCTATCACGATTGATGAGATTCGTTCCGACGATATGATTCCTGGTCTCCGTCCTCACGAGGTCAATCTTCTCCGCCTCTTGGAAATTGTCACCGATGACGCAGTCGTTGATATTAACGAGACCGGTAAGTGTGTTTCACCGATTTTAGGGTTTGTGACTTCAGATTTGCATCATTTAGTTGAGTTTGATTTACAATCATGTTTGGTGTTTCTGAGGGCAAAACTTGAAGAAGAATATGATATTTTTATATTCGAATTGGTTTGTTATGTTGCAATATCTATTTGGCAGGTACTCAATTAAAGTACAAGCCTGGAACTATAATGGGAGGGAAGCACTTGGTTCACGACTGTTCGCTGAGTAGATCCATTGGCTATTATCTGGAGCCATTGCTTGTCTTAGCATTATTTGGAAAGAAGCCCCTTTCGATTAGGCTCAGAGGTAACTAGTTGTCTTCTCCAAATAACGCATGGTTTCATCTGCAAAACCTGACTTCCTGTTAATTTGTTCTTGGATTATAGAAGCTTAGAGTAATTATAAACATCTGTGGGAATATATGAATGTTCTTAGGTAGACTTTGTTTTGACCAATTGAAGCTCGTGTTGTAGGCTTGAATCATTAATTCAGCTTCAGTACATTAAATTTGGAAAAGAAAAGGTTACAGCTATATAAACATGTGGTATTTATTATGATTGAGCGAGCAAATATTTAACTTTTGCAGGAATTACAAATGATCCAAGAGACCCAAGCGTTGACACATTCCGTTCCACTACCTTACATATCTTAAAGCGTTTTGGAGTCCCTGCAGAGGATTTAGAGCTTAAAATCGAAGCCCGTGGAGTAGCTCCAGATGGGGGTGGAGAAGTTCTCTTAACAGTTCCGAATGTTCAGACTCTAACTGTATGTACTTGTTAATTTCCTCTTTTTTTTCCTCACTGCACGCTTCATATGGATTTCTTATCTGTTATCTCGGTGCTTCAGGCAGTTCATTGGGTAGAAGAAGGAATGGTGAAGAGGATACGTGGTATCACTTTCTCTGCAAGAGTGTCTTCTGACTTTGAACATTCCATGAGATTTGCAGCTCGTGGAATCTTTAACAATCTCCTGCCTGATGTTCACATTTTCTCAGATCACAAAGCTGGCCCTCAGGCTGGAAAGTAAGAAGATTTTAAATAAAAAACAAATACGAGAGATACTTGATTGATAAGAGCTCACCGTTTTGCAAAATACGTTATTGCAGATCTCCTGGATATGGAATATCATTGGTAGCAGAAACCACTACAGGGTGTTACATATCTGCAGATACAACAGTGTCTTTTGGAAGAACAGACGAAACTGGAGAGCTCGATGTAGAGAAGAAAAAGAGATTGCCAGCAGAAGACACAGGAGTTGAAATAGCTTCATGGCTTCTTCAAGAGATTGAGAAAGGTGGAGTTGTTGATTCAACACACCAGGTACATTTTAAATTCTAAACATTACCATAGACACCAAAATCGATTGTTTTCAAAGTAATGACTTTGACTGCGTGTTGTTAATACTATGGATTTATACAGGGATTGTTGTTTATACTGTGTGCGTTATGCCAACAAGACGTGTCAAAGGTTCGAGTGGGAACGTTATCTCCTTATGGTGTAGAGACGTTGAGGAACATAAAGGAGTTTATGGGAGTTATATTTGATATCAAACCTGATCCATTGACAGGGACTGTTATACTCAAGTGCACTGGAAGTGGCTTAATTAACCTCTCCAGAAAGCTGTCTTGATTTCTCACAATTGTTAACACAATCAGCTTTTCAGTTTTGTCAAACGTTTTTCTATAGTTTAAATGGATGTGTATTCTCGACCTTATTATAATGGCAATTTTACATTTAAATTTATGCATTTTTCTTGAAAATATTTAATGTTGATAATTTAGATCGACACTTCTCTGATATAAAAGCAGATACTCGTCAGGATTGAACTGAATTATAAATTTGTGACTAACATTTGGTTACATTAAAGACATCCTAAAGGAGGTACTGTAATAAGAATACAACAGAGAAGCAACGAATATGGCATAAGTATGTTTTTTTGTTCACTCTTTCATTATATCTTTTAAGCCCAGGCTTGTCTGGTAAAAATGGCACTCAATTGATCTACATGGAATGTGAAAAGAGAATCACAATGCAGAGAGTTCAACTTCTTGAGTGGAAGGTCGATAAGCTACGAAGGTGCTATCAGTTGAAAAGGAGCCTGGATTGAAACATGTTGTTCCCCCAAATTTGCATACCTCTTGCTCACTCTTGTCACCTAATACTATCTGTTTTAAAACGACAATAAGCCTTTATTTTAAGGCATGTTTGATACGGACTTAAATCTCTAATAAGAATATTTATGAATACCGTATGAGGAGTTGGGTACAGTCGAAGAGAGTGATCGTAGTTCCAAATGATGGGTTGCACCATGAGAGGTAGAGGACACAGATGGCTCTGATGAGTTATCGTGTAGACAAGCTGTAACAACAAGTTTCAGGAGTTTCCATCATTACCCGAAAAACTTTTAAATCATAAGCAAGAAAATAATGGTGGAGACGAGAAATGTGTTTACATGCTTAAAAGGGTCCTTAGTTTCTTCTGAGGAAGGGGTTACTAAGCATGAACGACGCATCCTATACAGAAGATCTTGTCGGAAGAACACAATCTCTTGGTTATAGAACTTTACTCTGCATTTTACAAAGATGAGATTATGCTGCCGCTTTTGTGTTTGGTCCATCTCAGTAAATTCAATGTCCACAATTCAGAAGACAAAAACCCGAATGATGAACAATAGAGTTCACACATGGTATAAAAAAAGTCACCTGCAAGGATTGCTTGAAAATATTGCATTGGGAATAATGTTCCGAAGCTCTTCTGTTAAATAGTTCGGTATAGCGCATCTTGGCAAGACTGTTGAGGGACCTGTCAGATATCATGAGTTTTAATAAGTCATGTTGCCTTATGGACCTGTGTTAAAGATTATTTAGATACTAATGGTGGTGATAGTACCTGCGTCATCAGGACCTGGAATGAATAAAAACCGACTATTTTCTTTTAGCCGTGGATGGTTTCCAATCATCCTCCCAAGTTTACCAAACTGCTCCCTGCGAATGATACAGATACATGTCATTGAGAATATATAAGAACATATTTCCATTTAACAATTGAAGAGATTCTAACTACAATGATCCCTTACCTAAGGTTTGAATAAGAACCAAAGGATAAATTGCATGGGCGAGAACAAAAATTTCCCATGAAAACAAACAAGGAGGGTACTGTCTCCACACTTTCAAAACCGTCAAGAACAGTTTCCAGCTTCCCCATAACCTTCTCTACGGACAACATATTGTGCCAATCAAGCAATGTCACAAAAGGAGCATAGTCATACAGAATGATGCTAAATAGAGTACTTGGTACTCCAACTCACCTCTTCGTCGTCCAACCATATGTCGGACAATATGACAAATGTGTCATTCACAGCTTGTCTTTCAAGGTCTGCAAGTCTAATCTGTTGGCAGACAAAAGTAGCATATTATTTCTGCTGTAACTTACCTACTATGTAAAGGATTGCATTGAAAAATTACTAAATTCTCAATCTGGGAGTACAAACGACCAATCAAAGATTACCGTCTCTTCTTTAGTTACTGTGCCACCTCCGAAGAAGTCGTATTCAGAATGTGTCTTAAGTGTTTTGTCCCTGTCTTCTAAGGGAGGAAATCCACATGTAATCACCTTCACCACAAGATGAGAATACACTTTTAGAAAAGGACGAGTTGGTAGGAAAATTGAGCTTTGTTACAGGCCATCATTCTGCGGATGAGAACAAACATTTGAACAATCCCTTGAATCTTATTAAGTGTTCTTTGGAGACTTGTGTACATATGTTTTGTAACAGGGGAGACCCTATAGATATAGCTAATATCTTGACCCCAGTATGAAGAAATTAAATGGTAGAATGAGTGAGCACCTCAGCATATTATACAAATACCTCCCTAGTTAAGTAACTAACTCAAAGTCAGAATGGGGAGAGAAAGGCCCAGCAGCACAAGTGCCACCTTTCAACTCTAATTTACCTTAAAGATACCGTTCACCTGCATTTCACCTTCTGCCAAAATTATAGTATTCTCTGTGAAGAATCCTGTTGTTATCTTGTACTGATTGTCAAAGAAAACTACTCATAGCACAAATAACTCAAATGCAAATCTTTGATATGTCAGTATGAGACTTCAAATAGTCTGATGAAAAGCAATGTCTAGCTTTTGCAGATATTTGATGTCACCAACTTATAAAAAGGATATTGCTTTGGACAGATCAATCTCTACGGAAGCTGAAAGGTCTTCCAGGTAGAAATGTCCATCTTCCAACTGTGATATCACGCCCATCACCCATTTCCTTCCCCTTTGAGAAATTAGTGACTGGATTGAAGATATCTACTAAAAAGAACACGCAACAAATTCCTTAGTTTCAGATTTAGCACAAAAACCCAAAAGAACGCATTTGATAGGGAAGATAGACCAACCTCATTGTTCTCAAATTGCGACATTTCAGCATCAAAGGCTGGCCTAGAAAAATGCTCTGCCCGAGAAACTCTCTGCGACAGCAACATGAATCGTTCCCTGTATAATGCTGTTTTTGCATAAGCCTCACCATGAATAGGCAGGCTCTTCGTATGCCTAGAATCAATTCAAAATTTATATCAATCAGTCCAAATCGGTTCTACAAGCAACAACGGGCAAGAGAACGTTTCATCACTATAAAGCTCCATCATCACCGCAAGTAGAACCAAATCTTATATCCCATCAAGGAACCAATTCTAGAGAAGAGAGCCACCTACTAATTCATCTTAAGAAAGTAAATGGATACAGTCTTAGTAGGACAAGTAGAGAGGACTTACTCGTTGAACTTTTTTTTAACAACATCATATCCAAATTTTGGCACTAGAAACGCGTCGATGACCGCCAAGGAAGACGCAGTCGTTGTAGGTTCTTCCGGCGCGTTATGAGCTCCCAACAAGCGATTAATCAGTCCTCGAACTGACTCCGCGTCGACAGTGGAAGATTCATCTGCAACATTTTTTCACAAACCCCCCCCCCCCCAACAACTTCAGAATCGATGATATACTAATCAAAAATACACAGAATAATACGATGAAACAATTGAGCGCATACGCGATTCCTGGAGGTTATCGAGGAGAAGATCGATAGCTTCTCCGTCAGCGTCGTCGGGAAATTGATCGGCGAAGACGAGAATCTCATCTAAGGCATCGAATTTGAGGTTGTAACCTCTGGTTTTGAATTTCTTCTGTATCTTCTTCCTCTGACTGGTGCTACTCATTCTCGCTACTTCTCTTTTTTGCTTTCTCTGAATCTGTGAAACCTGACTTTTTGTTTTCTCTTTAATTTCTTTTTGGGCGGTAAAATTCTAACGAAATCCCCAAATCGGCGGGAAACGAATGTCCCGAAAGAGCCCTAATTAGTGAAATCTTTGGTCTTTTGCTAATACGTTATTTACACTATTGCCACTCCAGCTAAACCGGGCAAGTTTTGACTTTGGATGATATCATAATAACCGGTTCAGATTTTATATCCGGTTAAACGCTTTCAAACAATTTCATTTGACACACAGAACACTACAAACACACACACGAGTAATGCTTGTAAGTATCACTCAAGTGGATTGAGGTTGTATATACCAATAAGCAGACACAAAATATAGACCCGGTAAAGCCGATAAATTGAGCAAACCAAACTGTATGGTTAATGTCAGTCATCTCCCCACGCATCTTCCCGTTGTTTCTGCCTAGAGACAATCCGGTTTTTCCGGGCAGCTTCTTGGTCTCTTAGCTCTTTAGACCCGAATCCAGAGGCTGGGAGCTTCAATCCCATGCTGTGAGCAATCATCCGTTGAGCTGTTCTCGCTGATGTCTTTGGTCTTTGAGACGGCGGTTCCAAATCTGAAGTTGATTTCATTTAAAGATAACATAGTTACACATATGTGTGTTAACTTGATGACACATAGAAGTGAAAGAAACTAGAAAGAGCTCTGGTTGAGGGGGGGGGGGGGGGGGGGGGGGGGGGGGGGGGGGGGGGGGGGGGGGGGGGGGGGGGGGGGGGGGTGGAGCTTATTTCTGATTACGAGAGGAATAATTCTGCAGAACCATGAAAGATAAAAGTAGTAGATTACCTTTTCCAGAAATCGAGCCCAAAAGAGAATCATGATCATCAAGAACACGTATGGTGAATGAACATTGAACATGGTTGCACGCCTCTAGAGCTGTATAAATTATCAAAACACACAGCAAGAGTTAACTGTACAGGATTTGTAAACTTAGTTAGCAACAAAGGCAGAAGTTACATCTTTAGCCGTCAACCATAGATCAAGTCCAATGCAATATCTAATAACCCAACGCGACATCAGAACAAGGAAATTTTAATGCTTAGTGGGATAAAATTTACATTCTTCCTAGTTAATCAGGCGTGTATGAAATTACTTATATATACCAGCTAAGGGGGTTTTGAAGACTGCCAGTGCTGTTCTATCATTGACCCAACGAATGATAAATCCACTATCTTTGTAGTCTTTAAATAGCTTCTCCAAATCAGTAGTTCTCAAGCTTGGAGAAAAATCAGCAAGTACGAGGACATGGCGAGTGCCATACTTGGCTGCATTCATAGCCGAAAGAAATTCAGGTGTGTGCTAAGAACAGGCAGCCTAGAAATCCTAATCAAATTAATCTAACATACTAGTCAATCATGCTTGTTACAGATGCTACAATCCAAAAAGAGAAAGGAAACATTGAGACTAACAACTTACATTTTAGTGATTCATCAGTCTTCTCTGAATCACGAGATATATCATTATCTTCTGAATCATCAAACCTCGACTCACAAAAGTCTCGATCACTGTACATCACATCCGTCTTATAAGTAAATGTGCCCCTTCCACGTCTCTTAGGTCCTTGAACTTTAGGTTCTTCAACCGAAAGATTTGATATTTCAGGCAACTCTTCGACGGGAAGTAATTTACTCGGTTCAAGATCTGCAAGGGCTTCCCAATCTGCAGCAATATCAACCATCATGTAATCATACATGATCGCATGACAATAAACAATCTGATATCCGCAACAAATGTAACATACCATCATCTGAAGAATCATGAGCAGCCGAATTATTGCTGACGGCTTTCGTTGAATCCTTCGTTTTCCCTTTATAGATCCATGAAAATCGATCAGTAACAGCGTAAAAAAGGCGAAATCAGATAGAAAACAATGAACATTAAAGATGAACAACCATCAGCAGGTGAGACATTTGAGTCAGACTTGACTCCATTGGAAGCAATAATTTGATTCTCTACACCACTGGAATCTCTGCAATCATAAGCCCCATATGAACCCTAAGATCGATGAAACTATACAATTTTCAAGCTTTCAATTTCCCTAAACACATTTCTCATGTCTCTCCTAATTCGAAGTACCTTGAAGAGGTAAGATCACAATCCAACACTCGTTGCTTAATGAGGGAAGAACGAGTGCGAAGCTCATCGGATTTAAGGGAGAGTCCCTGAGAAGAGTAGAGATCAGCCGATTGGATGAGAGCGGCTGCTAATTGAAGCCCAAACTCCGTTCTCTCGCCGGAGGAGGAAGAACCGAACCGCGACTGAAGATTGGTAACCAAAGACTCGAGATACGAGATCGCCGCCGTGATGTCTCCGGCTGCTACGAGATCCTCCACTCGTTCACTCCAATTTGGTTCGCTTATTTTGTCTCCTTCGTTTGGCCGTGTGGTCTCCATGGTTAGGTCTCAGCGAGTCTGACGCATTCAAGAAATTCTCACACGTATCCACACGAATTAGAAAGCGATGATTCTATGCTTCTTCTTATATATCTATCTCATCGTAATCAATTTGAAAATTTTTAAAACATGTTAAAAAAATAAGGGGAATTACTATTTTTTCTAAGACATTAAGGTGAAACAAAACTGCATTACTCAACTCAACTCAAAATTTTGGATCGTGTAATAATATTGTGCGAGGGCGACATGATCTAAGAAAATATACTAGTTTTTTTTTTTTTTTTGGTCAACTATATATTAGTTGTAAACTTGAGATTTGAATTGTTTCTTGTATGTAATAAGTTGTATTTCAATGGTTATGTGTACTACTCATGTAATTGAAATCAATATAATAAGTAAGACATAAAGAAAAACGACTTGAATCTAGATTATGATTAACAGTACTAGCCACAAAAAAAAAAAACTAAAAAAACTACTACTGTAGGTTACAAAATTTGGTTTGTATTTTGCAACACTACGTCTATAGTGGTCAAATGGCCTGGATGAACAGTTTTGTTCAAGTTATTGTCAAATTAATTTAGACAAGTGAACATATATACTAAAGTTGTACGACCGTAAAGAGAAATCTACGCTTCAGATGATGATACTTTTATAACCTGCTGATTCCAACAAGAAATTAATACTATGAGAGATCTATTGTGTTTATACAGCTCTTTGCAGTCTCTCTTGTACTAGGAATCTGAGGGAAGTAAAAAGCTCCACCAATGTTTCATATTCCTGTAGTAAAATCGCCATTTAAATTCCTCAATAAACTATTCTTGAGAAAATCCTAAAAGAACCTTAGAAGACATATCAAACACAAACATACACCAACAAAATTTGCAGATCATGAATCATATACAAAAGCGACAACTTAAAAGGTATATATGATAAATAACCCAGCAAAAAAAGAAAGCAAAAAACTTTTGATTAGTATTAGTCAAGTTTTCTAACATGCTTTGGTGAGGACGATTCATATCTTCTGAAGAGAGGAGAGAATCGATGGCGTTGTATGATTCTGACGAGGACGAAGGTGTTTGCAGCCAGAAACAGCAAACTCGCGATCCATAGCGGTAAAAAGACGTTGAAGCCCTTGAACTCGAGCATGTATCCCCATAAGAGCCAATGTGTCTGAGCTCCGATCCACATAATGATGCATAACAAGCCTTCCCATTTCAGCTTCATACGGTTCCATGGTAGAATCAAAGGTAGCAGACAATAGAACCACACAAAGTATTGGGCGGTTATTACCTAGAGACAAATGGACCGATAAAACATTAAATAACAACCAGAAGGGTTTTGCTTACTGAGGAATGCATACGAAAATGAACTTTTGAAGACTTTTTTGGGTATATATGAGAATAGACTTATGCATTGTATACCTTATTGAAAGCCACAAATGCAACGGTTTGGAGAAAGATGCAGAACACTAGATCCTGCAAGAAGCAGAAGACTAGAGCAAACTGTACTGTAAATTGAGGTAAGAACGAGATAAGTTTCTCCACAGCTGAAAACTGGCGCTCATAGTGAAGATATATGTGATAGAAGTAGATGGAGAAGTTGTGCCTTGGATCCGTGCGAGTCAGATGATATAAGAGAGCCTCGTGCAGGAACTCTTGTCCATAAAAATAAAAGGAAACAGCATTGCAAGCAAGAAAAACTCCCCCGGATATCAAAGCAAACATGATTCTCTCCCTGGAAAATAAATTTTTCAAGGCGGTCAAGAGATTGAAAAGGAATGTTTTTTTCTCCGTGTTGCTGGTAGGTGTCTTGGCCTGACCGGTATTCCAATCCTCAAGAGCCGGCTTTTGACCAGATCTAAATACCTGGGAATCGAGAACCAGGACGATTGGCAAGGCATATATAATAGGATAGACCCTGAAATGCACAACAAGCCCATACCAAAATGCAGCTTGTGACAAATTACCTACACAGCAAAACATATAGTTGTTGATGTGCCATTAGTTTGACAGATTAACAAAGAGGATCCACTGATAAGAACAGGAGAAGAGAATCGTATACTCAAGAAATTTCTTTATTTATCTCTGTGAAGAATGATGAACACAAGTACAATTGCAAACCAAACCACAGAGAATAAAATAGAAAAAACAAATGTACTTAGGGTTTTGATACAGAATCCCCATTCCTCAAACTCTCCAAAGCTTAAAAGAAGTCCCCAAACCACTGTCCATTGTTCCCAGATACTCAATATCCCCCAATCTGTTACTCTCTGTCTAAAAAAGTTCATAAAGAAGACCTTATGCATCAACTTGTAAGAGAGAAGGTAAATAACCCTATTCTATTTCTCTTATAACACTTCTCTTTCGCAGCATATCAACCACATCTAGTACATTTTTTTCTTCTACTTTTTTGAAGTCTTGTTATAATCACCTAATGTGAAAGATATACACATAAATTTCATTGATATAAATTAGTTCATGGAACTCAATTCAGGGAATAAAAGCATAAAAGCAGCAAACTTAGTAAGACTCTACAGAGAAAACATTCACTCGAGTTGTACTAGTCTCAAAGTGTCTACCTCGCATAAGAGAGATGATGATCCATAAAATCATGGCACAAACGATGGGTTCACAGTTCCCTCTGGTTCCAATAGTGAATGTAAACGGATTGAGAAGCCAAACCATTACAGAATATGTACATATCTTCTCAGGCACCTTACGTTCTTTCAAAATAGTATGGATAAACCAGCCGACCAGCAAATCTGAAACATGAAAATAAAATTCAGAACGACCGTAGAACGAATCATTAAACTGATCAATTGAACAAAAAAAGGTTGAACTTTCTACAATTTT
The DNA here is from genome assembly GCA_004349715.1 of Crucihimalaya himalaica. Classification (NCBI taxonomy): domain Eukaryota; kingdom Viridiplantae; phylum Streptophyta; class Magnoliopsida; order Brassicales; family Brassicaceae; genus Crucihimalaya; species Crucihimalaya himalaica. Next base: position 3,614,991 of record SMJT01000009.1, read on the forward strand.
TTCTTCTGTTATGACATAATAAACAAAAGAAGGATGAGTTAACTATTAAGAAATATTCATACCAGAAGCTGAGAACAGAAACTTTCCAAATGACCGATGAAAGAAGGAATTAGGAGTCAGAAGAAGGGCGAGTAAAGGCGAATAACGGTATGTGGTTCTCTTGTAAGGAGATTCACCCGATGCCATCAACGACGCAGCATCAGAAAAAACAATGTAATCAACATCAGTGTACCGGACCTCCATGTGAGCATCTTGCCATTCTCCATAGAGAATCAAAAACACACGCAAAAGCATCGAGAATACCAGCAGAGAACGAAAATTAATCCCTACAAAATCAGAATTCAAAATCCCAAATTTATATTCTGAAATTCATCAGCTCCGAGATCTTAGTATGCAATTACTAATCCTATTCAAGTTAATTCAACACACTAATGATACACGGATTATTGTGATTCAATGCATCTCAAAGCTTACTATAGATCCGAAAAAGAGAAAGGAAACATCGAGAGGAACGAATTACATACATTTCGGTGGTTCATCATCAGTGTTCTCTGAACCACGAGCCATATCGTTATCTTCTGAATCCTCAAAGCTCCTCGACTCACAAAAGTCTCAATCACATCCCTCTTATAAGCAAAAGTTCTCTTAGGACTTAAATCCTTGAACTTTGGGTTCTTCAAAGGGTTTACAGGGATGATTGAAGTCGCCGGTGTATGCTTCTCCGCCCGGAGATCTCCGATCCAACCTAATACAGAACACTGAACGCCAAAGGTTTTGAATTGGTTTCAATTTGGCTCTATTCTGGTTTATGTTTGGTTTCCGGTTTTTCATTTGATTTTTCGGTTTATTTTTGGTCTGAAAATGTTAAATCTAAATATCTAATAGAGTAACACTATGCACATCGGTTTGATATGGTTTGGTTTTCAAGTTCGGTTTTTAACAAAGACATACCGTACTAAATTTTCAAAAACATCGACACTTTTAAATATTCAGCGATTCTTTTTTGATTTTTCAATATCTAAAGCACACAAAAATGTTGTTCGTATGAAAATTATTTCAGTTTCCGATCGATATATTTCGGTTTAGTTAATCTAGGGAAGCAAAATTTGGAATGAAAGTGAAATCTGGAACTCAACCATTTATTATATATACAGAAGATACGCAACAACATAAGCAAACCAACACTCACTCCACACTGAAATAATGAGATCAACACATAAACATGATTACATATATCTTGCACAAAAGCAACTCTCAACACAATAGGACTCAACCTTATTATACAAGTTTAGGATTTAGCCCTCTTGTCTTCCTCGTCTTCCCCACAAACAGATCTTTTGACTTGATCAACCCAGGGAGGCAACCAACAACTGTCACAAACGGAAACTGAGCCACGGAGTCCTTCCTTCCTAAAGATACAATGGCCATCTCTGAACCGGGCTTGTAAGTAGACATCTTCTTCTTTTTCCCACCCGACATCAATACCTTTATGTTCTTCACAACCACAGTAGCATGGCTCTCCGCTATATATCCTTGTTTCATCTCCTGTAATTGAGGATCGTATAATCAAGAATAGATACCAACCAAGAACTATGATCGTATAATCAAAACTATACTGGATAATTCAGTGATATCATGCACTTACCGGGATATTAGTGATATCTCCAATGGCGAACACATTGCTTCGACCACTAATCCGCAAGCACTCATCGACCATGACCCTTCCTTTACCATCCAAGCTATCTTCCAAAACAGTTCCATTGAGCCATTGAGAAGACAAAGGTTTCCCAACACAGAGGAAATGACAATCTGCATGTATAGTTTCTCCTCCTGAAGTCCGGTATGTTTTGTTTCCCTCTGAAGCTGAACTCAAATCCACAGATTGGTTCAAAATCACTTCCACTTTCTTTGATTCTAACCAATCAGATGCTTTGTCAGCAGCTTTTTGTCCTACAAATTCAAGCAATCTTGGTCCTTTATGCACCAAAGTGACCTTCTTCTCCGGAAAATCAACTGCGATTTCCGCAGCAAGCTCCACACCAGATGGACCTCCACCAACAATCAGAACTGATTCAGAAGATTTGATCTTCTCATATTCTGCAACCAAATATCATCATCATGTAAAATCCTGCTAAGGACAAACCAAACAACCAACAGAAATCACAAGAAACAGATGTTAGGATTTAGATCAAACCTGCTTGGTAATGTAACAGCTTCTCTTGTCTGGATTTAGGGAACAAGTCATTGTGACCTGTAGCAATCACTAGATAATCATATCCAATCACAGATCCATCTTCAGTCATAACATCACTCTCTGTAATACCGATCGCCGGAGAAGTTACAACACGGCCTTGTTTCAAGTAACTCTTGTGGTTAATCACTGTTCTTTCAGCAAACTTAGGCTCCACCATGGATCTCAAACTTGCCCATGTAATCTCAAAGTACTCCTTCCTGATCTCAACACAAGTTTTGAGCTTTAAGACCAAAACGAGGAAAACAAAAATGGTGTTTTTGAAAAAGAATTGGTGAAAAAACTTAAAACTTACGGATCGATGAGTGTGACATCAGCATCGAACTGAAGCAATTTCGCGGCGAGTGAGCCGGCGATTCCGCCGCCGATCACCACCACTCTCCTTCCTTGTCTAGACCCAGATTCAATCCCGTCCATTTTTAGTGATTTGAAGCTCCAGATAAACTGAAAACAAATCAAAGTTGTTTTGAATGTTCTTCTTTAGGTTTCTTCTTCTTCTTCCAAATCAATTTCAAGAGTCGCTATATATATATAAAGAGAAGTATTGTACAAAGGTTGTCAGAGAGGAAAAGGAATTTGTGATTGACGTGTTTAGTGACTTCAGATACCTGAGAAGAAGAATCTTGTGGAGCTTCCTTTAAAGCTTACATCATCAAATACGTCAATGGCGGAAGAACGCAATTTTCAATTTTTTTTATTCTTTTTCGTGAAAGAAACTATTGGGCCTTGGTGACAAAATAACTATGGGGCCTTTGAGTTTAAAAATAGGCCGAGTATAAGTTATTTTGTTTACTTGTTTTAAATATTAAATTTTGGTAGGAAAACACAGTATTTACGGTTTTTATAATTATAAAAATATGTTTCATATACTATATTTAAAAATTGTATAATTTTTTGCTATATTTGCTCATTAAAATTGTATATTTAAAATACTCACACCCAAACCCGAGCCTAACTTCAAAACCCGCTCTAACCCAAACTCGATCCGAAGCAGAACGGATATCCAAACATGTCCGCTGGTCAATTTTTTGTTTCAAACAAACTTAATCAAATCATTTCAACATGCATGTTCCGCCAACCCGTGTTATAGCGTTGGTTAATAATATATTAAATCGATTCAACATGCCCCGCCAACCAGTCCTATTATTTTAGCGGAGGGTTAATGATATATTAATGTCAATTCAAACCCGTTCCGCCATATAACATGTCTTGTGTTATTTTTAAAAATTTATAGATTATATTTTAAATTTTTAATAAGTTTATCAATAACAATATATAAATAATATTATTTAAAATACTCACACCCCTCGATCCTAACTTCAAACCCCAAAATACTCGAGCTTAAACCCGATCCAAACCCCGAATCCAAACGGATATTCGAACATGTTTGTGGATCGATTTTTTGTTTCAACCAAATTTAGCTAAATCAATTCAACATATCCCGTCAACCCGTGTTATAGCATTGGAGTTATGATATATTAAAATCGATTCAACATGCCCTCGCCAACCCGTCCTACTATTTTAGCGGAGGGTTAATAATCTATTAATGTCGATTAAAATTCGTTCTGCCATATAACCCGTCATGTGTTATTTCAAAAAATTTATAAGTTTAAAATTTTATAAGTTTAAAAATTTATAATATTTTAAAATTGTTATTATGTTTATAAAAAATATAAATAATAGTATTTAAAATACTCACACCCAAACCCGATCCTTACTTTAAAACCCAAAATACTCGAACCCAAATCTGATTCGAACCCAAATCCAAACGAATATCCGAATATGTCTGCAGATTGATTTTTTGTATCACAAACTTAATTAAATCAATTCCATATGTTCCGTCAAACCCGTGTTATATAATGGTGGTGGTTTTACGGTTTCATCACACATAACAATCAATTCAACTATTTCATCAAGCATAACAATCATGAAAAATACCTTAAGGGACTTATTAAGACATGATGGTTAAACCTCCAATTAATAACGCACCTTGGACTAACAATTAAAGATCTTAATCTCTTTAAAAAAGATGAATGAGTAAGTGATGTTATTAAAACAATTGTTTATAAAAAAAAGTAAGCGATGTTGATTAGGCCAATATTAAATTAAAAGTCCGTGAGGAGCCCAAAATCTAGGAAACCCGGTTCAAATTTTAAACCCTCGATTTCATTTTCCCAATTTCATCGGTTCGTAAGATCTCGTTTTGAAATAAATACCTCGGATCCAAGTATCTAATATAAGCTCCCTTCTGTCTCCATGCTCACTCTTTACCCTCCGATCGTAATGGTATAATTATAATTTTGAAAGAAATATCTATTCTTATAGGGTTGACGATCTATTTCCCCCCGATAACTATCATATCACAACCAGTCCCCACAAATTAGTGCTCTAGTGCCAAACCTCCTCGAAAGCAAAGTTCAATACATATTTCCCCCCCCAAATCGAAAGTTTTATAGCACAGTCCACCCGAATCAAAATTTCGACGGTTTAGTCTCCAAACCGATAGTAAACCCAGAAAAAACAACCCGAAACACAATTTTCGGCTTCAAACCCAACCCGACAACTCGCAAACGTACCCAATCCCTCTAAATCCCCAATTCCCTCATAAATTCCCAAATCTGAAAACGAAGAACCCTGATTTTGATTTCACAAAATCTTGAGCTCGAATTCCAGAATTCAAGAGTAAGCATCTTATTCTTTTTGTAAACTCGCATTCTACGTTTTATAGTAAATACTTTATTAGCTCCATATTGTGGTGATTTTCGATTTTTAATTCCTTCTCGGGTTTTCTTATCTTCTTGATGAATCACATAATTCTCGGATTTGTAGATCGAAATGAGTAATGCTTCGAGAGTTTCAAGTGGATCATCAAGTGACTGCACAAGAGAACGAGTGGTTGGTGTACCTTAAAGATGTTGGTGTGGGGAACCAATGGTGTGGAGAATTAGCAAGACCGAGTCCAACCCTTACTGTAAATACTTCCAGTGTGCATATGCAACATCAAAGAAGGTGTTTCTATATGATTCTATTGACAAACGTTGCATCCATTATGATTTTTGATGTTTGGTTGTTAACTTTATCTTGTAGCTCATGAATGATAACCATGTATTCAAATGGGTTGATGAGACATTGGTGGAAGAGATGGTGACATTAGAACTGTCATACTCGAGGCTTCAGAAAGAGTTTGAGAAGATTACAACACATCGTATGGAGTTTGAGAAGATGGAATTGAGGCTTGAGCAAGAGATATTTCACAAGACCATGGAAGCTAAAAATGATATGAAGAAGATGTTTTGCATTAAACTAGTTGGTTGAAGATTATGGTCATTGTTGTATGGTTTGTCTCTGTGTTTAGGTTGTAATGTTGTCATAACCTCCTAATCGGGTCTGAGTATTGGTTAAATCGATATAATCGGGTTTAAACTTGGTTTACAAACCAATTAAATTGTTAAAGATGATATGTTGATACAATAAACCGAGTATAATCCGGGTTTATGAAGTGTAAAGTTGGGAACTTTTGATTTGGGTGGATTGTGCTATAAAACTTTCGATTTGGGGGAAAATATGTGTAGAACTTTGCTTTTGGGGGAATTTGGCACTAGGACAATATTTTGTGGGGGCTGGTTGTGATATGATCGTCAACCCATATATAGACAATTCATATATGAGTAAACTATTCAAAGATTAAAAATTTAGAAAATTACTTATTATTATTATAAAAAAAAAAAAAAGAAGAAGAAAGAATAAAAAAAGAAGAAGAATGCAAAGGAGTATAATAATGAAAAGTCCTATTTGATGCAGAAACCCCCCGTGTGTGTGCCCACTCTCCCCTCTCTATTAATACTCTATCTCTCCCTCATCCTCTCCTTCTTCTCTCATCATCCTTCTTTGGCCTTCACCGCCTTCCTCCTCCTCTTCTCCTCATCCTCTGCCGTACACGTTACCGTCGTATGGGTCTTCCTCTGGAAAGTTTCGGGCTTCTTTTGATAGGAGAGACTCTGCAGCTGATCGGAGCTTACAAAACAGGGGTCCAAGTTATTGTTATTTCATTTTATTATGTAATTAAGAGAAATTCAAGGTGAAAGAAAAAGAAGGAAATAAAAGGGACATATACTAAAAATGGGAGCATAATGATATGTACAGGTTGGCCTCTAAATTTTTCCATCATGTTTCAAAGTACGTTTTCTGGCTTAACATCCCTATGAACAATACCCTTCAAGAGTGCAGAAGAGGAATATAAAATTGGTTAGTTGTGTGATTGAAATATGAATGCTAAAAATAATTCAATCCTAAATCTGCATTACCTGCTTATGCAGACTTGATAAAACTTTGAACATGCAGCAGCCGTATTATTGTAGCTGATACACGTATAAGATTTTGGTTAGATATGGTGTATTTTGACTTCTTAATACAAGTATTTATAAAGATATTCGAAGATGGAAGATTTAGAATGAAACGCCGTAATGGCATCGTTGCTTAGAAATATGAGACGGTGGGCGTATGAATTCCAGCATTACTTGGATTCTTCCCTTTATTATCAAATTACTTTTATCAGGAACGAAGAAGAAAAGTTTAAGACCTATGTCTGAAAACTGAAAAAAAAAAAAAATTCCTTGTAAATGGTAAAAAAAAATGAGGAACAAAGAGAACCATGACATTCATACTAATTCTTTTCTTTAAAACTGGTTACAAATTATAATTTACTTTTTTTCTATCTTTCATATCGTTATACAAACAAATGTTCAAAAACTGATGCCATGCACATCCAACGTGCCAAGTTCGAGAAGCTGGATATGGAGGAGAATTATGAAGCTGCGCACTTTAGCTCATCTTTTTTTTGGTATGTCAGATTCGTTCGGGATCCGCTGCATATTTTTGGCATGATGATTGAACTAATTTGGGTCCGCTGATTGATATTACGGGAGTGAATGGACCAAGAGTAACCGGAATTCCTTTATTGGCTAAGGTTATCAATGCTGCGCAAATGGGATTTGGATTATCCCTCACGGGAGACATCCGATTCTCTGCCTCATTCGCCAATGTCTTCTTCAACAAATCCCTGACATATCTTCTCAAGAGTCAGATTTTTTCTCATGGAGAAACTCTCCTAACAAACCTCCGGTGTCTTTTCAACTAAAAAAACTTGGAGTTTACTTCATCCAGCTGCTCCTAATGTTCCTAATGATTGTTTGTTATGTGCTTCAGTTCCGGAGAACCAATCACACCTCTTCTTTGAGTGTGTACTCGTCTGAAGTATGGTTTTCTTTCTTCACCCATCCAGATTAATCTCCCCCTGCCTTGTTTGAGGATATTGTTATTTGGATTTGTTCACCTTCTCGCATAAAAAAGTTCAACTCAATTTGTAAGCTTATTTTCCAAGCGGTTGTTTATGGTTTGTGGAAAGAGAGAAACTCTCGAATTCATTCCTGCTCCACAAATCCAGTCACACTTCTAGTTATGGAAATTCAACTTCTCCTCATAGCAAATCTTACCGGCTTTTTTTTTTTTTTTAATCCAGAAGAGGTTCTCCTTTCAATCATCTACTCCAAATTTCAAGAAACCTTTTTGGCCACATGCATGGTTTCGCTTCTTCCAGCAATATACGTCATCAAGACTGGTTCCCTATGATCATTTGTCGCTTCACTTGAGTTTTTAGTTCGTGTACTTGTATATGTTATTAGCCTATTCATCTCTTTCTTTGCATTGTATCTTTAAAACGATGTCCTTGTAGGAAAGTGCAGGATTAATAAAATATTATTATTTTTAAAAAATGATGGAGTTTTCTTGGTGAGAAGAAACACTTGGCGATAAAATAAAAATAAGAGGATTAAGAGAAATCCATATTTTTTGGTAAAACAAAAACCAGCTAACGGAACAGCAAGAAGAGTTCCTAACTCAATAAATCATATAAACTGCGATTCAACTCTTTGAAAGACGAATGACACTTAGTCGTCTTCTGATAACCAATAGTTAAATTCTGACACGTAATATCAAAATGTCCATATTCATCTCCAAACGCAGGATGTATCTTCGCACTAAGTTTCATATCCAATTCAAAAACGCTTTGATTACCCTCCGTAGCTAAATCCACTGAGAAACTCGTGTGGCCGCCACGTGAACCACGCTTGCGAGAGGTTTTCAAAACGGCGGCGTTTAAGAAACCTAGCTTGACGTACACGTCATCTCCGTTGTAGTTGATAGGACACCATAAGCTCGGGTCTTTCGCGAGAAAATCGACATGCCACGTGGGGGTAACGGAGATGGATTCGACGGAGAAGCTGACGTGGCAGAAAAGTCTGTCTAAGAAGAAGAAGATGATCATAATGGCTACGAGTGTTAAGCTGCCGCACAAAAAGGGTTTAAATATAGCTGATTTTTCTTCTATAGTGAGTTCTTTACGACGAAGGAATAATGAATGTAGTTGTGTCCACCACCGTGAAGGAGGAGGAGGATCAGTAGCGGAGGACAGTGGCGTTGGGATTCCGGTCACTATTTCCAGCGGCCTGTTTGCCATTTTTTGTTGTGTTAGGGTATTGAATGAAGATTGATTTTGATGTGATCTTAAATCTTAATATTTTCGATTGATTTTTTTTTTTTTTAAAGAAAACTCGTTTTCTATTTCTTTTCATATTTTGTGAGTAATATATGAAAGTTTGTTATGATATATTTACGGGATAATCAAAATTGACTAGGTACGATTATATAGTTACGATATATGAGATTTTTTTTAATTTTATGATAAAGATATATTTGAGTTTTGAGAATTGAGTTACGTGAATATCTCGATCGTTACGTTGCAATACTTTATTAAGACAACCCTTACGTTTTAATCATATAAACATTTGGCTAGTTACGTATCTTCTCTTGAAAAAATTACAGCCAAAATGACAAGGTCTCTTTGTACTTCTTGTGGTCTCAGGAGCAGATACTGCCAATGTAATCAGCAAGATTCAACAGCCCCAAACGCAAATGCAAACGGTGAGAACGGAGAAAGAGCGTTCAAGCTTACACCAGTCTCCTTCTGCGTTCTCTACCTCATGTTGGTTCTCCTAATGTTTGGATTCTACCTCATCTTATACATGAGTACAATTTTTAACCATAACATCCTGAAAGGGACTTGTCACTTGGAGGTCTTTGCTGACTCCTTCTCAGTTTCAAACGCTTCAAACGCAAACGCAACCGCTGATTGGAACGTCGGGTTTACAACAAGGAATCCAGGTAACGCATGTAAAGTCGTCTCTCTCCGCATAATCAAATCGCGTCTCTTCCGAGGAAACAAACTTATCTCCGAATCATCCACTCCTGACTATTTTGGTTTACTCGTAACCGGAAAAATCAATGATGTAGTACCGGTTCCTTACACCGTTTTCAAAACGGTTTCAACGCCCCAACACGGCTTGGTTTGGGACATACGAGTCGAAGTTGTATCTAGCGTTAAGATAAACGGTCGAGCTGGTCATAGAGATGGTTTCTTGATCGTGACTTGCCGCGATATACCGGTAAATTTCACGGCAGATCCGGCTGGAACTGTGAAGGGATCGTTGGTCGGATATATGAGGCCGTGTGAGTATTTAGTCCAGAAAGAGTATTTGGACACATCCTTTTAGACTTTGTCGCCGATCATGAATCTCTTTCTTTTACGAGTTCTTAGCGTTAGAGTTAGTGAATTTGTTTATTTCTTTTTAATTTTTATCTATCTGTTAACTAATAATAAGAATTGAATAGCTAGGATTAGCACACAGATCATATTGTAGCTCTTTTTTATGCCAAAAGAAAAATACGTATAATTGTGCGATCTATAATTTGATTAACTTAATATATGTTGATGAATGCAGTTACATGAGATTATATAAACAAGGACAGAAGTATAAAGTAGCTACTGGTCAAATATCATATTTACTACTGTTTCTAATATTTTGTAATCTATGTACTCACTAAAATGTAATATTTGTGAGAAAATTAGAAGGATTCATAACTGTGAAGACCTTTTTTTTTTTGTTTAGTCCTTACAAATTGTTTTTTATCCAGTCACACTTCTTAATTTTCGTTTAACTCTTTAAAATTTCAGACTATAATGTGATATTTTATAGAATTCATTCATAATCTGATATTTTAAATAGATTTAAAGTATATAGTACTTAACTATGCTAGTGTTTATTAATTTCAGAAACTCATATCTTAATAAAATAGAAATTATAAATTTTTTTTTTTTTTTTTTAATTCAAAACTCAAAAGTCACGAGATCATATAATTAAGATATTCGACATGTATTCGATCGACTTATAATACGACAATTATATAAAATATTTAATCAAATGACCCTCAAAAAAAAAATATAATCTAGTTTACATGCTTAAAAAACATGCAATTATATTAACAACACGCAATAGGTGGCTGAATCCTAGAAGATATTATCTTAAAGATATATAAAAATTGATGTTTCATTCAACTGATTAATCATATAATTCAATTCTTGACTGTGTTTGTAAATACATAATATCCCCGAAATATCATAACAATTTTTTTTTCAACACATCAAATTTTAATATAAGGAAAAGAAATTTGAGATCAATCTAAATATTTTAAATTTGTTAACCATACTACCCCTTGGTCTTTAATCAACGATTAGATTAACATCAAACCCTTCTCTCCTCTCCTAACCAACACACGCAAAAAAAGAAAGAGAGAACAAAAATAAAAATGACTTCCCAAACAAATTCTTACACCGTGCCAGAAGTAGTGATCGGGTATCCAATGCCACCGTCCTCAGCCACTCCTCCTCGGCGTTGTGGATGGTGGTCACGACCAATAGTGACTTTGCCGGCAGAGCATGATCGTAAACCCTCTTGCAAGGAAATTATGGCTGTCATTACACCCTGTTGCTTCGGTATATTCACTGTCATCGCCGTAACGGTATATTTCTCTCACATCGCGGACAATGCTGATCACTGCCACGCCAAATTCGCCATTCAATCCATCGCCATCTCTCCATCCTCTATTACATGGCACGTTGATTTTCTCGTCAAAAACCCTAGCTCTAGGTATTAATTTGTTCCCATATTTTTTGTCATATATATATATTAATCTGAGATGCTTGAAGCAATGACATATTTTTGTCTATGTTCTGTACCGGATCTTGCAGGTGTACTATCTACTACGGAGACAATGAAACTGTGGTGAGGCTCGGTCCCTTAAACGCTGCTGTTTTAAATACGTCTCACGATCGTAAGTCTCGAAGTCACACAGCTTTCTCAGTGGATTTCATTGCCGAGGGTAATCCGAACGACGACATTTTCAAACATTTAGATATCAAATTAAGGGCAAAAGTATAAGAATTACGTAGAAGATAATCCTGAAGCTGGACATGTTGATATAAGGTATTGTAATCTGACCCGAAACCATGAGAAGAAGTTTCAGTGTAACACTTCTTTCACAGAATTGAAACAAAAAATAGTATATTAATTAGACGTGTTTTAATTGTTTTATTTATGTTTTCTACTTTTTCCATTGTTTTCTAAATATATTCTGTTTTTCGTTTATTTATTAAAACCTTTTTTCTTCCATACAATTCTGTAAAATATACTATATATTTCTTTATAAGTGCCCTCTAAAAAACAAAACAAAATAGAATTCCACTTTCATATGCTCGATTCATAAGAGCATCGTTATCGGAAGTTTCTAGATTAGAAACTCTCTATTAAAATAAACAAAAAAAATTGAAAAAGGGAAAACAGAGATGAGAGACGCTTCTCATATGAGAAACTAAGAAAATCGGTTCTGGCCCGCTGTTGCAATATTATTAGAGTACATATTTTTTCAGTTTAAATTTTATTGAATAACAAAAATATATGAAAAATATAATATTTAATAGTTGAGAGACTCTCGGAATCACTTAACTGATGGTGTTGCTCTAAGTTTCGATAAATAGTGAGAACTTAACTATATATATATATATATGTATATAATGAAATAGTAAGAACTTTATTAATTATATATCGCTTTTAACCAAATAAAAAAAACACTGTTGACATATGTTGGGAAAACAATGCACAACTATGGCGCAGCTGACTAGAGTTTTCCCGTAACTTCTGTGAACTTGTGAAAAAAATACAATACACTCGGCAGCAAAAACTTCAAAGCATAAAAGTAAATGAGACACCAAATTATACGTGGAAAACCTCCTCAATGTGAGGAGTGAAAACCACGGGACCGTAGTCCACTCAAAAATCCACTATCACCAATGTTTTTGAGTACAACAACATCCACTAGAGACTAAGGCTACAAAGAGCAATCTCTAACAACAAGAAAAACAACACGAGAGAGCAACAAGAGCCTAGAAATATGCAGTTCCAAACGACCCTAGATTCACTAAGATTCCGGCAACCAAATCAGATTTCCACCGTCCAAATCCTAGATAAACGAGTTAAGAACAAGTCTGCAAAATTTCAGCTCAATCCGAGAAGAACTCACCGTTGGATGTCTCAAACACTCTCGACATAAGCTGCAGATTCCCAGACACGACAGCCACGCTAAAATCCAGATTTCTCTTAACCCAATCGTTGAAACACAATCTCCACCGTTGAACCTAAAGTACACTGAGTCACAAAACTACCCTCCAAAAATCAGCCAAATCGGAGCTCATTTGAGTGCCCAAACGCTCAACACAACAGACCTTTATAATCTGTTTTTCTCCTCTCTTCAAAACCGAAAATCACCTACCCTTTCTTTTCTTTTTATTGATTTTCAACAATGTTGCACATTCACCTCTTTTTATTTTCAACAAAGTCGGAAGCTTTCTTATTTTCAACAAACTTGTTATATTGTATATATATATATATAATATATAATATATATATATATAATATATAATATATAATATATAATATATAATATATAATATATAATATATAATATATAATATATAATATATAATATATCCTCCACTAGAAACAAAGTCAACAACATATGTGATTTGAGATTTCCCAAGTAGTTCCGATTTTCTTTAACAAAAAAAAAGTAGTTCTGATTTCTGTGATAAAAGTAAAAGTAGTTCCGATCTTAACAGTAAACAAATTATAAAATTAAGTTGACGTTATTAATTTATTCATCTGAAAGTGTTAAACTTAATATCCAAAATGGCAAATTCTCAATGTACCTCTTGTGGCCTCATTCACCAAGATGGCCAATGTCGCCTGCAAACTTCAAGAACCACACCTTCAAGCATGCCCGACGATGTTACTCCAGCTGTTTGCTGCTCTCTTTACTTTCATACCGTTGGTTTATTATTCCTTCTTCTTCTCTTCTTTTTTGGTCTTACCAAACTTCACATCAAAAGCAAAACTTGTTACGTGGAGCTTAACAACTTTATTATGAAAGTAAAGCTTTTCTCATTAACCAAAAGAAATATACAATATGTCTTTATATAGTATTGTACATATTCCTAAAGTTCAGATAATGAATAATGAAAATTTGAATTCTCAAACTATATAATATGTCAATATATCAATAGGACTATACAATATGTCAATACACCCCCCTCAAGCCAAAGTTTCTGGATCCTCCTGAGGCAGAAAAAGGCTTGAAACAGAGAGCCTATTGAGCAAAAAGTGAAAAAGTCCCGGATGAAGCGGTTTAGTCAAGATATCAGCTAGTTGATTGCCTGTAGATACATGAAAGACCTTTAAAAAACCACTATTCACTTGATCTCGAGTCGTATGACAATCAATCTCCACATGTTTAGTTCTTTCATGGAAGACCGAATTGTTGGCTATGTGCATGGCTGACTTATTATCACAAAACAACTTTGCTTGAGACTCCACTGTAATATGTAAATCAGTCAACATCTGATTGAACCATAAAAGTTCCTTTGTAGCCAATGCCATACTCCTATATTCAGCTTCAGTGCTGCTGTTACTGACAGTGTTCAGTTTCTTAGATTTCCAAGATATAAGAGATGTCCCCAAGAAAATACACATACCAGTGATAGATCGTCTTGTATCAGGACAAGTTCCCCAATCAGCATCAGGGAAAAGCATTAAGGCAGAGATCTGTAGAGGCTGAATAAAACAAACCTTGGCCAGGATTACCTTTGAGATATTTGAGTATGTGATGAGCAGCTGTGAGATGAACATCAGTGGGACAAGACAGAAACTGACTCAATCGATTTACTGCAAAGGTAATATCAGGCCGAGTGATGCAGAGGTATAGCAGCCTGCCAATAATTTCTCTATAAAGGGTTGGATCTGAGAGAAGTGTCTGTTTCCTTACTCAGAGTTATCTTGGGATCCATAGGAACAATTTTTGGTTTACAACCCAATAAACCAGATTCTGTAATTAAATCCAAGCAGTACTTCCTTTGGCATACAGATATCCCATCTGAATTCCTAGCAATTTCAAGTCCTAAAAAGAAACGGGCAGGACCAAGATCTTTTGTCTTAAATTGCAGTGATAGAGTAGTCTTAACAGACTTAACAGCTTCAGTAAAATTACTAACAATCAGAATATCATCTACATAGACTAGGAGAGCTATGAAAGACGTACCTGTGCATTTGACAAATAGAGTGTTGTCTGCATATGATTGAATGAATCCATCATCAAGAAGAACCTTAGATAAACACTTGTACCACTGTCTAGAAGCTTGCTTTAAACCATATATCGATTTGTGTAGTTTACAAACAACATTCGGTGGTAAAGTGCCTGAAGCTGGTGTATAGCCCTGAGGTAGAGTCATATAAATCTCTTCTTCTAATTCACTGTGTAAGAAGGTACTTGTTACATCCATTTGTGATAGACTCCATCTTGTCTAGCTGCTAATCCCAGAATTAACTTCACACTTGCAAGCTTGGCAACTGGGGAAAAAGTGTCAAAATAATCAACTCCCTCTTGCTGTGTGAATCCTTTTGCAACCAGACGAGCCTTATATGTTTCTATCGTTCCATCAGCATTATACTTGATCGTATAAATCCATTTACAGCCCACTACATTCTTCCCTGGAGGAAGAGAAACAATACTCCATGTTCTATTGACCTCCATAGACTCAATTTCCACATCCATAGCTTTAGTCCATTTCAAGGATACTATGGCTTGTTTAAAATTCTTTGGTTCTGTTTCCATAGAGATAGACAAGACAAAGGACTGATATGGAGAACTTAAAGAAGAGTAAGAAACAAAGTTTTCAATGGGATATGGTGTAGTAAAAACTTTTGAGGAAGAAGGAATATCTGAAATTTTATGGTGAGAAATAGAATCAGAAATTTGGTGTAAATAGTAATGATAGTCAGACAAATAACCTGGAGCTCGTGATGACCGTTTTGGTCTGCCATTAGGAAGTGAAATAGTTGTTGTTTCTACAGTCACAGTTTCAGGAGTACTGATGATACCAGAGTGTGATGAATGTGTGACACTGGTATCTAATATAGATGCTTGTGATGCAGATGTATCAATGACAAGATGTTCATTAATTTCAGCAGCAATGTCAAGAGAATGTGAATGAATTGGAGTTATGTCACTAAAAAAATTATCATCAATCACAACCGGAGTAGATAATGACAAAATACTGGAATCAGCAAAATGAGAAATCTTATTATGAGAATGCCTATTTTAAAAAGGGAATACAGTTTCATGAAAATCAACATTCCTAGAAACTGACACAATGTTTGATTCCAAATGTAAAGTTTTATAACCTTTATAACCTGATGCATAATCTAAGAAAACACATTCATCAACTCTTTGACTAAACTTATGTCTATCCTTCTGTAATGTAGAAACATAGCACAAACATCCAAATGATCTTAGAAAAGAGTAATCTGGTTTCTTCTTAGTGAGTAATTCATATGGAGACATATTATCCAAAGATGCAGAAGGAATCCTATTAATTAGGAAAACTGCAGTAAGAATACAATCACTCCAATAAGCAATAGGTATGTTTGATTGATAAAACAAAGCACGAGCTACATTAAGAAGATGATGATGCTTTTGTTCAACTACTGAGTTATGTTGTGGTGTGTAAGCACAAGAAAATTGATGCACCATGCCATAATGTTTTAAAAGATCACTAAACACAAGTTCTGGTGCATTATCAGATCTAATAGCCTTAATCACAGTGTTTAATAAACTCAGAAAACTTTTAGAAACTTCACTTTTATTATTCAACATGTAAATCCAGGTTACACGACTGTAATCATCAACTATGGTAAGAAAGTATTTATACCCTTCAACAGACTCAATAGAAAAGGGACCCCAAACATCTAAGTGTACTAAATCGAACGGTAAAGAAGACTTATTATTTCTAGACTCAAATGGTAAACGTTTCTGTTTTGCTAGAGGACAAACAGAACATGGAGAATCAGTGAACACACCAGAAGAACATGTGGAGATTTCAGGAATGAATTTTAACTTGTCTGAAGATGGGTGTCCAAGGCGCTGGTGCCAAAGATAACCATCATCCTTCAAGGTTCCTGTAAAGTGAGAGACAAATGATGATGAAGAATGTTGATCAGTATTCAAAATGTATAAGTTGTGTTTTAAATCTTCTTTACCGATCATCAAGCCCTGAATAGACTCCTGAATATAACAAAAATCAGTATAGAAGTGAGCAGAATATTTGTTCAGTTTTAACAAACTACTAACTGAGATGAGGTTGAACTTAAAAGATGGAACATGTAACACATCATGCAACACAAGAGATGAAGATAAATGCACAGTGCCACAGTGTGAAATTGCCACTTGATTGCAAAGAGTTTTCGGGCTCTTGTGCACAATTAAACCTATTGTGCTCTAATACCTCAATCCTAAAGGTATATCGTATGCAGCACTTAAGGTATCGAATCCACAGGGAAGGGAAGATAACACACTAAGAATACAGGAAACTAATCGAGCTAAATGATTGATGTTTTTGGGTTTTTATGTTGTAACTAAAAGTAAATAAACAAGAAACTAAATATACGATGATTAAATAAGCGAATAAGAAACAGGAAAACTAAACAACTTAAACAAAGGACATCAAAATAACAAGAAACATAAAACACAAGTGTAACTTCGAATTAAACAAGTAATGCAAAACAAACTATTGACTTAAGCGATTGATTTCAAATGCTAAAAGAATGGACGGTTGGAATAGCAAACGATAAAGAATGAATGATGCTTCAATAAATGACAAATTCAACAAATGATTATGCTTCAACTTATGACATGAATCACTTAACTAGATTAGTCCACTCCCGTAGTACTAATCCTTTTGCAAACCGATTTGGTTAGCTAGACTTCCGAATGCAACCAAACGATTAGCAAACAATGAACACTAATTCATATTTGTCATCAAATCTTCCTTAAAACTCAACTCCCGTTGGTTAAGGAATAGAAACGCACACATAGATAGGTCAGATCGGTTCTCAACACCTTCCGGGTGAGAATCGATCATAAATCTAGAAAACTCTCTTTCGAAGCTCATTTCTAGCTTTAAGAACAATCTATATGTGAAGATAAACAATAATCAAACACTAAGCATCACAAATCAAGCATCAAACATCCTAAATCTACCAAACCAACCATCCAAAAGAGATCTACTCACACATGCTCAAATTAAGAAAATAAACCGAACAAATGATAGAAATTGAAGACATAATTGAGATTATATAAAAATATTTGGCAAATCTTCAATACATAAGAGTAGATCTAAGTTTTAAAAGCTTAAAAATATGAAAACTAGAGAGAAAATGAAAGAGAAGACTCAGGTTCTTCCAGAAAAGTCGTCCTCCTCAGTGATTGCATGATTTGAGGCTTTTATAGGTGAGTGGGTTCGCAAGTGGAGAAAGCAGAGAAAAAGTCATAAATCGGACTTGAAAATCGACCATGGGTCGATTTTTGCCAAAAATCGGACATGGAATTCGACCTTGGGTCGATTTTTACTCTAGGTGTGTTCCTCAGCCATTTTGTCGCTCGGTCACGGAAATCGACCTTGGGTCGATTTTTGACATGTCGTCACTAAATCGGCCATAACTTTTGAACCACGTATCCAAATGCTCTGAAACCACATCCATTGGAAAGTTAACTCAATTTACTATGACTTTCATGAAGTGCTCCAAAGCTAAATCGCAGTGGAAAACGTTCATCTGAGTCGATCTTTGAGATATTTGGGGCCAGTTCTGCATCATTGTTTTCTACTTTTCCATCTAAAAGTGCATCTCCCATTATTACAACCTGAAAACATTCAAAACACACAAAACACACACCAAATACACACAAAAACACAAAAGAACTTCTAAAATGCAAAAATACTTATTTAGACACTAAATGCATCAAAACACAAAGAAAAAGCTAAAAAAACACAATAAAATGGATATTTACAACTATGATAAAGTGATAAAATGTATAGTTATCACCACTCTAGAATCATTTGGTAATGAGACTGTGACTCCAAAAACTGTCATTATGTCACTAAAAAATGTCAGATCAGAACAGACATGAGTAGTAGCACCACTATCAATTATCCAACTACCATGAGGAAGAGATTGATATAAAGTGGAAAGGCACTGATGTTGAAAAGTGAGTTTCTGATTTTCAAATCTCAGAGAAGTAGAAGGAAATTTAGTTGGAAAGAAAACATTACCAGAGGAAGACTGAACTGCCATAGCACCATGTTCGGTAATAGACGAAATCTGTGGGGAAGGAGCTTGAGTCTCTTGAGCTTTATTTTTAAGATGAGTATTTAACAGTTGAAGTAGGGACTGTATTTGATGATCATTCATCTGACCAATGTTTAGGTTAACAACACTTGCAGCTGAAGGAGGAATATAATGAACTGATGAATCAGTCACAACATTTGCCACATCGTGATGCTGAGGAGGCTTTGAAGCATTGTGAAATTGTCCCTTAGACTGATTAGATTGGTTATATGACTTCTGTGATGAATTAGTCTGATAACCATTGTTATTGCTCTTGTATCCTGGGATATAACTCGGAGGATAACCATGGAGTTTGAAACATTTCTGTATGACATGTCCTATCTATCCACAGTGTGTACATATAGGCCTAGAAGATGACTTCGGACGATAATGACTCTGCATTGCAGCATAGACAGCATTTTCTGAAGAATTCGACTGATTTTCAGAAGAAGTTTGAAACACAACTGTGTCATTCTTTGAAACTGGCCTCATGTTCTTCTGTTTTTCATCCTGAGTTACCATATTAAAGACATCTTCAATATCAGGAATCGGCTTCAACATCAAGATATGTCTTCTAGTAGACTCATAAGAATCATTAAGCCCCATCAGAAATTTTGTTACACGGCTTCTCTGTTGAAGCTTCTCCCATAAACCAGCAGCATTACACTCACATTTACCACATGTGCACAAAGGCAGTTCTACATAATTCCTATATTCCTCCCACAATGTAACCAATTCAGTATAGTAGGAACTTACATCCATTGCTCCTTGTTGAATCAAACTCAACCTCTGTTCAATCTCATATACACGAGGAGCATCATCTTGTTTGAATCTAGCCATGATATTCTTCCAGATTCCTTCTGCCGTAGATATGAACAGCAAGCTTTGACCAATCTTCTTGGAAACAAAATTCATTAACCAAGTGGCAACCATAACATTGCAACGAGACCATGAGCCATAATCCCTATCATTTTCAGAAGGTTTCAGAATTGTACCATCAATAAAGCCAATCTTGTTCCGGACATTAAGAGCCATACGCACGGATCGACGCCATGAATGGAAGTCTGCACCAGTGGTTAGTCTATCGGAAACAAGCACTAATCCAGCATGATCGGAACTATGTAAGAAGTACGGATTATCATACTGATCCGTTGATAATCTTGAAGAATCTTGATTCTGTGTTTGAGTAGCCATGAGCATTCACAGAGTTAAATCGAGTAACAAAAGAAGATCGAGCTAAGATGGAGCTCGTTTAGAACGATGAAATCAAATGAAAGAAGATGAGAAAGATTGCGGAAGATAAGATTTCGAAAAAAATAACAACAAGTTTCACGAGAAAATTGAGCAAGATTAAGCGATTGGAGGCACTCATCGAAGAGATTCGAAGACAAAATTGAAGAAATCGAAGCTCAATCGAAGAAGAAACAGCTCAATATCATCATTGATCAAGTGAATCTTGAGTTTTGGAAATCAATTTTCCCGAGAAAATAAGAAAGAAAGAACAAAGAATGAGAAAATTTTGGCTCTGATACCATAACAACTTTATTATGAAAGTAAAGCTTTTCTCATTAACCAAAATAAATGTACAATATGTCTTTATATAGTATTGTACATATATATTCCTAAAGTTCAGATAATGAATAATGAAACTTTGAATTCTCAAACTATATAATATGTCAATAGAGCTATTTGCCAACTCCGTCTCCATCTCAAAAGCTCACGCAAACGTTTCCTCCGTTGATTGGAGGATTGGTTTCGTTGCCAAGAGTCCAGTCACTAACTGCAAAGTCTCTTTACAGACACTCAAGTCGCGTTTACTCCGTGGCGACCAAGTTATCTCCAATTCTTCATCTCCTTCGTCGGGTTATTACGGACAAGTTGTTTTCGAAAAGGTTGTGATGCCTAAAGATAGTGGCGACATTATTTGGGATTTTCTGGTTGAGATTGTGTCGGCAGTGAACACAAGTAATGTTGAGGATGCTACCGTTTTTATGATGGCGGCTTGTCTCGATATTCTGGTTAAATTCATGACGGATCCGGCGGGAAATGTGATGGGATCGTTGCTTGGAAATATGAGACGGTGTGATAGTATATTCCGGCGTAACTTGGCTTAATTCTCTCTGATCATGATGATTTTAGATATGATCTCTATTTCTTAGCTTCTTTTTTTTTTTTTTTTTGGGAACACTAATTTTTTTATTTTATTAGTTATAATTGATAGAATAAGATGGGATATTAATAACATGGTTATAATATAATCTGTAACTTTTTCTTTTTCTTTTCTCCCAAAGTCATTAATAGTTTGACGGTGAAAAAAAAAAGAAAGTATAAAATCATATGGTTATGTAATTATTATTTTAATGGTTATAACTTAAAAGCCATCAAATCTTTTTTCTTAGTGTACTAAAATTTATTGTTAAAATTATAAGTTAATTCAATTCTACATATACTAAAAAAACTTTATTAATACTATCGGAAGGGCCACAATTTTTTTTATTCAGACCTTCATGTCCATTTGACCGGCCCATTTATTTGATGTGATTCTCAATTTTATTGTTTCTTAATATCTTACATAAAGAATGCATAAAGAAGATTCGTCGTCTCTCAGCCAAAATGCTTTTCGTGGTAATAATTACCAAAAACTGTGAAAAGACATTTATATTGCTTAGAGTTGATAAGGACCAAAAACAGCTTTTCCAGTTTCGCATAAAGTTAAAAAGAAGTGTCAAGACTATAGTTGTGTGATCACTTAACAATATCGTTACAAATAGAAACATATGGTTAATTAATAATTACGATACATTTACTCACGAGGCTCCACTTACATAAATATCCCTTAAAACTCCATTACAAACCTTCCAATCTCTTCACCGGCCCACCAAACAAATCTCTCTGCAACCAAACGCAACAATGACGGGGAGAGAGTGCGACCAACACGAAGAATATGACGAGAGGAAGAGGAGACTCATAGTATGGGCATTGCTAGGCTTAATCGTTGTGGTTGCGTTTGTGGTTTTCTTGGTTTGGGCTATACTTCACCCGCACGGACCGCGTTTTGTCCTCCAAGACGTAACCATTTACGACTTCAACATCTCTCAGCCAAATTACCTCACTTCGAATCTCCAGGTCACTCTCTCTTCCCGCAACCCAAACGACAAGATCGGAATTTTCTATGACCGTCTCGACATCTATGCCTCATACCGGAACCAAGAGGTAGCGTTTTGCGTTTTAATGCTATTTACTTGTTGAATTGTTTGGTGCAATATGTGTATGGATCAGCAAGCTTTAGTATGTTATAACGTTAAAACCACAATACATGACCCATCTTAACGTATGTCTAAATTTGATATTGATCATCATTTTGGATTTGTAATAACAAATCTGCAATGTTGAAAAACCAATACCAAAATATGCATATTTGTGTACCACTTGGAGAACTAATCTTCTTTTTTGTTTTTCTTGAAATGTCATTCTTTATTCACGAATAATTATAGAATATTTACAAGAATAGAAGGCTCTATAGCACTTACTGTTAAGGAAAATAGAAATTTGGTAGAAGCTATTAATTGAAAAATTTGTAAATTCAAGAAGGAACAAAAAGGACCTATAAACCACATTTATATTAAGGGTATTAATTCTAACTTTATTTTTCCCTATTAATTAGGTGACAACTGCGAGGCTATTGCCGAAGACGTATCAAGGACATCTAGAAGTTACGGTGTGGTCTCCGGTTCTGATTGGCTCCGCCGTGCCGGTGACACCGTATCTCTCTCCGGCACTGAACGAAGACCTAATCGCCGGGTTGGTGCTTCTCAACATCAAGATAGACGGCTGTGTTAGGTGGAAAGTGGGGTCGTGGGTCTCTGGCGGTTATCGGCTCCACGTTAATTGTCCGGCGTACATTACCTTTCCCGGCCAGTTAGTCGGCGCCGGTTCGGCGATGAAGTACCAGCTTGTTCAGCATTGTGCTGTTGACGTATGAAATACAAAAGAGGAATCTATTTTTTAGGGGAATAATATTACGAGGTAAAGGTAAGTTAAGAGCAATTTGTTGTTTGGTTTGTTAATTAATTTTTCGAAAAGGTGTTTAAAAGAACAAAACGCTGATTAAACTTTTTTCTTTTAACTAATGTCCAAGGTACTAAAGTAGAATTTATTACTAAGTTGACGTGTACTGTTCCTTTTAATTATCAATAGTATAATGTTCGAATTGAGGATACATATTTTAAAAATAGACAAACGTAAGATAAATAAAATTTGGTGACTTTAGATTTTAACTAGAACGAGACCCTTTTTAAATACCCTCGTTAAATTTATAAACTTACATGAGTTTTTAGCATATGATCATATATATATATATATATATAAATAATTCTAACCCATGAATGTAATTAATTTGCTGACATTTTTAGTACTCTGCAGTCTGCACACGAAATTATCAGGATTAGGCAAAGCGTACAAGGGTGGTTTATTTCTAGTTAGATATGACTCACATGACAACGACTATGTAGCTGATGGTCTTTTATGGAATGAGATAACCTCCCATCCAAAAATATATTTTAAAATTAGCAATCTAAATTAGCTAATAATGATAAGCACTTGCTATGTTTATTGTTAAAAATATTTGTATATGTTGCCTGATTATAAATTTTCTGAAAAATTGTACGAAAAGATAGTTTTAGATCTTGTTTCATGGGGACATAACAAAATGATATGTGTGTACCATCAGTTCCTTTCGATGTTATTGGTTTGTTGGGCACTGAGTTTTAGCTTCAAAGACTTTTTATCGTGTAAATTTGAACGCGGACTTTCCGAGTAAAGTTTATTTGTTTTAAAAATCGTTTTCTTTTAGGTTCAGCTTTAAAAATGTTTATCCTAGTTTCTATTTAGACATTATTAATTTGGGCTGTTAGTTTTCTACTATTTTCTGTTACATGAGCTAATATATAAGAAGCTGATTGGGGTAAGAACTCTAAAGACTTTAAATTATATTTTATGACTTTTTCTCTATTTTATCAGAAATTAGCTGTTTTCTCTATTTTTTATTTTGGTAATATTTTTTAAAATAATTTATCTAATTAAAATAAAGATTTATTACCAACTTTTTTTTTTTTTTTAAGTCAGTTGGCCTCAAACTCATGTTTGGTCTGCTTTGTACGAGGAGTTAAGGACTGGCAGTAATATATGCTTCGATGCAATAAGAAGATACATATATTTGATGGCCACTCGAAAACTTCACAAAAGAAATCTCATGAAACAAAGTGTATAGATTCTTAGTTATGTATAGATGACTTAATACATGTGAGTTGTGAAGTCATCGTCATGTTGGTGACATTTGCACGCCTTACGGTGTATGTAGCGTGAAGCACAATAATCCTTTATTATTTCTCTCTTTTCTTTAGCCATAATTTAAAATCTCTTTTCAATAAATATAACTAACTTCAACTTGATAACGTAAGAAAGGAAAAAAACACTTTTTCGCAACTTTGGAACTTTTATGATTTTTATAAAAGTTTCGTTTACAGATTCCTAAAGCAAAAAAAGAAAAATTAATAACTACTTTAGCCAATATTCGTCAACAACTTCTTACTTGCCAATGCTATGACGTTGCAAGTTGCAACTAACCCACACTTGTAGTCTGTAGTAGTGTGTAAATCACTTTTTTTAGGGAAAACATAACCTGAAAGCTAATGGGCTTTTATTACAATATGGGCTCAACTCGTAAACTGACATACGATGTTGTCTTAAAGTCCGTACTTCTACTCCCAGCGATACGACGCTGTTTTGCCTGGACTGGAAAAGATTCTCAGCAAAGCGCTATGTATTGTCTGGTCTGAAATTTCTCAACTCACAATCGATTTCTGATGTTTTCTTTCTGATTGAAAGGTAAAACTCTAAATTTTCTGTTTCTTTTTACGGCTCTTTATTTGGGTGATGTTGCTATGCTTAATTTGCTGACGATTATCGTTGATTGGCATGGTTTTTTTCTTTTTTTTTTGGGTATATAGTGATAAAAGTTGAAGTAAATTCACCAATTTTCTCAGTTGTTTGGGGCTTTAACTAGATATTATCATGTTCATCATCTTGAAGAATTGACTTGAATCGGTGGGTCATTGATGTCTGAGGTTCTTATGATCAAAATTAAAGAACAAGATTAGCTAATGATGCTAATTTCATTGTAACATGTATACGGAATATGATGTATATAGGTTGGTCTGTTAATACAATTTGTTATGGTCCTAAAGGTAAGTACTTGTATAGCTTCTGTAGAACTTCTAAGTCATTCCTTGTAGACCTGTTATTGATCAAAATTACGCATGCATTTGTATCCGAAATTGTAATGTTTGCACACTTTCAATTTATGTTGATTTTACTTTATTGATGTATATAGTTTGGTCTGTTAATAAAGGTTTTGATGGTCCTAAAGGCTAAGTACTTATCTAGCTACTGTAAAAACTCTGAGTCTCTCCTTTTGGATATGTTCATGACTCTGTTATTAACGAAATAATGCCAACATTGTAAAAAATGCTCACTTGCAATATCAGTGTGAATGCTGCTTTAGGCGATGGAGAGTTTATAGATTTTGTTAAACCCAAAATGCATATACTTAAAGGTTATGCTTAGACATTGTGACAAAGTCATCTTGCTGAATATATGATTTATCTTTGCGGGTTTGGACAATGTAATATTCAATGTTTCAATACGCTATAATGCAGGTGTTATTGGGTTTTTTCTCAAGATGGGTAACAAAGCTACAACTGTGAAAGAAGAACGCAAAGAGATTCACTTGAAGATTGTACCTCCATTGGACAAAGTCTTTGTGCGTTGGCTTGCAAGAGATCTCCAGAGAGTTCATGGATTCAAACCGAAGAACAACACTCGTGCGATCACTCCTCCGGATAGCTACATTGAGTTTATGCGGTTAAATGGATCGCTTGATGTGGATTTAGATGACCCTGATCTTGCCCATTTGTTCAAATAAAAAGGTTCTTTTGATGTCTGCGTTTGTTTTGTATTAAGCTTTCAAAGTCTTAGTATCTCTCTTTTGATTACTCATACTTAAGCTTGTGTTTTGAAAACACGTATGTATTATCTTTTCTAACAGTATAGCATTCAAATGAGATCCGAGTGTCTGCATTCAGATGACACATGTTTCTGTTGTTTTGGTGCTATGATTTGGAATCCCTAGGTTCGAGGTTCCACAAAAAGTTGTTAAATGATAAGACACTCATGAGCATAACAATTCATCATCAATATACCCTACCAATTACCAAATTCCAACAAAAACTAATCCAAATACGATATGACCAGTAATTTTTTAGGGTTTAATTGGATTTTACTGAATCATAACGTATTGGTTTATAATGTTCAAATTTTCCCATTTTTAACGATGCTTTTTGGACAAAACTCTTTATTTTACAGAGTTTAATATTTGACTAACAAATATTTTTGAGTTTAACGGGTTTGCAAACCAAACCAAATATTTTGGTAAAAATACTTTTTGGTTGTTGTCAATATCCTATTTTAATGTATATATATTTTTGGCTAGTCTACGAATATTTAAAAAACAAACGTATATGTTCGACAGATTTTGACGATAATTGTTCACGCTTAACGCGTGTAACGGATGCAACAGTTTGATGGAATTATGCTCCAATTCTTAACTTGAATAAATCCAAAGTTCACTTTTTTACTTTTTTTTTTCCAGTCTCAAAGAAATATATCTGTATCCAAATTATTTACCTAGCTTTATAATAAATTGTAAACAGTACATTATAATAAGCAGTATCCAAATCTTATATATTGAAAAAAGAAGAAGTAAAAAGTGCTTACATTCATCCTTAAATTTATCGATTACCACTCTATTCTTAATGAATTTATTTATTTTAAAATTTGCTATTATTTTTTTAAAACTAAAAATAAAAATTAATAAAAATTAATTTATTATAAAAGAATATTTTTAATAAATTCGAATATATTTAGAGAAATAGTTACTAAAAATATTTAAATTTTTGAAAAACTCGAAAAAGTAAAATTACTCTAAAACCAATTAAAAAAAATAATATATAATATATTTTTAAAAAACTGAATATATTAAGAGAAAATACTATTTTGAAATTATTTTAATTTGAAAAAACTTGAATTTTAAAATTGGTCTAAAAATTAAAAATAAAAAGGTTAAATTACTAATAACAAATTAGAAAATGATAATAAATTTATTTAGATAGTTTTATTATAATTGTGTGGAAATAATCATGACGTATAGTTATTTTCAATTTATATAAAATAAAAAATTGTCAAAATAACAATACAAAAAGAAAAAAATATAAAGGATGTCAAAATACAGAAAATAAAAAAGTCTAAAAAGATTTATGATAATTTTGAATTAACTAATACTAATTTTTTTTTAAAACTACAGCTACCTAGTTAGCTTTATAATAATTTTAAATTACTTCGTTGACAAAAATAATAAAAAACTTTAATAATTTGTATACAGTATATAATATATTATTATATATAAAAAAAATATATAATAATTAGAAAAAGAGGATTGTTATATATTTGGTTGAGATATTGATAGTGTACAAGTGCGCTTCCCTCCACATCAGTAATCTGAACCAAACGCAACTCATTCCCTCGTTTTCTCTCTTTCTCTTCCACCGTCTCTTTTTTTTTTCTCTTTTTTTTTTTAATCCTTCTTCTTCTTCTCCTCTCCCGCTTTTTTTCGATTCGCCGATCTCTTCACATTCTCTTCCCGGAATCTCCGTAATTCTCTCCGTAGATCTGCTTCCGTATTCCTTATAGGATCTCAGGTTACCGGAGATCCGTTTTTCCGGAGCCGAGAATTTTCGGTTTCTTTTTTTGGGGATTTTATCGAGATTCGCTCTCATGTCGGAAGAACCTCAGCAATTTCCTCCTTCGAAGCGGCAGCATCATCCTTCGTTATCTTCTATGAAACCTCCGTTAGTTGCTCCCGGCGAGTATCACCGGTTTGATGCGGCGGAGACTCGCATAGGTGGAGCTGCTGATCACCTGGTCTCTGAGGCGATTGTTCTTAAATCTACTGTTAGTCCTCTTGTTTCTGTTTTTGCTTGTGAATTTTCGTCATAATTCTCGTGTTTTGTTTTTCGATTTTTGAGGATTGATTATATTTATTATGATTTTGATGATGTCGTAGCCTGAGATTTTGATGAGAATTGTGTTGGGATCTGTTTCCGGCGGAGTTAATTGCGTTCCGTGTCCTTTGATTTGGCTCGTTTGCAGTATATGGAATTAGCATTGCAAGTTATTGTTGTCTTTTGAGTAGTTTAGTTGATTGGACTAGGGTTTTTTGGTGTTACAGTTCTTGCTATTTAGAGCAGATTTATGCATTTTAGTTGCATTATATGTTTCTGTTGAGTTAATTATGTTATGTTCGGTCTTAGAATCTAAAGATTTGCCTATACTTTTAGATTTTAGCGAAGTGACAGTATGATGCTGATAAGATAAGATTATAGGGAATCGAGCGTGTGGAGGTTTTCTTATAATTGAGTATGATTTAGTGGTGTCAGCTTCTGTTATTCATTGTTCAAGTTTTTGCTTTCCTTGTTTATGTATTTTAACTATATAATTTTGGTGTCTTTATTGGCAGCTAAAGCGTAAGACAGATGCTGTAAATCGAATAGCTGAGTCCAATGAATTGAATACCGGTGTTCTCCAAACACCTATATCAGGGAAAGGAGGGAATGCCAAAAAAACTTCTAGGTCAGTGAAGTCTAATAAATCTGGAACGCTAGCTTCTGGTTCTAATGCAGGTGAGTTTGGCCCGGATGCTCTGATTACTTTCTATCTTCACGCGTGACTGTTAGTAGGCCAATGATAAACATTGTTTATGTGTTCATCCGAGCTAAACCTTCTTTTTTTGGGTTAGTTGCAATGAAAGAAAGAGTAGAATCATTGCAATGTAGTGACTAGGATCTTTTGTGTTGGCAGGTTCTCCTGGAAATAACTTTGCACAGCCTGGTACTTGTCGATATGATAGTTCGCTTGGTAATAACGTATTTTTCAAACCTGAGATTGTTTTATGATCTAATGTACTTCAGGTCTTTTGAATAATAAGCTTTTTTGTGATCTAATCTGCTTCAGGTCTTTTGACAAAGAAATTTATCAATTTGATAAAACAAGCAGAGGATGGTATTCTTGATCTAAATAAAGCAGCTGATACTTTAGAGGTGGCATACGCAAACTCTAAACTGCCTTCCTGATGTATTACTTTCTGTCAAATCTTAACTGCATGTTCCTGTTGATGCAGGTACAAAAGAGACGGATATACGATATAACCAATGTGTTAGAAGGAATAGGTTTGATAGAGAAGACGCTCAAGAACAGGATTCAGTGGAAGTAAGCATGTCTTCTGACTGTCAAATCTTGGATTCCTTGCATTTGATGCCTCATGCAGTACTCTGAATTTTGTTTTCTGTCTTAGGGGTCTCGATGTCTCAAAACCAGGAGAATCAATTGAAAGCATAGCTAACCTACAGGTACAGAACATGCCTATGTATTCATTTACCTTTCAACTACATATTTCTCTGCTAACTCTGTTATGCAATGTGCATAGTATTATCGCCAGTTTAATTATTTTTACGTTAAGGGTATATGTTAGCTTAGATTGTCTTCTTGAGCATTCATATGGTTCTTGTTATGCCTTTTTTTCCTGAGACTTATATGTGTTAGGGGGGTAACTAGGATACAAGAAAATATGTCACAAACACAAACCTTGACAACATGTAACCACAAGCTCTGTCTTGTATCCTTCTACTAGCACATTTTGAATGATGGGCTTCTGTTCATGTTTCTCATAGTTTAATTACACAGATGTTGAAAAAGTGAATATTTGGTTACTGCCATTTTTCTTCGATCTCAGTCACTTGGATTTATTTCTTGTGGTTTTCTGTTTGAAAAAATATTTTGTCTGACATTATTTTACCCTTGTATAGGATGAAGTACAAAACCTCACAGCCGAGGAGGCAAAATTAGATGACCAAATCAGGTATTCTCATAGATCACTTTCCTTTCCTTTCCTTTTGTGCTGTTTTCGTGTCTTGTTGAGAATCGACCTGGTTGCAGAGAATCACAAGAAAGGTTAACAAGCTTGAGTGAGGATGAAAACAACAGAAGGTAAGCATCTCCTGCTATTTCTTCTGGCGAAAGGTATGATACAACATATTGTTTGTTCTGATTCTCTATTCTTTAGGTTACTGTTTGTCACCGAAGACGACATTAAAAACCTACCATGCTTCCAGGTTTTGTCTTCTTCTAGTAATTAGGTATATCTCTTTGCCTTGCATTCTGCTCACTGGGGAAACATGTTTTTGTGGCGTCTATTGTAGAATAAGACGCTAATAGCTGTAAAGGCACCACATGGAACAACTCTTGAGGTGCCAGATCCTGATGAGGTAAGCTTAAGAGCACACAAAACCAAATGAGCATTGCACTGTCTGTAACTATTTCCATCTCTTTTCCTGCCATTAATCAGGCTGGTGGTTATCCTCAGAGGAGATATAGAATAATTCTGAGAAGTACAATGGGACCAATAGACGTGTACTTAGTCAGGTAATCCCTGTCCTCAAATGTTTTGCTTGCCATTGATAAATCTGTAAAATCGAAGTCAGACTGACAGTTATATCATGCTTTTTAGTCAATTCGAAGAGAGTTTTGAGGACATTCCTCACGATGATGGACCTTCAAATGTTCCTGATGAACCCTCAAATCCTCCATCAACATCTGGTCTCCCTGAGAACCACGATGTAGCCATGCCGATGGAAGAGGACAGCACCGAAAGAAACATGGAAACACAGGAACGTGATGACACTCAAAGAGTTTACTCTGATATCGAATCTCATGACTTTGTCGATGGTATCATGAAGATTGTTCCTCCAGATTTGGATGTAAGTCCCACCTTCTTCCTCAGCTTTAAAATATTTCACCACACATAATCACAGTTCAGAAACTTCCTAAAATAACATATAGCCGGGAAAAGTAATCAACAAAGATCATATCTAGAAAAAGCTTAATTCAATATTTTTACCTGTATGTTACACCATGTACAGATGGGTGTAGATTACTGGCTTCGATCAGAGGTGGGTGAAGTCAGCATCACAGACTTGTGGCCAGAAGAATGTATCCTTCGACTTCTGTCATTTTCTCTGCTTTGATCTAGTCTCTTTAAGCTTCTTGAGTTTTTCATCCCCAAATATTAAATCTGTTTAGAGCTCCCTGACTTATTATCATTAGCTGGACCGGACTGGAACCAGATGGTTTCATTTGATCAAGACCACGCTGGACCGAGCAACACAACCTTGGAGCAGCCACATACTCCATCGAGCCCAACGCCAGAAGATTCCACTGCTACGAGATCTACAGGTAGCTGAAGTTACCAAACCACATGACGAGCACCACCATATATCTGCACATAGAATCTGATTTGGGTGAATCTAGAGTTATGTTGTACTTGTACAGTAGCTGTATTGCGTTATCATAGAATTAGACATTGCAAAATAAAAGTAGAGAAACCAACCCTTCGTTGTATCTTTTTTTTTCTTCTATTTTTTAGCTTCTTGGCTTATATAGAATAAGCCTTAACCCATTGATTTCTTAAGATTGTTTTTTTTCGAGTGAAAGTGCAATACCTTTTAGAGTTTCTTCTAGTCGGGAGTAAATAAGCTTTCAGATTCCGTTCCGGGTTTACCATAAGGTTTCCAAATGAAACCAGATGAATCAATTATGAGATAGGGACTTATTCTAGTGGTCTTTGTAAAATTGCCATTTCATGATTAATATTTTAGATTTGCCATTTTAATGAAACAAAAGAATGTGTTTTACTCATTATGTTTCGGTTCTCTTAGTTCCAATTTTCTTAGAGTTTAGTGTTGATTGTTAATTTTAGAGTTTTAAAAAAAATCATAAATGTGTAGATTTTGAAGTGGCAAACAATGGCAAATCAACTTCATTAAGCAAATGGCAGATATATAAAACTGGGTTGATAAATGGCAATTTGTGTAATAATCCCAAACCAGATTATATTTCGGTTTAGATTTTATAGTTTCAGTTATTTCAGTAAAATTAGTTTAATTTTGCTAATCTCTTTCGGTTTATTTTGGTGATTATAGTTATGTAATTATTATATGTAGTTTTTTGGTATAGAAGTTAAATAAATTTTGGTTTATTCGGTTTGAATTCGTCGTATTCGGTTTGATTTCCACTTTAATATTATAGATTGGTTAAACATAATTTTGGTTCGATTCAAGGTTGGGTGATTTTATTTTGGTCTAATCGGTTTATATGTCGTAATTATGAAAGTACAAAGGAAAACACGATAACACTAGAGCAGTGTTCTAAAATGCGGTCTAGGTGGGTGTCTAGGTGCTACGCGATGATCAGATGCCTCGAATTTCGGCTATGCAGTATTTTTGGCAGTTTCAAATAACTCAGATGTCTAAGAATGTTCAGGCGGACATTACGCGATCTAGGCGGACGCCTAGACGAATTCTAGGCGGCCAATTAAAAAAATATATATATTATATAAAAAATATTTATTGTTTTAAATAATTTTATAATTTGTCTCTAAACATATGAAATCTCATTTATTTACAAAATAAATTTAAATTTATATATTTGTCAATTTTACTCTTTTTTAGAAAATTATGTATTTTTTGTTTAAAATGTGAGATATTTATATTTCAACTCTTTTTCATACATAAGAGTTTAATATTTTGTCTTTACTAAAATCAAAGTATATAAATTTTAATTATTATATATAAAATATGTGTGTAAATATTAATTTTGTATAAATATATATATACAGATATATAAAATATATAATTCGTCTACGCTTAACTAAAATATATATATACAGATATTAGGCGCCAGACGTTTGTCCACTGCGTAAACAAGCGCATAACACTAAAGGTAGTTTCTTAAAAATGATAACATGACGCACAATATAACTTTGAATTCACCTCAAGGTCGAATTATTTTTCTTAAAAAAAAGGGAATTCCATCAAAATTGTGCACCTCCAAAGCAATGAGCAATGCTGAATCTCCAAGCTAAGTTAAAAAAGGTTCCTCTTTTAACAAACTTTCGCACACCAACATCTTCACTCAATAATCTTAACTTCTTGTCTCTTTCCTCTTGGTAAAAAAAAATGAATTTGAAGAAGAAGATGAAGTATACACTCAAAACCATATTCAAACCCATCTTTATGGCCTGCGGTTGCGGTTGCGGCTCTACCGTTCCGCCTTCCTCTCACAGCCATTACATCCCGGGGCTACCTGTTTCTCCAACGGTTTTACGCAGTCCATGTCCTAAGATCGACGAGAGCGTTGCGATGGCTAAGGAATCAAACAATCCATTCGAAGATTACAAGAAGTCGATGAATCAAATGATCGAAGAGAGAAACATCGAGACAGAAGATGATCTTAAGGAGCTTCTAAGGTGTTTCTTGGACATAAACCCTTCTCCTCAACACAATCTCATCGTCCGGGCTTTTGTTGACGTCTGTTCACATCTCCGGCCACCACACAACCGCCGTGGGAAGTCGCTTGGGAAATTGCTTCGCTTATATGTTAATAATCCTCTTGATAATAATGATGATGATGATGAGTTACACCAAACCTCCTCATTTAAGATGAGGATGAGGAACTGATCCTCCTCATGCCTCTCTTTCTTTATATGTTACAATATTGTAATTAAGTTGATCATATGATTCCATAAGTGAACCCTTAAACAACAACATAAAAATCAAAGATGTGCATTATGTTTTCCAATATCAATTGAGGATAGTTGAAATATGGTTAAAACAATTTAGTTTTTCAGTTTCACTTATGATTACAAAATACAAAGTTATACTACTTCAAAGGCTAAGCTCAAACGAAATATTACTCAACATAAAAAAAGTTTGAAGTGTAAATTGGGTAAAGAAAGAATATATTAATTGGTTATTTTTCTGACCAATAATTTCACTCCTGGTTATAATTTGATTAAAGGAGGGATGAATAATATTATTTCGATATCTACTGTATAAATGAATAACAACAATGATTAATTAATTAAATAAAAAAGCTCAAAAAACCTCTAAACCATACAAAACTCCGGCATGTTTCTCGGCACCATCCTGAACGAAATACAAATCCCTCATCCTCTGAAACGCCTGCCACGTCAGCAAACTATCCGAACCGGCCTGATGACATTTCCCAACCGCCCGGTTAACCTCAAGCGACCGAGCCACCCGGTCCAAACCACCGTACAATCTCCTCTGCTCACAAAACCTCATAATATGTTTCATATCATAAACCCTCTCACCGAAGAGAGCTCTAAGCAACCGTAAAAACTCAGGCAACGCGCTCGGAAGCTCCCGGCGCGTGAGTATCTTCACGAGGTAACCGAAATCGTACGCGCTGTGAAACGTCACCCAGCTCACGGACTCGTTACAGATCATTCCCGATGACATCATCAGCTCCGCGAACCTCTCCGATTCAACACCTTCGCGGCGGTTACGCTCGAAATCGATCCCGTGACGACGAAGCAGCTCGATCGAATCAGGCGCGTGTGGATGACGCTCCACGTCGAAGTCTCGGAAATTGAATTCCCAGATGAATCGACGGTTGTTTTGGCCGCCGAGATCAGGGAGGTTTCCGTCTGCGTCGGAGAGTGTGAGACCGACTTGGATTAAGCTGAGAGCGTCGACGTTGGATTTGAGAAGGTTGTAGAGATAATTAGGGTTTCCAAGGCGGAGAACGGCGAGATCAGCCTTGAAAATCACGCCGGGAAACTCTGTGTCCATGGAGATAAATGGGTAATCTTCAACGATTCCGCTGATTAGCTCGAACTCTGACTCGAGATTATGAGCCCAGACCTCACGAATCACAACAGAGAGATCTGCATCTGATTTCATCATAGTTTCCAATTCCAAAGTCTCGATCTCTTTCTGGGTCTTCTTCTTTAAAAGTCTCTGCTTTGTTTTGTTAATCTGCAGGTTTAGTTATGGTGTATTATAGTGAGTGAAGGGTTACGAGGAAGGAGAGGAGAAGTGTGAGAAACGCGGACGTTTTGACTCACTGTGTTCTTGACTCGGTCCACGTTGGGTTCTCCTACATGTACCCAATTATTGCACTCAAGTCAGTTTCGTTTTATTATAACAAATTACTTTTTTCTTTTTCCTTTTTCCTTTTTCCGGGAAAATTCATGAATGATGACTTATGACTTGTATAGATTATGCTAAGTAAATTAATTAGCATGTGTATATAATTTATAGAAAATGAAGATCTATTATAAGATGAATGTTTTAAGGTAAGAAAGAGAGAGGAATAAGATGTTGGTCACAACTTTGACAAAGAAAAATGCGAGGAACTTCCTCATTGTGTTGAACACCAACACACCTTGTGTGTTGCCATACTTGACATATATCACAACACACCATCCTCTCTCCATCTTCTTCCTTTGCTCCACACTCACACTCAATTCTCTTATCTTTCTTCTTATTATCATCTTCATAACATTTCATCACTTGATCTATGTTCATCATCATTCCTACATTGCCTTCTAACACCAATCCTTTACTCCCATTCATTGCCATTTCATCGACCCTTGTGATCTCCCTTTGACCATCTGCCACTGACTCCACCACGACGTCCCTTAGTTCCCAATAGGTCTCTCTAAACACTCTTTCTGCCTCTCCACACACTTCACTCAATGTTGCATCTTTGTTCACCACTATGCATTCTTGTGGAGGAATTGTTATCTGGTTGTTATGATCATGACGTTTCCATGCAATCGTGCAGAATATACCTAATTTGTCCCCTCGATCTAAGTGTAATGTTTTCGTCGATTTATCACCAATGTAGTGATACTCTTTGATGAAGTACTTAGCGTCGAGGATTGCCCTTGAAGCCATTCCGATTTGTTTCAATATGCCTCCTACGGGGCCTAACACTCCCTTGTAGTCCATGAGAATGTGTTTGTAAAAATAGAACATGTCTTTCAACACTTGACCTCTTGTGATCTTATTGTGATCATGACCGTTCGTCGTCATCTTCCCCATCGAGTTTTGATTTTGAAGGGTTATGAGTTCATTGTTACTACTTGGTAACAAGTTTGATATGTCCTCCAAGCAATACTCTAGCACTTTCTTCACCGGATTTAGACTACGTCGGACAAAATAATTCCCGACCACCTGGTTCCCGAGTGACTTCAACACGAAATCAAGCAAACCAGTGTCCCCTATGTAATTTCGAGCTGCATCCCTCACTTCTTGTCTCGATATCCATTGGTATTTGACTCTTTTCAATGACTCTATGACTACTTTGATTGCCATTTGGATCCGTTTTTGAGACCATCTGCAGTTGGTACTATCAATGGAAATGATTTGGTTTCTGGAGTTATTCATGTAGTTATCTCTTGGAAGACGCGAATGGAGATGAAGCATGAACCTGAAGAGGTCACTGAGAGTGATCAATGGCTCGGTGGATAAACTTTGGTACTTTGACAAGAGGATTGGTGTTTCTCGGGTTAGGCTGGTTAGGTGATGGTTAAGCAAGCACAAGGGTACGTTACGGACCGATTCAATTGCCTTCTCGTAAATATTTCGAGTCACTCCGTATGTCCCTGACCCGAACCGGTAACCCCAACGACCGAACCATGGCTCTCCTTTTGCTACCCCATGCAGCAGCCTCAGCTCCATTCCTTTTTTGTGCGATGCATCGTTCAACCCTATTTTCCTATATATTTTAAGCATAAATAAAATGACTAATTATGTGTAAATCCCAATTAATAGCTAGGAAGAATCTATTATGATATATATGAAAACTAGTAGAATTGTATTGAATGGTTTATATCATATAATATGATATACAGATATATAAAGTCTGATAAGTACCTGGCCTTTAAACCGGTACAAAGGCGGTCCCACAAATCCATGACTTGATGACCGGTTAAGTCGGAGCCGGTTTCAATGCCATTGAGAGAGAGTAAGTGACCAAATCCGTTGGAGTGAAAGAAGCCGTGAAGGACATGGCCTTGAAGCTCCACGAGATGAGAGAGACTTTCCTTTTCAGGAAAAGCGTAGCCTCCACCTTCCAGTTTTAGAAAGGCGGCCATTGTTTCCTTTGAGGGGATCACGAAATGGTACTTCTTGTTGCATATCATTTCATTTCCCCAACCTGCAACGTTCCATACATACCAATTTATAATATATATTTTTGATCTGTACATTAATGCATTATATCATCACTTTTAATTTTTCTGTTAACATATACAAGTAACTAGATGCACCATATTATATTTTCATAAAAACGTGGAGTTCCACACCGGTATATATTTACCAAGTGAGGCTCGACCTCATCATTTCTCTGACTGGTTATATATTCACTATATCAAATTATTATTGTTATTTTTGTTCATATACGTGTCAGCATGCATATATAGGTATAAAATGCTTACATGTTGAGCTAGGTCAATCATACCAAATTTTCAGCTTATGATCTTAGTTCATATATACAAATGTATTCGCATCTATAGATAGAAAAATTTTATACACAGAGAGAGAAGGGAAAGGAGAGAGAGGACGTCACCAACATATTGGCAATGGTTGCAACGAAGGTTGAGAGAGGCTTCGATAGGCTCTTCGACGACAAAAAGAAGCACATAGAGAGGATTTGGGTGGCGATGTACCTCGAGCTGAAAGGACCAACTTCCCATGAGACCGGAGCTCTCAAAGTGACCAAACTCAAGTAGCTTCCCGAGGTTGTCTCGAAATGACAACTCGTTCA
Organism: Crucihimalaya himalaica; assembly: GCA_004349715.1. Taxonomy (NCBI): domain Eukaryota; kingdom Viridiplantae; phylum Streptophyta; class Magnoliopsida; order Brassicales; family Brassicaceae; genus Crucihimalaya; species Crucihimalaya himalaica. The sequence continues at coordinate 3,652,707 of SMJT01000009.1, forward strand.
TCTCAGCTGGATGCCCTGTTTCCCCGAACGTCTTCAGCCTGAAAATCCTACTTTCCCCTCTCTTCCTCTTCTTTGGAAGATGCTGATGATGATCTGTTCGGATTAGATTCGCCATCGAATCAGAACTTTGATTTGATCTTGACAAGAGTGAATGGTCGATTTGGATTATATATATCTTATGGGGTTTGTTATAAGAAGAGGGCGAGAAGTGTTGAGGAAGTGTGTGAAGGGTTTAGAGATATAGTAGTCATTAAGATAGTGTCACACGATTAGTGCTTTGTGGTGAAAAGGAAAAGTGAGTGAGAGAAAGAGAAAGGGTAATTAAATTCTGATTTAACAATTGTTACTATTGGATTGGATGTTAGGGCTTGATATGTGCATGACTTGTAACATTAACAACTTTTCTTTTTTAGACATAATAGTTTATTAAAAACATTCGAACCCCACTGTTTCCCAAATGTATTTATTCTCTTTAAAAAAAGGGAAATCGAAAGGATTGATAATTTAGTGTCGTGGCCATTATTTATTTATTAGTAATACACATAATGCAAATATGTGGCAATGGCATGCAAAAAGATCGAGGGTGAGGAATGTCACGTGACTTTGGAACATGAGAAGATAATATAATAAAATAATGAAGACATGCATTTGAGCTTCTCACTATTTTAAAGAATCAGATTAACTCTGTGTTCCGTCAATTTCTGTCATGAGCTACCTGCACCTATTTACATTTATTGTATATATATACAGACATGTGTGTATAGTTTGTGTTTGCGTGGTTAGACAAACTTTAGTCGAGTTTCGTTGATTCTCGTAAAACTATGTCTTAATTGATTTGTGGTTTATTGATTTGTGATAGTGTTGATGATTTGCCACCACTCGGTTCTTCAAACCCACATAATTCTTGTTAATTAAAAATAGTAATTGAGTGATAGGTGGGATATATATATATATATATATATGAATTTAATTTGTTACTATATCTAGAAAAAAATGTTTACGTCAGTAGATGTTTTAAGCGGTTTGAAGAAAGTATCGAAATTATGCTATCCGAAAAAGTGATTTGAAATGGTATTTACTTAACATATTACATTCAAAGTTTTACTTGCCCCTTAATGATTGCAGTGATCACAACAACTTTGGGTAGTTAGTAGTTACAGTCACTTTAGTGCTTCAAATATTTGTATTTAGTGTTTCAAATCTTCTCAAAATAAAAAAAATAAAAGTTCACACCAATCAAATTTTTAAAAAATTAAGGATACATATGCCTTGTTTTATTATAGATGCCAACAATATTCGAGTTCGAAGCAATATTAAGGATATCTAGCTAACATGTTGACCTACTATATCACTTTTTTAGTGTTTAAACTTTGGCAGCCACAGATAGAATGAAGATGATAGAATAGAGTCAAATATTGTTGATAATTTGTATCATCGTTGTTTCAAGGGCTAACGATCTATTTCCCCCCGATAACTATCTTATAACCACAGATCTCTCCCAAACTATGCCCTCATTCCAGATCCACATATATTTTTCATCGTAAACCTATTTCAACACGAATTCAAAATTTTAAACCCCAGTCCACATGAATCTAAAGTTACAGACTTTAATCACCCCGAACCGAGATTCCATCTGGTTTACTATTCCCGTAATAGATCGTTAACCATATAATTGGGTAATAAACCGTATTAAAACCAATTAAGACCCGTTTTATCCTAAACCAAAACCCGATTATCCTAAACCAAAATCCAAAATCCCTAATTTCTAAAACCCCCAAATCAAGAACACAAACAAGAAACAGGAACAAGAGAAAAACTCCCAATCAAGAACAGAGTAACAAGAATCAAATCTGAGCTGAGATGGCGTTAATCCTTCGGGATGAGATAATCGGAGGCCACGACGGAGGAGATTTCGACGAAGAGGCCCAAGAACGAGAAGAATATCAAATCGAGGAAATGCTTGAAGAGTTCGTCGACGAAGCTCCTATTCGTCACGACGTTTATCCAGAAAGTGAAGATGAGCAACAACAAGGAGGTGTTCGAGAGAAACGCCGAACTCACATTAGACGAGGTGATGGTGCATTGTACGCAAACCAGACTTTCTACAATGGAGCAGCTTTTAAAGAGGCAGTCATCGATTATGCTCTAAAAACAGGCCGCAATCTCAAGCAATACAGGTATGACAAAAATAAGATAGGGTTTAAGTGTGTTGGTGTTGGTACTGAAGAGGGTGAAAGTTGTAAATGGAAGATTTATGCTTCAAGTTTGCCAAATGATGTGATGTGGAAGGTTAGAGTGTTTAAGGATGTGCATTCGTGTACTGTTAATGGTGAGTGTGAGCTGATTAAAGTACCTGTCATAGCTAGGCTGTTCCTAGATAAGCTGCGAGAAGAACCTGACCTCTATATGCCTCAAAAGATTGAAGAATGGATTAAGAAAGAGTATGCAATAGTTGCTTCTAGGCCTCAGTGTCAATCAGCTAGGAACAAGGCCTTGCGGTGGATTGAGAAAGAGTATGATACTCAGTTTGAACGGCTTAGGGATTATGCAGCTGAGATCGTTTATGCAAACGAGAATGCTACTGTGGAAGTTGCTACTGTGACTAATGCTGAGGGTCAAGATGTATTCAGTAGGTTCTATGTATGTTTTGAACAGCTTAGAAGAACCTGGAGAGAGTCTTGCAGGCCACTGATAGGAGTTGATGGCTCCTTTGTGAAAGGGAAAATCAAGGGACAGTTGTTAGTTGTTATAGGAAGGGATGCTAGTAATGCTATATATCCAGTAGCATGGGGAGTAGTTCAAGTAGAAAACACTGAGAATTGACTTTGGTTTGTAAGGAAACTCAAGGTTGATTTGGGGCTGGGAGATGGTGATGGCTTCATTATCATGTCTGATAGACAAAAGGTAAGTAATTTGTGTTATTGTGATGTCTGATGTCTGAGCTTAAAATGTGCTTGATTCGATCAATACTTTGACCCTTGAAGCTGAGAAACGATTTTGGCATATGCTGTTTGTAGTGAATGAAGGTCTGAGCTGAAAATGTGTTTGATTGCAATGATTGAGTGGTTTTATTATACTGCTATGTTAAAGCTGCAACTTTTTTTTTTTTTGGTATATAATTGATGATGATCTAGCTGAATAAGACAGTTCTATGTCTGAATGAGGAATGTTAGAATGAGTGCATAAACAATTGTCTTTGTTAGTAATGTCTGTGATCCGATCAATAAGTTATGTTTATGTTTTTTGGTTTCAGCTTATAATGTATGTGTTTTTAAATGTGTTTTAGGGATTGATCAGAGCTGTTGAGCTAGAGTTACCAAACATTGAGCATAAAATGTGTGTCAGACACATTTATGCCAACTTGAAGAAGCGTCATGGTGATAAAAAACAGATGAAGCCTTATGTATGGAACCTGGAGTTACAATGAAGCAGAGTATGAGGAAAGGTTAGAAAGGATTAGGTGCTATGACACAGGGGTCTATGATGATGTTATGAAGACGAAGCCAAAGACTTGGTGTAGAGCTTTCTACAAACTAGGTACTTTTTGTGAAGATGTGGAGAACAACTCCACAGAATCCTTTAATAACTCAATCAATAAGGCAAGAGAGAAGGCCTTCATACCTATGCTTGAGACAATAAGAAGACAAGCCATGGCTTGGATTGATAAGAGATCAGCCATTTCTCATGATCACACAGGTAATTGATTCCTGGTTTATTTACTGATTTGATTGATTCCTGGTTTGTTTACTTATTTGTTTATTTACTTATTTTGATTGTTTACTTATTTGATTGATTCCTGATTTGTTTAGTGATTTGATTGTTTACTAATTTGTTTGATTCCTGGTTTTTTCTAGGTATATGTACATCATATGTTGCTAGGTTTCTCAAAGATGAACTTAAAAGAGCTTCTGAGTGCAAAGTGACAAGGAGCATCAATGGTAATTATGAAGCATGTCTTAGTGGATGCTCATACAAGGTGAACTTGGAGCAACGTACTTGCAGCTGCAGGAAGTTAGACATTACTGGAATCCCGTGTGAACATGCGTATGGAGTCATATTGGTGAAGAAGCTAGTACCTGAGGACTTCGTTTGCCATTGGTTCCGGACATTCACGTGGAAGAGGAACTACACAGATGGGATTGTGCCATTAAGAGGAGCATGGTATTGGCCTGCCACTGAAGGGATGAATGTCCATATGCCTCCGGATCCACTGCAGCCTGGAAGAAAGAAAATGAGTAAGGCTGACAAGAAAAGAAAGAGAGGAGTCAATGAGTCTCCAAGCAAAAAAAAAAAACAAAATAGAAGAAGAGGATAATGCACTGTGGGATTTGTGGATGTGCTGATCACAACTCTAGGTTTCATTTACCAAAGAAGACAAAGGTTTGTGTTTTGTGGTTCAATTGTGTTATATGTTTGGTAGATTTTATGTTTGATGTGTTACTGATTAGACTAAAGGCTTCTCAGGCTGGAACATCTCAAGCTTCCTCATCCCAGGCTTCTCTCACCCAAGCTGAAGCATCCCAGGCTTCTCTCACCCAAGCTGAAGCTTCTCAAGCATGCCCCACTCAAATCTGAAGCTTCTGTTCCACTCTTTAATATTATGTGTATGAACTTATGTGATCTAGAGTAGTTTTTTTGGATGATGGCAAGTAGGAACATATGGTTGTAGGGTCTGTTTTTGAGTAGTTTTTTGGGATGATGGCAAGTAGGAACCATTGTCTTTGTCTTACAATTTGAACCTATTAACTAATTATTAGGCTACAATGATTCAAATGCTAACTGGATGCTACAAATGAGGCCTCTCTTTCTTTCTTTCTTTATTTTGTTTTACAAATGATGCTAATTCAAATGCTTACTAGATTCAAATGATTTACTGGATTCAACACATTACAAACTGTCAAAATGTAACAAATTATCTTACATGAACAAGAATCACAACCAACCTACTAGTTTAATACAAGAAGCGATTACAACACATCCAAAACACACAACAATCATATGCTTCTTCATGTCTTTCTTTGCTTCCATAACCTTATCCGAGAACTCTTCCTCAAGCTTCAAGTACATATGCTCAATCTCAGCTCGCATTTTTCCAAAATCTTGCTCAAGACTAGATTGTTTCATTTCCACCTTCTCTATCTCTTCTACCAGTGCCTCATCCATCCATTTGAATAAATGCTCATCGTTCATAAGCTAAAAATCAAGAAAATATCTTCACCAATACATCCACATTCAAGCTTCAAATGCAACATTACCTAACAAGATCATATAACTAACATCTCTACCTTATTTGATGCTGCATAAACACAACGATAGTATCTCCGGTAAGGGTTGGAATCAGATTTGCTCATCCGAGCCACCACTAGTTCCCCACAAGAACACCTCTTAGGCACACCTACTGTTCGCTCTCTTGTATGTGATGTTGATGAACCACTCGAAACTTTACTCATAGTTATCCTTCAAACATAATACACACAAAAATTATGTAAATAGGAAAATTTACAAAAGTTTCAATTCACAACACAATTGCTTAGAATTTGGAAAGAGACAACGAAATTCAACATAGCAATAGACTTTACCTTGTATCTCTGAAACTTACCTTGTATATCCGAACCTCCAGGCTTCTTCGATTGAGTTTCTGATGAATAAGAAATAGATTTTGGGATTAGGGTTCTAAGAAATTGATTTGGGGGTTTTTGAATGAAATGGGTTATGAAATCGGGTTGGGTTTTTGTAATCGGGTTGGGTTCCGCAAGCAGCACTGTTATGGTTCGATATTGTGATGGTTAATATCGGTTTCTATGATAAACCGTCTAATCCGAGATTCATGTGGACTGGGGTTTAAAATTTTGAATTCGTGTTGAAATAAGTTTACGATGAAAAGTATATGTGGATCTGGAATGAGGGCATAGTTTGGGAGAGATCTGTGGTTATAAGATAGTTATCGGGGGGAAATAGATCGTTAGCCCTTGTTTCAAAAGTCTTAGTAACAACGATCAACGATGTGAATTCGTTTTAGTGTCATAATTTTAAGGAAGGTCAAATTGTTCACGCTATAATTTTAACAACGACCAACTGTAAGAAAATAGTTTTAAGAGAGGTCAAATTGCTAAGAGAGGTCAAATTGGTAAGAGATTATGTCATAAAATCAAATTAAATTATATTTAGTTACACAAAATTAATCTTGAAATTTTGGGGAAGTTAATTGACTGTTGACTCTCCTTTGGCACACATGGGTCCGCCAATGACCGTTGGTTTTAAAGTCGCAAACTATTTTCTCCTTTGGCACACATATATATATATCATTGATGGGTCTTTTACTTATCAACAAAACATTTAAATAATAAACGTGTTAAATTATACAGTTCACTCGTTAAATCAATGACTATAAAATAAACATAATTTGATGGTTGTTAGTCACTTATCGCGTATTGATGAGGACTAGAAAACAAACAAACTTTTAGTTTTTGATTTATAAGAAATTGTTTTGGTTAACTGATGACGCAAATCAGTTGCTCTAAGCCGATAAGAAGCATATTTCATCTAGAACATGTATTGGGTCAATTTTTGCGTTGTAAAGTTGGTGATGGTGAGAATGCTTCTTTTTGTTATGATTTATCTATATATATTAGGAACCCTTAATAGCATTTTTCGGGCACAGAGGACAACGATAATTTCATCTTTGTATAGATGCAGGTGTTATCCAAACAACAAGAGAGAAGAATAAAGACTGCTAACGACAAGGTCTGACGCAGCACAAGAAGTTCAAGTTATTCTAATAGCTCAAACTCCTCATCATGTGTCTAGGGGTAGTGATGCATATATCTGACGCAATGTGACATGTATATTTGTAAATGGTTTCTCTTCTAAGGTTACTTGGGAGCACCATAGAGTCTCATCTCCAGCTCTTTTGTGGCACAAAATGGTTTGGTTTAAAAAAGTGGTCCTTCGTTATTCTTTCATATCTTGGTTGGTAATATTGTCAAGACTTAAAACAAGAGACAAGTTGCGCTGTTTAGGAAAGAATGTCTCAGATTAGTATAGTGGCATTAAGACACATGAACATCTTTTCTTTGAGTGTGTCTTCTCTGCAGGAATTTGGTCTCATTTGCAAGTTGTATCTGACCTAATTTGCCATTGGACATTGTCTCTGCTGTAACTTGGATCACTCAGCTACTTCTCAATCTCCTACTCCACAAGTGATCCTCTTAAAGCTCATCAAGATTTTTATGCAAATCATCATCTATCTCATTTGGAAGGAACGTAATTGTAGGATCTTTACAACCGTAACATCTTCAGCTACATCAATTCGCGTGGCCGTCGGCCAGATGGTTCGAGATAGTCTCTTTTCGTTCCCAGCTAAGAAATATAAACTCCACCTTACTTATTGGGTTTTATTTTGAATGTATGGGTCCACAATTCTAGTTCTTTCTTAGTTTTAGTTTCTTTGTAATAAGTTGATCGATGTATCAACAACTTTATAAAATTCAGAAAAGGTGGTATAATAACATTTACACACAAGAAGAAAAGAACTTGTTTACTGGGTTTATTAGAAAAACTCATGATATATACCCGATATCATTATCTTAGGTATTTGAAGACCCCTACAAAAACTTTGGAAGGATTATACAACATAAGACACTCAACTTAAGACAATATAATTAGGAGCATATAATTAGGGATAACTACAAACTCAAATGAGATAGAAACTTAGGAGGTGTCTTTAATTTTCTTAATTTTGGTTGAACTTTCTCAGTGAAAGAAAATAAGAAATATACACAAGAAGTAAATTTGAACCACACAAGAAGTAGATTAGACCTTGTTTAGTAAGATATATCTTTAGTTTCAAAGATTTTGTAAATTTTTGATAATGATAAAAATGTGAGAAATCTACTTAAAAGGATACGTGCTGTGTCTTTTGATAGTTGGGAAAGGAACAAGACACACGTAATGTTGAATCCGACATTAATGTGAAAACCAACATTCATTTTTTTATTAGTAAGTTTAGGTGAAGATTTTTTCACATTCATGATAAGCACAACTCTTTTTCATGTTTTTATAAACATTTAATTTGTTAGTTCAACAACTTTGGTAACAAGTAAACCAAACCTATTAATTTTTTTGATGTATGATGTGTATATATATGTATATACTTCGCATTTAACGCTAGAATTACTTAGTGCAAAAAAGGAAAAGAAGAAAAGTCATTGTTCCACATTTTTCATATTAAAAACATAACTAATTATGTTATGTACATGTACATTGAACTTACAACAAGTCAACAACAACCAATTTCCATTTATAAAATTAAAAATCACAATAGTCAAGAAATATCTAGCATCCTAAATGAAATACTATAATTTTTTTGATGAGGACACACCCATCAAAACTAGCCATTAATCGATCGATAAAACAATATTATGGTGGATTAACTATATAATTTAGTGTATTTGTAATTGCCCGTTGCAAAAATAAATATTCATTGCTTATTTTTCCATAAGAATTTATATTCATCGCTAAATGGTCAATATTACAAATAAAACTAACGATGTTTTACAAAATAAAAGTATATAGATTTGGATTTTATGAACATAGCCGTTCATAATAGAATAATTCAAACTATCAATAAATGTGGCAACAAATTAAGAAGAAGAAAAAAATGAAAAAAAACTAACATTCTTAATTTGATATATATATTTTATTCTTAATTAGTGTTCTTCTTGCTATGTTTTTCTGTGAGAAAATCAAGCAAAACATGATTGTTGCATCTAGGGCATCTAGGATCATTTTCTAAAGAGATGATGATATACATGATGCAATTAGGGCAACCAACGACCACCATTGATTTAGCCTCTCCTCCTCCACCTTCGGCTTCCTCCGAGCATAACGATGATGATGAGCTTTCAGTGAGCATAGATGAATCCAACGATGGTGTAATATTTAGTTTCAGATCAAGTTCAAGGTTACTCGCAGCTTCTTGATTCATGTTTCTTGCCTTCCAAGAAGAGTACTATTATATTATTCTACAAGAATCAGAATAAGAAACACAATAAGTTTCAGACCAGGGATTGCGCAACAAAAGTTAAGATGGAGATTGATGTTTATAAACCATGTATGTATATATATTAAAAAAAAGTATTGATATATTGAATACTTATTTTTCTATCGATCAATCAAAAAGTGAAGATGACAATAACAATATTTCATTCAATATATAAGAAGTTTCTCGATGAGAAGAAATAAACTTGGATCTCGGGTTCCAAAATAGCTTACCTTGGTGGATACCAGTAGTCTAATAATATTGTTCTTGTTCTTGAGATCTAAAGAGAGATAGTTTGACGTCTTCGTTAGTGGATGTCGTTACTAATATATAGATACAAGATATACACGCAAGATGAGAGAGAGAGTCTCATTAAATAGTAGGATTAGTTTCATCTAGCTTTCAAAATAAATATTCTTGTAGAAAATTATTATAAAATGAGATGCTTGTAACAATAAATGTGATTTGAAAATAATTATGCAAAAGATTGAGTATATGACTTGGGCTCTCAAATTGCATTTATTACCAAATAGTATTTGGATAAATACAAACGAGATATTTTGACCTTTTTTCATATATCCTCATACTTTTATCATGAAAATTGAAATTCAAATGGAGAGAGAGGGAGAGAAGTAGACAATGCATTTGTTTCAAACTTGTAAGGTTGTAATGTAGTTAAATCGGTGTTGACATTAAAAAAAAAAAATGTAGTTAAATGGGTAGGTGGTATTATTAGATGTTCTATAAGTCCCCACAAATAAATAACTAGTGCAACATTCAAAATAACGTTTTCTAATTCTTATAGGATAAATTTTCAATAACAATTTACTAGCATCGAAAAATAATTGTTGACAAATTGATTAACAATGGTGACTATGAATTTGGATAGCATAGCTAGACGCACGGCCAACAAATGATGGAAAGATTGACCCAAAAAGATGGAAGAAATGAATGGCTTTTGACTGTTAAGATTTTTGACTTTAGAAATCGAAACAAAAGGCAACTATACTCTAATTGAGTAGGTGAAAATTCCATGGGATTTGGTTTTGTTTGACTTGGAACAAATATGGAGTTGTGGTTGGTGTCTAAGAAGAGATTTAGGCTCTGACTGATGGAATCATGCGTACCATTTAAAAAGCTAAAAAAAAGTTGCAAATATAATAATATATGACATAAGATTGCTTTTGTCATCTTAAGACTTTCGTTAGCCTCATCAGTCAAAGTACAATCTAACAACACAACCTACGTTTGACTTTACCAAGACATCGATTATGTTTCATCTGTGTTTTGTTAGATTATGATAGAATCAACCATTACTATGGATATTACAAGTACACTAATTCTCAACTTAAAAAGCTCAACCTTTCTCATGAATAAGGTAATACTCCTAATCGATCAGCAAGGTTTTAACACAACATAAATAAATTACAACAGTTTTTACATACCATTTGGGTTATTTATTAGAGTTGTTGTATTGGAGGAAACATTAGTCTTCCACAATGTGTTTTCTCTCCACCTCAATGAACTGTTTATTTAGATGGGAGGTTTCTGTGGCGTTTCGTGTCTCATTCTCTCCTTTGCATCGCTGTAACTGCATTTGAAGACTTCGTACAAAGTCATTTAGCCTCTGGATATGTCTCTCTTGTGACAAGATGATCTGTAACCATTAACAACATAAGGATCAAAATAATTGTTAGAATTGAGCCTTCTATTTTAAGGTTCAAGATAGCACAATATGTATGTCTATAAAGGTTCAAAATAATGCTGAAACGCGAAGTTATCCATACATCCAATGGAACTTATAATGTTGCAAGACAAAAAAAGTTTCCATACTATTGTTCTACTAACCATATTTATATGATGCAATCAGGGAAAAACACAATAGAACGCTCAAACCAATGTTTCTATGCAACATTAAGTATTCTGATCAGTCACTGATGGATTCACACACATTCTCTAAAGAGGAAAGATAAAGAAATCAAATCCAATCTCACGGGGAAAGTATAAGAATTTCATTGCCAATAATAAAGCCAGAAAGACAATAACAAAGGTATAGAAACAGATCGATAGAAAAGACCAGTGATGCAGATATAGGAATCTTTAGTATCAGAACATTACAAGGTAATTGAATCTGTTCAATTATGTATACCTCTTCTAAAGTTAACTAATCTACAAGTCACAATTCCAAAACCGTCTTTCGCATACAGCTAAACGCACAACTTGTGATGCGAACACACAGAATTTCCATGAAAAGATATAGGATAATGATACCTTCTCCTTGACAGCTTCTTCCCTCTTTGCAATTTGCTGATGTTTCTGAGACAAGCTAGGAGCTGCATCAAGCTCAAGAAGTGGTTGCCTCCATTCAAACTGAGACGTGACTATGAGTATGACCAGAAGAAAAACCAGCAAGATCGGCCTCGACATTTTCTATCTCAGCTCCTACAAAATCTGTTCCAAGTTCACTATCAATAATATCCATTTCATACAATCCTAAACACACATTACATCACATATCCAAGAACACGCCTATTCGAAAATGAAACTAAAATTCACCAACCACTTGAAATTTGCTAAAACATAACCAAAAGTAGAACAAATTATTTAATCAGTGTAAGATACAAGTATTAAAAAGCAAAATCCATCAATGACCTAGATGATTGCAACACGAATCCCCAAATCATCGCAATAACACCTACAAAACCTAAGGACTACAGAAAATTGATTTCCTCAGCACCACCAAACAAAATTGAAGCATCAAAAAAGATGTAACGAAGATGATCTCCAACTTACAGATCGAAGTTTAACAGTGAAAGCAAACTTCATTATCGAATCATCCAGGGGCGATCGAGATCTTTCGATAAAAGTGTGTAAAAAAGTAGTGAGGAAACCTGTCTTCTCCACAAATGGGTTCTCGAGTAGAAGAGAGAAAGAAAAGCAAAGCATATGTTTAATGGCGGCGAGATATCTACAAATCTTAGTGCAACCGTCTGGACGAGAATGAGAAGAAGAGTACGGAATTAGCAAAAGTACTAATTTGCCCCTCATTTATCACTTCTGATTAAACCACACCCCCTAAACTCCTATACTGTATTACATTATTTCTTTATCATCTTACATCTTCCTTCATTCAAAGTTCTAATTCACTTTTTTTTCTTTCGGGTTTCGCTTATTGGTTTAGTTGGGCAGATTTGGAGTAGAATTGCAGAACATTCAACTCAACAAAACATAAACCGCCCACACAAAATATTCTTGTCAACATCGAGAAGAAACAACACAGGACACAAGTTCCTACTTTTCCATTATACTTACTTATTCTACACAAACCAATACCAACATTGCTATCAGAGCAACTACACATATAATTACGTCCCATCGTGACTTGTTCACTGATTTGATCGAGAATAGACCCATGAAGCAGTTCGATAATGGCTCTTTCGTATCTTGTCCTTTCTTCTTCCGTGATGGCCTTTCCTCTAACAATGAAGACATTTGTTTGTCTATCATACTTGGTAAAGGAAGTACCCTTGTCTCCATTGATGCTGATTCAAGTGTTGGGACTTCGTATGGTGTGTTCCCGGTCATCATCGCTTCATCAAGATTGATGATCTCGTCCCTTAGGATATCCCCGAAGAAATCCTCTTCATTATGCACCTAAAACACACACACATAATTCTTTATGAGTAACCACAATCAAGAACCATCATCCAAATTTTTTTGAGCCTAGACATATAGCTTACATGGATAAGTGGAAAAGAGTATAAACAAAAACGAAGGCAACGAACCTGTAGATTTATAGATGATTCTGCCATCTCAGCAAGCAATTTCTCCCCTGATTCACCTGCTAGGTAAAAATCAACCAAGTTGTCCCAATCAGATGGACTCCCTGTACTAGTAGCACCATTTTGCAACGTTACGTGTTCCTCGGCTGCTAAATTTGGCTGTGGTGTCTTCTGACTTGTACCACTATGATATTCTTTGTTCCTCCTAACCCGGCAAACAACCATAGCATCATCCTAGAATGTACAGAAGATAACCAATCACTAAAGCCAAAGACCAAAATCCTAAAATGTTACTGTATTCCTCAACCACATGGCTTGAGAGATTCCAAGAATCAGAAACGGTATTTGAAGTATATGATTTACTTTCCTCCCAAATTAACCAGTGTAGCTCACGTAGCCAAAGTCGTCTCTTATGTAATGATTGATTTAAGACAAACAAATTCTCAAGAACGGTTTACCAGCGATACTCCTTTCATGCAGTACTCGTGCATAATCCAGTCAGTTCTTTCGCCTTTAGGTGCACGACCAATATGGAAGACAAGCGTCCTCTTTGTTCCAATGACCTCAGAACCAGTCTTCACATCACGTTCTTTCCCAGTGGCTTTCCAGTATCCCATCTTGGTTGTTCTCCTATTCTGTGAACCATGTGGATACTTTTTGCCACGGGCACAGAAAAAGAACCACTCGCTATCAGATTTAACAATCGACTTATCAGGAAAGAAAAACACAATTTTTTTGTCAATTTCCAAAGCCAAAAATAGAAACATTAACTATCTCAACATAATCTAAGAGAAGATGTTGTGGAGCAAAGAAAACAGTCCTAAAGTTGTCAAAGGTATGGACTTTTCTAAACAGGACAATGCTTACAGATTCAAGTAGGAGAGAATCATGAAATAAAGACAACCAAAGCATGTCATAAGCCAAGATACCACAATTGTATACCAAGCAGTGTACAAATAAGAAGGATTAAGCGAGTCATAGCATGCTGGAATCATAATTCACAACTTCAAATTGATCCAAAGGTTGCTTAAGTTTCAACAATTCTGTCTCCAGATATCAGTATGTACAAAAAGATAACAAATTGTTTCTGGTTTTCAAGAAGATAGCGAGTAATCAAACATGTTAACCTAATTTCAAATGATTCCCAAATCTCATACATCCTCTTTGTCCTAACTTCTTGGATGTACATATTCAACTAGATTCATGGGCATGTATAACTATTGAACCTTGCCTTCACCTGGAAGCTTCTAAAACATACAAAAAAAACAAAGAATAACCCAAAATAGGATTTTTTTTTCCTGAAGAACGAACCAGAGCAAATTCGAAGTAGACGAAACACACACAAAAGAATCGATCGATTCGAAGACTAACCGGGTAAATCCCAAGGCTCGAAATTGTAAATCTCAGCCTCCAGTATAACCTCAACGGACCTCTCAGAGCCATCTATCTTCCGCTTCAAGTAAAACGAAATCAGCTCCACATCAGACGGCGAAAGCTTAAACCCAGGAAACACCGTCGACGCATCCACTGACGCCGCCGTAGACTCAGAAACTCCAGCCCAGACTTCCGCTTCCATGAAGGCGCGCGCGTACACAACACTCGCCACAAAGCGAGGAATACTCAGTCACCGCTCAAAGAGAGAAAAAATCTGGGAATTTTCGAATGTCGCGTTAGATTTTTTCTTGTCAGTGCTCTCTTCTCACTTACTTAACTTTAAATATTTTTGTTTTTATTCGATTGGAACAAGGTCTGAGCTGAGCGGATCCGTTTCTGTCTCCGACGGATCTACAGTTTTAATATCCTGATTCCAAAATTCAGGGTTTCGAATATACGCAAAATAAATTATCTGAATCGGTATTTGCTTAAAAAAAATGATATTTAGAGAAAGATGAGACAAAAATATTATTGTTGGGATGTATGAAACCAATATTAAAAAATTTAAGTTGATTTAGGCTCCGAATAGTAATTTGCGGAATAATTGTATGAGAAGTACGGTGCAGTTTAAATAGTAGCAAAAACGTATAGATATACATGTATATGTATATATTTTGGAAATATATATGCATATGTATATGTGCGGTGCGGAGAGGATGATTACCATTACAAAAGCCTTAGAGTAAATAATAGAGATAAATTTGCAAAAGAAACGAATAATAATAAATGGGCCGGATATCCGTTGTTCGGATCAAATTATTCTATTATTCGTATTTATATTCGTATCCAAAAATTCATTATATATGGATGTATTTGTCTTGGCCGAACATCTGGTTTTCCAGATCGAATCTCAGATTCGGATCTGGATACCCGTGGATAGCGGATAATGATCTCATGCCTACTTCTGACAGGTGCACATGGGTTTTTGCATACGTGTTGCTCGGTCATTGCTTAATATATGTTTGGACGAGAGTTTCCACATGGTTAAGAGGGTTCAAAGTTCTAATTCACTTTCTTCTGTGTTCGAGATTTCGGGTTTCGATTATCGGTTTAGTTGTGCAAATTTGGAGTAGAATTCTAGAACATTCAACTCAACAACACATAAATATTCTTGTCAACATCGAGGATAAACAACACAGGACACTGGTTCCTACTTTTCCATTGGACTTATTCTAGATAAACAAACATTGCAATCAGAGCAACAACACATATAATTACGTCCCATCGTGCCTTGTTCACTGATTTGATCGAGTATAGACCTATGTAGCACTTCGATAATGGTTCCGTGGTATCTTGTCCTTTCTTTTTCTGTGATGGCCTTTCCTCTAACAATGAAGACATTGGTTTGTCTATTATATTTGGTAAAGGCAGTACCCTTGTCTCCATTGATGCTGATTCAAGTGTTGGGACTTCGTTTGGTGTGTTCCCGGTCATCATCGCTTCATCAAGATCGATGATTTCGTCCCTTAGGATATCCGCGAAGAAATCTTCTTCATTATGCACCTTAAACACACACACAAAAAATTCATTAAGAGTAACGACAATCAAGAACCATCATCCAAATTTTAAGGCTAGACATAGCTTACATGGATAAGTGGAAAAGAAATAAACAAAACTAAAGCGACGAACCTGTAGATTTTCTGATGATTCTGCCATCTCATCGAGTAATTTCTCCCTTGATTCATCTGCTAGGTAAAACAAGTTGTCCCAATCAGATGGGCTCCCTGTACTAGTAGCACCATTTTGCAAAGTCACGTGTTTCTCGGCTGCTAAATTTGGCTGTGGTGTCTTCTGACTTGTACCACTATGACATTCTTTGTTCCTCCTAACCCGGCAAACAACCATAGCATCATCCTAGAATGTACAGAAGATAACCAATCAACTCAAGCCAAAGACCAAAATCCTAAAATGTTACTATATTCCTCAACCACATGGCTTGAGAGACTCCAGGATTCAAAAACGGTATTTGAAGTATATGATTTACTATCCTCTCAAATTAACCAGTGTAGCTCAAGTAGCCAAAGTCGCCTCTTATGTAATGGTTAACAAATAATTTAAGACAAACAAAATTTTAAGAACAGTTTACCAGCGATACTCCTTTCATGCAGTACTCTTGCATAATCCAGTCAGTTCTTTCGCCTTTTGGTGCACGACCAATATGGAAGACAAGCGTCCTCTTTGTTCCAATGACCTCAGAACCAGAAGACTTCACATCACGTTCTTTCCCAGTGGCTTTCCAGTATCCCATCTTGGTTGCTCTCCTGTTCTGTGAACCATGTGGATACTTTCTTCCACGGGCACAGAAGAAGAACCACTCGCTATCAGATTTGACTATCGACTTATCTGGAAAGAAAAAAACACAACTTTTTCGTCAATTTCCAAAGCCAAAAAATAGAAACATAAACTATCTTAACAATTCTGAAGGTTGCATAAGTTTCAACAATTTTGTCTCCAGAAATCAGTATGTACAAAAAGATAACAAATTGTTTTTGGTTTTCAAGAAGATAACAAGTAATCAAACATGTTACCCTAATTTCAAATGATTCCCAAATCTCAAACGACCTCTTTGCCCTAACTTCTTGGATGTACATACTCAACTAGATTCATGGACATGGATAACGATTGAACCTTACCTTCACCTGGAAACTTCTAAAACTTACAAAAAAGGGTTTTTCTTTTTTTTTTCCTGAAGAACGAACCAGAGCAAATTCGAAGTAGACGAAACACAAACAAAAGAATCGATCGATTCGAGGACTAACCGGGTAAATCCCAAGGCTCGAAATTATAAATCTCAGCCTCCGGTATAACCTCAACGGACCTCTCCAAACCATCCATCTTCCGCTTCAAGTAAAACGAAATCAGCTCCACATCAGTCGGCGAAAACTTAAACCCAGGAAACACCGTCGACGCTTCCACTGACGCCGTCGTAGACTCAGAAACTCCAACCCAGGCCTCCGCTTCCATGAAGGCGCGCGCGTACACAACACTCGCCACAAAGCTCGTAATTACTCAGTCACCGCTCAAAGAGAGACAAATCTAGGAATTTTTTCGTGAAATCTCAACGGATTTTTCCGTCTCAGTGCTCTCTTCTCACTTACTTAACTTCGAATATTTTTTGTTTTTATTCGATTGCAACACTTCCGACGGTGCACACATATGGGTTTCTGCATGCGTGTTGCTCGATCATTGCTTAGTTTACGTTTGAATGCCACGTCACTAATCCTATACAAAATAATGGTTTTATTTCATTTTAAACCCTCACATTGTCACTTTATCTCAGTTTAAGACTTTTAGTTTAATATTGTTTAGAGAAAGCCCCTTGATCAGTAAGTGATCACATCACATATTGCATCATTTTTTCTTCTTCTTGTCACGTCTATCGACTCTCTCTCTATAGTGAACCTGTAAGACATTTACACAGACGTGTTAAAACTCATACTTCCCTCTGGTTTAATAATGAATAAGATAATCACATATGACATATGCATTGTCCCTTTTATATACAAAGACAAACAAAACTTGTAGAGAGTTTAGTGGAGTTAGTGGGAATTAATTTCCCATAATCACCGATTAACTAAATTATAATTATGTATATTGCCAAATTATAGATGCAAACCGACCCTAAATCAACATAACCAAATATAAGAGACATTGTAAAATGCTTTAAAGGGTTAAAGAATTATGATGAAGTGATTTAGAATTAATTAAATTTATAAAGAAAATTGTTCATTTTTGTGAAGGTAACTTGAAATCATAAAGGGGACATTTGTGACCAACTCGAAGCCATTTTTCAAGACAAGACCTGTCGAAGACATTATAGAATACATACCTACCAGCCAAAGCATTAATAAGAATCACTCATTTCAACTCTGATCTACCGATGACCAGTCAGCAGGAAATGTCTTTCGTCACGGCGGCTCCTTCTGTCAACGTCGATCAAGTCTTCCCTGAGGTTGACATGTCTTCCGGCGACTCCTCCCTCATCGTACGAGCTACCGTCGTCCAAGCCTCCACCGTCTTCTACGATACCCCCGCCACGCTAGGTTCTCTCTCCTTTTCTCGACTTTGATTCACTTTGATTCATTGATGCCATGACATGAGATCATTCATCCTCGGAATTTTTCAGATAAGGCGGAGAGATTGCTTGCGGAGGCGGCCGACAATGGCTCTCAGCTCGTGGTGTTCCCGGAGGCGTTTATCGGCGGTTATCCTCGTGGCTCTAGCTTCGAATTGGCGATTGGTGCTCGAACTGCTAAAGGAAGAGATGATTTTCGCAAATACCATGCTTCTGCCATTGATGTTCCTGGTAATGAACTCCTCCATCCGCGATTTTGTTCTCACTTCTTTTTCCAATTTTTTAGTTATCGATTAGTCAATTAGTTCGGAAATTTTGCTGCTGTGGTTTATGATAGTATGTTCTTCTGAATTTCAATCTCTTTGATAAAGAGAAATTCGGCAGAAGCATTTGATTTAGTGTTTAGTGTTTACTTTAGTGATGAACCACTCATAACACTGAATTCTGGTGCTTGTTATTGTCATTATCGATATTTTCTTAGCAGAGAATGAAAGATTAATCAAACATTGTTGCTGAGAATACAGATGTAGTCTTAAGTTTCCAGATGAATAGACTTGAGCTTCAGTCTCTAGTTATAGTGTTTCCTGAATCGCCAAGTGTGTGTAAACTGTAAAAATGCATTTTATTTTCATCTGTGCATCTTGTTTCTAGGCCCTGAAGTGGAACGACTGGCGGAAATGGCCAAGAAGTACAAAGTATTCTTGGTTATGGGTGTGATAGAGAGGGAAGGCTATACGCTATACTGCACTGTTCTTTTCTTTGATTCACAAGGTCAGTTCTTGGGTAAGCACCGGAAACTCATGCCTACTGCTCTGGAACGTTGCATCTGGGGATTTGGAGATGGATCAACCATCCCTGTTTTCGATACTCCCATTGGGAAGATCGGCGCTGCTATTTGTTGGGAAAATAGGATGCCTTCTTTAAGAACCGCAATGTATGCCAAAGGTTAGTCTCTCGTTAGCTTCCATAGATATTCAGCATGAGTGCTTCTTCAACAGTGGACAATGTTATCTTACAGACTAGTTAGAAGTACCAATGTGTTGCTTGTGATTTGTTCATATTTAGGTTTGTTTCTGCTGTGATTCTGTAGGCATTGAGATATATTGTGCACCTACTGCTGATGCTAGAGAAACTTGGCAAGCATCAATGACTCACATTGCTCTTGAGGGTGGATGTTTTGTTTTGTCAGCTAACCAATTTTGTCGCCGGAAAGATTATCCTCCTCCACCAGACTACATGTTTTCCGGTTCGGAAGAGAACCTAACACTGGACTCTGTTGTCTGCGCTGGTGGAAGCTCTATCATTTCACCTTTGGGAATTGTTCTAGCCGGACCAAACTATGAAGGAGAGGCTCTTATCTCAGCTGACCTAGGTATGACTAACACTTGTTTATCATTCACCTTTCATTCTTACATAAGAAGGAAACCAATCATATCCTTAAAATCTCTGACAGATCTTGGGGACATAGCACGAGCCAAGTTTGATTTCGATGTGGTCGGGCATTACTCGAGGCCTGAAGTGTTTAGCTTGAGCATAAGGGAGCATCCGAGAAAAGCTGTCAGCTTCTTCACGACTTCAAAGGTAACAAAAGATGAATCCGTCAATAAATGAACATTTGTAAGACCCAAACTTTCACTATATTAACAAACGTCAGACTTTTGATTGAAATCATTATCAAATCTAAACCGTTATACTGAGTTTAAATTGTGGTTCTGTTCGTTCCATGTTCTTCAAATGTGTATATAAAACTAGTGATTCTTGTGCTAGGATGAGTAGTTTTACGTCTGGTTCTGTTTTAAAAGGTAACTAAAAACATTCGTACCGAAACAAAATGAAATATAGAACTCTAAAACATCGGTGCTATCGTGCTATGTGTTTCTCTTTTTAAAATTTTGAAATGAATAATTAATCTAATACCAACAAATCAAACCAAAATCGCATCAAACCGGATCGAAACTAAATGTCTGTCCATATTACAAACATGAATGTCTACAAAATAGTGTGTTTTAAAGGTTCATTGAATATATCAAAGTTTATGCAGACAAAGGAGACAAAGAGATAAACTACACACAACTTGATAAGATCACGCTGACAAAATATCTTACCTATTGTCAAATGTTTTTAGCATTTGACCTTTCTCATCAAATAAGTGGTTTCAATTGGAGAATTTGTTTAGCCTAGTGGCACCAAATAGTGCTTTCACTCTACTATTTCTAGGTTTCAATTTTGTTATACGAGTTCAATAGGTTTATCCCCAAACTTCAATTATGTAAAAAGAAATATATTTATATATATATTTATATATATATATATATAGTGTATTAATGTCGTACTGTTTCATTGTTTCGAGAAGCTGGGTTTTCGCTTGGGTCATGTTGAATTCAAAAGGCCCACAATTAGTTAAAATCTGTTTTGCGTTTTGTGTTTGTTGCGGTTAAAGAAGCAAACAAGAACAACGGAGTATAAAACAGAGAGAAGGTTGTTGTAGTTGAAGCTAACGGATTCAATCACAACAGAAGGAGTTTAGAGAGAGAGAGAAAGGGTTTACAGAAGAGAGAGAAGTCAGAGTTCATCGAAGGAGCAAGTTCGAGAGATAGAGAGATAGTGAATCATCTTCAAGACTGAGAAGAAGGTTCACGGTCATCGCTCCCAGTCGTCTTCTTCTTCTTTGCAGCTTGGATATCCAAAGCTTCTTTAAGCCGGTCATATCGAGATTGAGGGAACCTACCGCCATTGGAGCTTAGGTGAATAAGCTTCAGGTTATCTTGTTTCTTGCGCAAATACCTGTAAAAGAAACTTAAAGAGTTAGGCCGTAGTAAGTTCGATTTCATACTCTTGTATTGAACTCAGTTAAAGGTTGTTTCTAGTGGATCTTTGCAAGGGACAGGCCTTGCACGAGATGTACTCTCTTGAGGGAGAAGAACTCGTTAAATTTGTGGTCTCATTAGTTCTTTAATTCCGCAAGATCAGTCAAGAACATTCAAGATCAATTCTTAACAAGTGGTATCAGAGCTCTCAGGACAGGCAGAAAGGTGATCTAGTATCGGGTTCTGCATCAGAGTGTCTTACGGGAAAAGAAGTCTTGAAGATAAGTGTTTCTTATTGGGAAAGAGATCATGGAGTCACAGCCACATAAGCTTGATGTGGCAAAGTTTGATGGAAAAGGTGATTTTGGACTCTGGAAATTTAAAGTCCGTTGTCAACTAGATCTTCTGGACTTGGAACATACAATTCAGGAGCCAGAAACTGTCATCACTCAGGAAGCAGTGATACATCAACCACTGATGCAGACAAGGAAGCACCAGTAGTAAAGAAAGAAACAAAGACAGAAAATTTGATCCTGCCAAGGATAAACGAGCCAAAACTTTAATCTGTATGAGTCTGGGAGATGTTCCCTTGAGGAAAGTGATGGGAGAAGTTACAACTTTAGGAGTATGGAAGGCATTGGAAAGAGATTACCAATCAAAGTCTCTACCAAATCAAATATACTTGAAACAAAGGTTCTCATGTTTCAAATTTGAAGAACACATAAGTATTGAAGAAAATTTGAATGTTTTTCTTAAATTGGTAGATGATCTAGCCAGTTTAAACATAAACATTTCAAATGAAGATCAAGCTATACAGATCTTGTCTGCTTTACTAGAACCATATGAATCCTTAAGGGACACTCTAAGGTATGGAGCTGGTAAGTCACAATCCCTAACTATTGATGATGTTACTAGTGCAGCATATTCAAAAGAGGTTGAGCTAAAACAGAAGGCCAAAGCTAAAGGAAACTCGGAAGGATTGTTTGTAAGCAAAGGAAGGTCTGAAAAGAGAAACAATGGTCAATCCAGAAACAGGTCAAAGAGTAAAGACAAGAGGTCAAAGTCCAGACAACCTAAAGCTAAGGAATGTTGGGTGTGTGGAAAAGAAGGACATTTCATGGCAGACTGTCTAGAAAAAAAGAACAAGAATGCTGTGAACATTGCCCTAAAAGAAGAACACCCTATGATACTGACAGCAAGCACACACAACACTAGAAATGAATGGGTTCTAGATTCAGGGTGTACCTTCCACGTTACTCCGGATAGGGAATCACTATTTGAACTAAAGGAAGTTGATGGTGGGAAAATTTAAATGGGGAATAACACTCATAGTGAAGTTAAGTTCATAGGGAAACTCAGGATACAGAACCTGGATGGGTCAATAGTGACTCTGACTGAAGTAAGGTATATGCCCTCTATGGGCATGAACCTTATTTCTTATGGACAACTTGAGAAAAATGGATGCAATTATATTGGAGAAGACTTTGAAATTACATTCTATAAGCAAGGTCAGAAAGTCATCACAGGTAGATACCAAGATGGGTTATATTATATACAAGGAACAGTGCTAAAAGGAGAAGCTTCTGTAGCCAAAGCTCAGATCAACCTTACAAACAGATGGCATTCAAGACTTGGACATATGAGTTTGAAAAACATGAATATCCTGGTAAAAGAAGGATATTTGAATCCCAAGGAAGTTCACACATTAGACTTCTGTGAAGAATGTGTGTTAGGGAAGTCTCACAAGCAAAGCTTCCCAGAAGTTAAACACACTACCTCAGAAATTCTGGAATACATCCACAGTGAACATGGGGATCGGTCTCAAATGAGCTGTCAGGATGCAGGTACTTCTTAACATTCATTGATGATTATTCCAGAAAAGTTTGGATCAGATTTCTTAAGAGTGAAGATGAAGTTTATGAAAACTTCTCAGAATGGAAAAGGCTGGTGGAAAACCAAACAGGGAAGAAAATCAAGTGTCTAAGAACTGATAACGGCCTAGAATTTTGCAACCAACAAATGGACAAACTGTGCAAGGATTCTGGAATCAAGAGGCATAGAACATGCACCTACACTCCTCAGCAGAATGGAGTATCAGAAAAGATGAACAGAACCATAGCTGATAAAATCAGATGTATGCTGGCAGAAACTTGAATGGAAAAGAGGTTCTAGGCTGAAGCAGCTGCTACAACTATCTATTTGATAAATAGGTCTCCAAGTGCAACATTAAATTTCAAGATACCAGAAGAAGTCTGGTCAGGATCTAAGGTGGACTACAGCTACTTAAGGCATTTTGGTTGTACTGCTTATGTTCACATTCAACAAGATAAAATGAGTCCAAGAGCTGTTAAAGGAATCTTTATGGGCTATCCACTTGTACAAAGGGATACCGGATCTGGTTACCAGATGAAAGAAAGTGCACTATTAGCAGGAATGTAGTGTTTGATGAGGAAAGGCTGTATCATGAAAAGGAAGAACATAAGGCTGAAGCTAAGGCTAAGAAGGATAAAAAGGTTACCTTCAGTACTGTACTGATTCAAGGGCCAATGACTAATAATGACGCTGAAGTTTCCACAGAACACATTGAAAGTGAATCAGAAGAGGTTAGCAGTCAAGGTGGAGCTCTGTCAGAAAGAACTGAGTCAGAAATTGAGACAGATTCTGAAGAGGAACAAGGGATAGAAGCTGAACAAGAACAACAGCAGGAAGAGTATGAATCTCTAGAAGACTATGTTTTGGCAAGAGACAGATCAAACCACCCACTCGGTTTGATAGCTCACATTATGTGGCATATGCTTAGCAGAAGAGATTGAACTGGATGAGCAAAAAATAGTGGCAGAGGCTATGAGGAACAAGCACTGGAAGAAATGGAAACAAGCTATGATAGAAGAAATGAAATCCTTAGACAAAAGTGGTACTTGGGATATCACAGCCAAACCAGAGAAGCAAAGGATAGTTGGATGTAAATGAATCTTCAAGGTAAAGGAAGGAATTCCAGGAGTTGAAGGTGTCAGATACAAAACTAGACTTGTAGCAAAAGGGTTTACACAAATTGAATGTATAGATTACAATGAGATTTTCTCTCCAGTGGTCAGACATGTATCCATACAGATTATGTTGTCAGTTGTGGTGAATTTTGATTTGGAATTAGAATAATTAGATGTTAAGACTGCTTTTCTACATGGAACTCTGGATGAGACTATCTACATGGCACAACTTGAATGTTTCATAAAGAAAGGACAGGAAGACAAGGTATGTCTTCTAAAGAAATCTCTATATGGTTTGAAGCAATCCCCTAGAAAGTGGAATCAGAAATTTGACTCATTCATGAAGTCACAAGGTTTTCAGAGGAGTATAAATGATCCTTGTATCTATCAGAAGGGATCAAACTTGCAGAATCAGGTATTCCTTCTTCTCTATGTTGATGACATGTTGGTAGCAGCTAAAGATCTAGAAAGTATCAATATGTTGAAGAAAAGCTTAAACAAGGAATTTGAGATGAAGAATCTTGGACCAGCTACTAGGATCTTAGGCATGGATATTACAAGAGATAGAAAGAAAGGCACAGTGAAGTTGTCTCAAGGAAGATATCTTAAACAGGTTCTCAGAACGTTCAATATGGATGATTGCAAGACACTTGTGTCACCAGTTAATACAGCTTATACGCTAAGGAAGCTTACTCAAGAAGAATTGATACGAGAAGAGCCTCTAATGAGTTCAGTACCATATGCAAGTGCAGTGGGAAGCCTAATGTATGCTATGATCGGATCAAGACCTGATCTAGCATATGTTATTGGTCTAGTGAGCAGGTTTATGGCAAACCCTGAAAGAGATCATTGGGCAGCAGTAAAATGGATCCTAAGATATCTAAAAGGAGCTGCAGACATCAGTTTAACATTTACAAGATCAGATCACATGGATATTGAAGGGTTTTGTGATTCAGATTACTCTACCGATCTAGACAGAAGAAGGTCAGTCTCAGGCTATGTGTTTAAGGTTGGTGGAAATACAGTAAGTTGGAAGTCCAGTCTACAACATGTAGTATCTTTATCAACTACAGAGGCTGAGTATATGGCACTTACTGATGCAGCCAAAGAAGGTATTTGGCTACAAAAGTTTTGCAGTGAGTTAGGTTTTACCTCAAAGAGTTTCAAGATTTAACTGTGATTCCCAAAGTGTTATATGCCTAGCTAAGAACTCGGTGCATCATGACAGGACAAAACATATAGCCAACAAGGTACATTTTATCAGAGATCTAATAAACGATGGAACTGCACAGGTTCTCAAGATACACACTACAAAGAACCCAACAGACATGTTGACAAAAGGGTTACCTGGAAATGCGTTTGAGCAATGCCTCATAACGCTCAAAGTCATCGCCTGACTTAGACAAGGCGTACTCCGAGATTGCTATATTGGTTGGGTATCTCGCAGGAAAGGTAGATTAGGAGTTGTTAGTGTCTACAGCTATAATCTAAAGGAACCAACAAAAGGGAAAGTTCATATCCAGAGAAAATCTTACTTTGGACATGCAGGCAAGTCATCAAACTCTTTGCGTTCTTCTTCACCTAACAAATGAAGATAGACAGGTTATTGGGTTGACAGAGGCAGAGGATTGGTAAAAGAGGTGAAAGCAGGTTTAGTTTTCATCCTTCGAGCTCACCTATCCCCTGAGTAATAGCTGCATTGCTCACCACGGCCTCGAGGATCTCGGGAGGAAGCTGAGTTGAGCTGCTGGAAGCATCCATTGTTCAGTTGCGGCTAGGTTTCACGAACAGTGTTCAACAGTGTAGCTGAAACAAACGACAAGGTGGAGTTTGTGGGTTAATGTCGTACTGTTTCATTGTTTTGAGAAGTTGGGCTTTCGCTTGGGCCAGGTTGAATTCAAAAGGCCCATGGTTAGTTAAAATCTGTTTTGCGTTTTGTGTTTGTTCGGTTAAAGAAGCAAACAAGAACAACGGAGTATAAAACAGAGAGAAGTTTGTTGCAGTTGAAGCTAACGGATTCAATCACAACATAAGGAGTTTAGAGAGAGAGAGAAAGGGTTTATAGAAGAGAGAGAAGTCAGAGTTCATCGAAGCAGAGAGTTCATAGAGAGAGAGTGAATCATCTTCAAGACTGAGAAGAAGGTTCACGGTCATCGCTCCCTGTCGTCTTCTTCTTCTTTGCAGCTTGGATCTCCAATGCTTCTTTAAGCCGGTCATATCGAGATTGAGGGAACCTACCGCCATTGGAGCTTAGGTGAATAAGCTTCAGGTTATCTTGTTTCTTGCGCAAATACCTGTAAAAGAAACTTAAAGAGTTAGGCCGTAGTAAGTTCGATTTCATATTCTTGTATTGAACTTAGTTAAAGGTTGTTTCTAGTGGATGTTTGCAAGGGACATGCCTTGCACGAGATGTACTCTCTTAAAAGAGAGGAACTCGTTAAATTCGTGGTCTCATTAGTTCTTTAATTCCGCAAGATCAGTCAAAAATATTCAAGATCAATTCTTAATATATATATATATATATATATGATACGCGTGCAAAGCTTTGATAAGATAAACTTTTGGCACCCATAAACCCTTGATCTGATTAATGGTTTTTAAATATGTAATGGTTCTAAGCTAAAATATTATATTAAGGGGGGACATAGGTTATATGCAATTATCTTTCACACGAATTGACCTATTATTACCTCATCAATGCTTATATGATTAAAAAAATGAAGAGCCAAAATAGGGTGAAACGTAACGGATAGTTGAGACAAAATCACATGGAACGATGCTGTCCGATGTCCTCACAATAATAGAGAAAATGTCTTGTTTCGTTTTTGATCAATTATGTCACATTATTGTTCGTTCTTATTCTAATTGTTGTAATTATTATTATTTAATTTACAACAAATCGACGTTTCCATGTGTATATCTTCAATGCCGAAACGAAATAAATATCCTCAAAACTCAAAGAAGTTATATACAATGCACCTCACCTCCAATTCAATCCGAGCATATGATTTGATTGATATTCTTATATTCCCCACATCTGAATTACGGTCTAAGTAGTCACCAGCATAAGAGCCCACCCATAATGAGTTGTCCTCTAAAAACACGCACGTAAGTTCCCTAATTAAACTCGACACATCAACTATACAGACCATTTGATTACAAACTCTAATCATAAAAGTGGTACTATATTCTAATAGAAATGCAATAATTAAAACTAAACTACACAAATAGAAGAAACATTCAAGGTTAGTGCATGATAGCATACACATGTGAGTTGTAGACTGAAAAAGTATAATATTTCGGCGAAATTATTTTGTTTTCCGAATCTACATCCAAAAATAATGTGCGTGTATAAGTTGTAAACAGCAAAAAAAAAAAATAATGATTCCGTGAATTGATTTTGTTTAAAATAAAAATAAATAAATATGTGAATAGATTTTGTTTTCTGAAACAATCCAAAAATTTAATATTGTAAACAGCAAAATAGAAATAAAAGTTCCTTTGTTTTTGAAATTAAAATCGAATAAATTACAAATAAATAAATATGTATATACTTAAAAAAAAAAATTGAAACATTTTTGGTCGCCCGGAATAGATTACACAAACTCAGAGCTTGGAAGATTCCGATGATTCCACTGCTCCGCCGATGAAGGACCGATACATCTCACATTCGAAACAATGTATTCTCTCAGAGTCTTCAATGACTCATCTCTCTCTCCATTCTCAACAATCACTGATCTCTTCTCCACTGGATCATCATCATCGCCGGAGCAACCAAATCTTGTTTCCTTCCGGCGATCAACATAACCCCACTTACTTCCACTCTCCATGTTCAGCTCTATCGACTTAAGATCACTCTCCTCATCATCATCATCATCAGAACCAGAACCATCAAGTATCTCCAAAATCCGACAGATCTCCGACGACACTTTTCCTTCTTCACCATCTAAAACCCGCCGGAGCTCCTTCTTCAGCCGCTCCACGGCGGCGTGTTTCTCCTCAAACTCAAATCTCGCCTCCGTTAACTTCATCTGAACTCTTTCTTCCCTCAAAACATCAGCTATATGCATCATCTCTCTCTCTTTCTCCATTTCCTTCTTATCATCTCCGATTCCTTTCGCTAACTCATCACAAACTTCTTCAAGAACGTCTTTAGCTCTCTTCTCTCTCTCCATCTCCTCTTTCATCTTCCTCTCTCTCTCCTTAGCTTCTGCGAGCTCTCGCCCTAATCTTCTGTTCATCTTCTCCGTTCGTTGCCGGAGCTTTCTCTCAACCACCGCTTCTTCTTGTAGCCTCTCTATCAATCGCCGTTTCTCCTCTTCCTCCGCATCATATTCACTCATCAGATGCTTTAGAGAAGATCTTGCTCTGTCTAGTTCGCATAACAGAGCAGAGTTTAAGCGTTTGTTTGCTGTCTTGTGATCATCGCCGAGCTCACCGATCTGTTTT
Source organism: Crucihimalaya himalaica (assembly GCA_004349715.1). Classification (NCBI taxonomy): domain Eukaryota; kingdom Viridiplantae; phylum Streptophyta; class Magnoliopsida; order Brassicales; family Brassicaceae; genus Crucihimalaya; species Crucihimalaya himalaica. Next base: position 3,681,281 of record SMJT01000009.1, read on the forward strand.
AAAACCTTTACGAGTTCTTTAGACGTCTTTAATCCGTCGCTGACATTCTTGAAACGAGCGTTTACCTGTAATATAACCTAATCAGAGCTTTCTTCTTCCGCAAGATAAGTATTTTTAAAAAATAAAAAATAAAGCAAATCATACCGAGTTTGTGCCAATAGTTTTGTATTCGATTATTTGTAGTTTCTGAGAATTTGTTGATCTTCTACGAACTATATCTTCTTCGCGGAGATCGATTCTCTGTGAGATTTTGACTATCAAGACAATAGAATTTGAGAAGAAACAGAGGAAACTTGAAACTGAAGCAAACCCTAACCTCTGAGCTCAGACGAGAAATCGGATTGGATGATTTTGGCGGGAAATCATCGTCGCAAGAGACCTCAGTTGATTTATTCGCTCTGTTCCTCGAGGATTTCTTGCTTCTCAAGCAATCTCTGTTTGAATTTACCGGAGGGTCTGCGTCGTCGTTGATTTCCCACAGCGTCGCAGCTAGCTTTCTCGCCGAGACGCAGCTTTTCAGAAATTGATGGTCTATAGGAAGTTTATCCGGCGTAAACGATAAGAGAACTGGAGTTTTAGCGGCGGTGATGGACTTAACCGGAGTACCTGAGCCACCACCACCACCGTCATCTTGAGCGGTTCTTTTCCCGGATAAAATTGCGCGTTTCAAACGGTTTTGTCGAGCAAGAGAAGAAGAGGATGAAGAAGAACCACCTCTCTTCCTGATCTTGCACCCTCTCTTTCGTTCCATAATTTATTATAATAAAACAAAACAAATTTGTATCAAATCTTGACGGAGATAAGAAGAAAAAAAAGGATGAGAAATAGGGTTATAAATTGGAATATGATTGGTGCTTTTTAAGAGAAGTGGGTCATGATGAGGTTGATCATCTTAAGATGAATCTCTTAAGAGACTTTAAAGTGAGTGAAAGAGAAAGAGAGAGATAATGCAAAAAGAGAAAGTTCAAGAGGATGATGTATTGTTTCTTCTTCTCCTTTTGCTTTTTTCTGTGTAACAAAAAAAAAAAAGAATAAGAAGAGAAGACTCAAATTCTTATTAGTTCCGACGTTGAAAAAAGAAGTTTGAATCTGGGAAATTGTGTTTTATTTCTTGGGGCAAGAGAGAGAGAGAGAGAGAGATGTGGAAGAAGAGGAAAGAGATATGGAGGAGACAGTGTGGTGTTTTTTTTGTTTGTGTGGTGTTAAACTTTTCTTTTGGAGGGTTCATGAACCGAAATTTTCCTGTTTCGTCAATTTTATTAATTTATCAAAAATATTTCCATAATCGACAAGTACAAATCTTGTTGCCGCTAACTCATTAATGCAACAATGACTTGGGCATCATGGGATTCATATTTCCATATTAGTGCTTTTTAAGAGTTTAGCATCTTTTAGACCACACTTTAATCTGGTTTGATCGGATTAGACCGGATTCAATCTACTCTTGATAGGCTTTTTATGAGTATCAAATAAAGACAATGTACTATATTATCAAAACTAGCACCAACCTCTATGCTACGTCAAAATCTAACATTGTCTTTAACCAACATGTATGTAGTGACGTATTTCTGATAAAATGGTTATGCGTAGACAAGATACATGTGCCAAAAAGGTATATTGGCTAGCGATTGTCAAGTTCCAAATAAATAAAAAAATCTATGACAGAAAATTATTTTTTAATTTTGAAATTTACCACAAATTCCGAAATGTTGTTAAGTTTACCATAAATTCTCGCGAAACTAATTAAACAATACATAGTTAAAATAATTATATTGATATATTGGATAATGAATAAATGGTTTAAGTTTTTAAGACATCTCCAACAAGAATCTTCATTTCGAAGGTGGCACATCTTCAAAATGAGGGTTTGAGGGTTACTTGCCCCAATTGTACACCCTCAAATCCATCTCTAGTTTTTTTTTTTTTTTGTATTCTCATTATAATCCTCAATATCAACAATAATTAGTTATAATTATAAAATTTTCATTATAAATTATAAAACATACATTAGAAAAAAATACATAAATCATTATAAAAGAAACATAAAAAAAATTACATGTAAAATACCAAATAACTAAATAGAATTATTTCCATAATGCTCCCGATATTTGTTCAATGTAATTTAACTATTGTATAATATTTGTTTTTAAATGTTATGTAATATGTTTATATTAATATGTTTTGAATGGTGACGGAACCGCATGGTGCGGTACGGTTCCAATAGTAATAGTGCGGTTCCAATAGTAACGAAAATATCTACATATACATATGTATGTATATATTTTTATTACTATTAGAACCGCACCGTATTTTTACTGCAGTTGTCTCGCACGTTACCATTTGGAGCCATAAATTCAGTTTTAATTTTAATGTACGCATGATAATTAAATTTATAGGGATATATTTGAAATAATTAAATTTATTAGAATTATTTATGAGATATATAAGTTACAGGTATCAAAAAGAAAATATCAAAAGATTTTGAGATTTTGAATAGTACATGTAGATTTCATTATTCATACTCAAGTAGGGGTGGGCATTCGGTTTGTTCGGGTATATTCGGTTCGGGTTTTTCGGTTTTCAAATTTTGCTAACCATATAGAAACCGAACTAATTTCGGTTCGGTTCGGTTCGGGTTCGGGTAAATCGGTTTTCGAAAATCTCAACCGAATGAATAGAAAACCGAAAGAAAACCGAAATAAACCGAGTTTTTCGGTTTTTTTGGTTTTTTCGTGTTTTTTTCGGTTTTTTTCGGTTTTTTTCGATTTTTTCGATTTTTTTCGGTTTTCGGTTATTAACCGAAACCCGAGAATATTTATAATCACAACCGAACGGTTAATTTCACATAACCGAACCCGAACCGAATAGCTTTTTTCGGTTCGGTTCGGTTCGGGTTTTTCGGTTAAGGTTTTTTTGCCCAGGGCTAATTCATACCATAAAAGGTGAGTTTAAGGATTTGTCGGAGTTTAAGAAACTTTTAAAATTTGAAGGTTTGAAAGCTTGTTGGACATATCCTTACATTTCCACAAAAATGTTGAAGTTTATTGCTCCAAAACGTAGTAGTATATAAATTCACAACTCCAAACCAATGCAAAGAAATGAAAATTTTTAGAAATGTGAGAATAGAAATTCGTATTTTTGTGTTTGGCATATGAAAGACAGGCACATGGTGAGTACAATAATAATAAATACTAATGGAACATCCCAAGAGATGCCTTCTCTGTCAGTCAAATCAAATCCTTTAAACTCTATACTATTATTTTGAATATAAGAATTTAAAATAGAATTAATACGAGTAAATAATTCTAAATATGTGAGGCTAAGAGGGTCCCTACGATGATACAAGAAAATAAAACATAAGATGAACGGCTTTGATTAAAATAGGTCCTACTCTGTTGGTCTCTTTATCCTTTTGAGTCTTTGACTACTACTCCCAAATCACATGGAGAAATTGACAAAATGTCATACTGCATACACTTTTGCAATTATTCGAAATATTAACTACTCTTATAGCAATTCACCATAAAGTCATCCCTCTTACCATAATTCATTCATCTAAAATCAACATTTACCCTAGTACTAGTAGTTTACCTGAAAATAAAAAAGAATCAAAAACAAATAAAAATTTGTTAAAAAAGATCACACGTAGAAAAAAGAGATTTAAGTAATATATAAAAAACATGAGCCACTGCATTTATTGCTAATTAATTTTGAGTTGAAACCTCGTTAAAGTTAACAAAACTCATTTTAACCGAAAATTTTACTTTGGTGTACACAACTGGTCAAAACTTATACGATATCTTTCTTGTAAAGAAAAAATTAACAAAATGTCAAATTTGTCGTGGTTTAGTGACAAAGTATTTCGACCATACTCCTTTGAGTACAATTTTTACTAAAAACAAAATCATAACATTTTTTGTAAGGTGATACTAAATTCCGGTCGAGGATATAAATATTATTTTCGCTAAATAAGCATACTTTGGAATTAGTCGAGTTTGTCAATGACGTTGGATGGTTATATTGGCATGAGTTTTGCAAATCAAGCTGACCTTTGCTCTTTCCAATAAATAAATAATGCAAAAGGAGATCTTCCTCTCTCACCCAGAGAGATAAAACTTAAATAACAAACATACTCAAAATGGTCCCATGGTCAGGACATTGGACTCTGAATCCAGTAACCCGAGTTCAAGTCTCCATGGGACCTTTTTTACTCTCACTCTCTTTTTTAGCGGATGACCCCATTTTGGGTCCGGCGCTTATGCTAAACCAAGTGCATTTCACAACAAATCCGGAGTTATACCAAATTAGAGCTTGTCAAAACTGCAAAATTATATATAAAAGAAATCGAAACCATTAAACATTTGTTCTTTTCTTCCTCTTTTATGTTCTCAAGTCTTAACCATCAGATATATCATATACCACTAGCCGTTGGATGTTTCAGATATAGCTGCTAGTCCCTTGTCTCTAAAGTGTTGAACACTCTTCTGTTGCACCACCGGAGCTTCGGTTTTCCAGTTTTATTCCCACTTTGACTCTCCTCCCAACCCGATCTCAACTTCCATGGGAAGATCTATCACTACACTCTTGCTTTGGTTCTTTTCCATTTTCTTCTTCTTATTCTTCTTGTTATCTATCACTCCCACCAGACCTGTCTCTTGCACGCTGCTTCTCTTCTTTTTCTTCTCATTAGTGTCTCCAAAATCCTTTGACACATTATCCCGGGAAAAGATTTCTGCAAAAGAGGTTTCCGCATCATCAATAGCATCGAATTCCTCCTTTGGAATAGCCTTTTCCTGTTTCTTCTCAGTAACATCATCATCCTTGTCACTTCGGGTAGTCTTCTTTCTATGTTCTTCTTTTTTCTTTGTTTCAACTTGATCTACATGTGGGTTGCTCTTAGACTTCTTCTTCTTGCTCTTGTGATCATCATTGTTGGCTTCTTCTTCTTCTTCTTCTAACTTGTTTCTTTTGGAGCTCTTCTTGCTTTTTCGATCTTCTTTGAATTGTTCTTCTTCTGCTGATTTGTTGTGATGAGCATCAAAGGTTTCAACATCGCTATCAAGCCGGATATGCTTTTCTTTCCTTGAGATTTTATCTAGGGGTTGAGCGTTCAATACATTCACTGAAGGGAGGAGCAACTTTCTCACCTGCGACATTAAAACATTTAACCTCATTCTTATTTGAAATCCCCACGCAGTAACACTAATCTCAACCGAAAAAAGAAGTACAAGAAATGGTTTTACCTTCTTAACAGACTTATCGTTATCAGAGATTGGGTTTCCTCGGATATTCAAGTTTCGCAAGCAAGATAGTGTACCCAAAACCTAACATTTGGGAACATGCAATTTTGACAGTTTATTATTGGATCAACGCATAAACTTGCCACAAGCTAGGGAATTTACATTATACCTCTACACCAGAGAGATTAGTGATCATGTTGTTTCCCACATCCAAATTCAGTAGTCTTTTGTTGACGGTTAGTTCCGCTGGAAGAGCCTGAAGAGTTAAGCGTAAATGAAATAACCATTAGCAATATAAATAAAAGATTGTGGAAAAGGTTATCAATGGAAAAAAGATCACCTTAATTTCATTGTGGGCGAGTCGTAGCTCTTTCAAATCAGAGCATGACTTGAGAGAAGAGCCAATAGCTTTGATTCTGCAGTTAGACAAAGAAATCTAAAACCGGGGATTAGACAAGGATCAGTTAGGTTGTGATTCCGAGACACGAGCAAACTCGAGCTTACTTTAGAGAGTTTTTTCAACTTTGAAAGTGAGTCACCAATTTCACTGATCGGGTTCCTAGAAAGAACTGCATAAAAGAATCCATAACGAAACAACAAAATATAACAAGATGAAACTGGGAAACATTTAAAAAGAATGGCATGTTGATCTGATGTATGAACAAACCGAGACTGTTTAAGTCTTTCAGTAGATCTAGCTTACAAATGGAGGAGATTCCATTGTCTGAAACAAGAAAAACAATAAAGAGTAATCATCAGTAGTAACTCGTTGATGCAAATACAAAACCGTTGATTTGTGTCGTAAAACTCACCGTTCAAAATCAAGGCTCGCAAATTGACAAGAGAAGATATCTCATTCATGGATTTGAGCTTATTCTTTCCAGCATTTAGCACCTAATACAAAATCAATTCAGTTTAGCTATGTGATGCACATCTTCTTCATACGCAAAGAAACAATCAGTTTCAATGATCATAGAGGGAAGAGCATTGAGAACCAAGAAAAAAAACAATGATTTCAGTAGAACTTACCGTAAGATTAGTTAGTGCTTCAATTCCATTTAAGCTTTGCAACTTATTTTCCACAACTGAAAGCCACTTCAAATTCACACAAGACTTGAGTCCCTAAAACCAATAAAACATGAACATAATAAGCTCTAGAAAGTAAAAAAAATACAACTTTTGAATGCTATAATGCTTATCAATCCAACCTGAAGATCCGTGAGATTGTTGAAACGAAGATCAAGCTTCTCCAAGTTTTTGAACTTGCTCAAACAAGACACCTAAAGGTACAATTACACCAATTAGGGTTTTCGTATCATTTTCTCATGAGAACAGAGTTTCGAAAACAATACTAACATCTGTGAGAGCTTTGTGGCCAAGATTAAGTTCCTTTACGGAATCTGGGTCATGGGTCTTCTTCTCTTTGAGGACTTGTTCAACGGTTAACGATTTCATCGCCGTCTTCGTCTTCTTCCTTCTTCCAAAACCCTAGTCTTTTAGTTCAGTCTGTGAAAAATCGTCTCTGTTCCCGACCGTGCTAGGTTTTTACCGAAAAACCCAACAGTTTTCTTTTGTTTATAGATTTGGCCTTTATATTATTGTAGGGATCAGGGACACCCTCTTACGGTACTCCAGTTTCCAATTTTTTCAAGTACCCTGCACAAAACCCTAATCCCCAAGTTTATAATCTCTGGTGGTAGTAGAATTTTCAAATACAACTTGTTCGTTTTGGAGAGTTGAAGAAACCCAACAAATGTGATCTAACTAAACCAAAAATTCAGTCTTAAGAACGTCCCAAGAATTGTCTCAGTTTCATTAGTTAGCACCACAAACCAAAATTTATCAACTAAGAAACTTCATACTAGAAATGGCACACAAACATATGAATTCAGAAAAACCAGTTGTACTTGTACCCCGATGAATTAGCTAGCTTTCTCCATGTCACATCATTACAAAATAGTTCAAAGAAGAACCCGCAAAAAGTTTTGACAATCTTTTAATGAAATGTTCCAATGATTAGTGTTTTCATGAGATGTATTTTTCTTGTTGCTCATGCAATAGCTTTGCTGAAGATTTGGCATCCAGGTAGAGTGATGTTACTTCCTCTATGTCGTCCTGTCCAAAATTAAGATGAAGGATTAACAACATAACATTCATAATTTTATGTTGCTTTATTGTTCTAAGATTCACAAGTACCTTGCAAATATTGTCACGTCCATTCATTTTCGCTACAATGCTGGCAGGAGAGAGAAGCTGCACTGCGTGCCTGATAGTGAAAGGTCTATAGATTAAAGACGAAAAAACTCTTGCATAAAAGAAGCAATGATAACAGTTTAGACTCAAACCTTAGTGATGTTCTTTGCCCAATGTCGCCAAGTAGAACCAAGCATTCTTCATCCACGGTTAATTCTTCCACTTGCGCACGAATGGCTATAATCTGGCCACATCACAAATCTATTAGAATCTTGTTAATCAATCAAAATCCAAAGACTAAATGACAATTGATTAACCTGTATCATTTCAGAGGGATTATAGATTTGAGTCCGGATAATGACCAACCGATCCAACAAGTCAATAGGGACTCCATGGGGACTGGGCGTATCAGTTCCTCTGCATATAAAGTAAATCACAGTACTGAGTTAACCGAAACTCACAAGATTTCCAAAAAAGGAATTTTTTACCAAGGTCTAGCGCTTCTCCTCACCTTACGTTGCAGACACCTCTATTTGTTGCAAATATCACTATCGGAGATAATGAGCTCTCAAGAGCACGGTTTAAGTACGAAAAGCACTCCATATCAAGCATATGAACCTGAAGTTTTGTAATTTACAAATATTATTTTTACTGCTCCTGAGTCCCAGTCAAGATGAATATGGTGGAATGAGAAAAACTTATTTAGGAAAAGACCTCATCGATAAATAGAACACCGGGAACAAGCTCAGCCACACCTTCATCTATATAACGGTTCACAACCTGCAATTAGCATACAGATGCCATATAATAATGTTAGACCTTACAAGGGAGAAGTAAAATTCAAACAAAAATCAACCACCATGTTCTAGTGAAAATTACCTTGTTAATTTCTTGCCGAAGCTTATCAGTGATCTCAGTCTTCCGGGGTTTCATCATTTGGCCCATCAAAGAAAGTATATCCTGGCCACCTTGAGGTCGAGCATTTGCTGCATCCAGATCTTGGAGCGTGACATCCTATCCACAGTGAAGGATATTATAGAGTATACCATAAAGGAAATGTACAAGTTACAAGTATACAGCCTAGTAGACTAACAAGTAGTCTAATAAGCATAGGAACTAAGACTAAACCGCACATACACATTAATCAAAGAAAAGTAAAAATCAACAAAGATGATAATTACTGCTACACAGAAGGGAGAATTCTTGGGATAAGCAGAAGTCATAGAAGGTAAACCTGCACTATCTCTTTCTTTTTGTGAACCTCTCCTTTGGGTAGTGGAACATATTCTTCTGCTTCCAGATCAAACTCAGTGGCAAAAGCATCACTTCTACCGACCCGTTTGACAGCTCCACTGTTTGCTTCGATATATATAACATCACCAACAGCTACCTACGAGTCAAAAAATATAACAAGAAACCAATCAGAATGACAAAGTATTCAGAAACTTCATCAACAACAATTGTCCAGACATAATGACATAGTTAGAAAACCAAACAGATTAAGAGAATACTAGATTTGGAAACATGATTCTAAATTAATAAGCATAAACGTAGAAAATAATACAACATCCAAAACATAGAACCACATGCCAAGAATTTACAAAACTGACCTTTTCCTTAATCAAGGCATCGTATATAGTGGGATCCAACTTCAGTTGTTTGGTTCCTTTGACTGTCTTGAGTGCAATGATAACATGGCTGATGCTTTTACCATAGCCTCCAGTGAGGCTTTCAGTTTCTTCTGGGGTTAGCTCTGTGACCTTGAACACAAAGAAAACATGTTAAAAATCTAACAGCTAGACATACTATTGCAAAAGAACACAGGAAAAGGAATCCGCAAATAGCATCACACCTCCCCTTCATAGACTTCTTTGGTTTCCTTGATACGTAGACCAATGGCACGTCTAAAATTCTCCATGAGAACCTCTGTTTTCTTAACCTCGGATGAGTAAACCTCAGATCCAACCATTGGACAGAATGGAACCTGCAAGCAAGAAACAATCCAGATAACATAAGCTGAAAGAAAAATGAAAATGTTTCATACCGTGCAAACCGTATTTGATGAAGCCATGTGGAAACATAGAATAAAGCAGATGCAAAATGAATTCATCCCAGATTACCTTACTTCCCAGCTCCTGGGAAATTCCAAGAGCCAATGCTGTTTTGCCAGTTCCAGGAGGTCCAGCAAGCAAAAGAGCCTTGCCTGCCATTTTCTTCTGCTTAATCATGTCCACTACAAGACCAGCTGCCTCTCTAGCCTCAAGTTGTCCGACAAATCCAGCCGCCAGTGTTATAGGGATACCGGTTGGCTAGAAAAGGAGACACATCAGCAACGGAAAAATGATGCTACTAGCGATAGAAAGAGATCACACTAATGCTTGAGAAATAACAGTTAGTCAAAGAACCAATGATAATCAACACAATCACAGTGCTACAACACATCTTGATGGATTATCCCCAAAAAAGTCGAAACTTTGCACATGAAAACTAGGATTTGGTTGTGCTAGAACTGACAAGAGTCACCAGGCGTACCAAACGAAGCAACTAGCTTTAAAACCCTAAAAAGCATAGAACTTTATAAACCCTAACTAAACCCTAAACCCGAGCAAACTTCGAGTATAATACTGGAATATACGAGAGTCAAAGAGTTAGAGGGAGAAGAAGAACCTCGAGGCCAAGGCCTTTGATATGGGTGTGAGTAGCAATCCGCTGTTTCTTAGCGGTGGACTGAATTTCTTCAATCTTAACTTTCTCCATCTCCGTCAACTGTTACTGTGATCTTTCTTTAGGTCTTTTGTTGTATTCTCCGACGACAAAGACGGCGGAAAGAGTTGAGCTCTCTTGAGTTTGCAAAATGCCTCCTCTACTCCAAATTGACAATAACATGTTTATATGTTAAATCTTTGTTGCAACAATGGGCCTTATATTCTATTTTATTTACGAAATAATCCCCACACTTCTTAAAGTCAAAAATGGAAAGACACAATTGGGGCATATGTATCTTCAACGGAACAGGACATGACCGCAAAAAACAAAATCAAGGGGCGAAACTAAATAGGACTCAATAGTCATAAACGTAAATTAAGGGTGAAAGTAAAATATACGAATAATAAGGGTCTTCGTTTTGGTAACTTTGTTTCTCTCCGTCACCAACAATATCCATAGTAGGGATAAGCTTCCTCTTCTTCTGGAAAAACCAGAGGCCGTCGCACTCTCGCCACATGGAGACTCTCTTGATTCCCGCTGCTTCTTGGTTTTCCGGCGGCGTCGTTCTTCCGCCGCACGTGAGAATTGCTCCGCCGTATCACCTTCGGAAATTTCCGAACAGGAACTTCGCACGTTTGTCCGCCATTAATGCCGCTTCTCGCTCTGGTGACTAGATATCTCTCTACGTTTTATTTCTACGGTGAAACTTTCTTCGTTTTCTCTAATTTCATGTGTCTTTTAGTGAGTGAGCTAGTGGAGGAGGATGTGTTGCAAATGTTCTTGAAAGACAGAGAAGAAAATGGAGATTTTATTTCTAAAGTTTCTGATAGGCTCTGGTTAAGGGACATTCTCGAATCTATTGATCATGATTCTAATGGAGCTTCTTCTTCAACTGTTGAACTAGATACTCAGGTAATCACTGGTTTTGAGAACTTAATTCTGTTTTCATTAGTAATTCTAACTAGTTTTTAAAGTTCTAAGTTTGCTTATGATGATTTGAATTGCTCAACATGTATAGTTTGAGAGGTATATGATACTGTTGCAATTATGTATATTTTTGTGAGTCACTACACTTTTATGAAATTTAGGTTGGTTTGTGCGTTTCTATAATCTCACAAATTTATAGCTTTCATGGCGACAATCTTCCATTTGGAACTGTTACTTTGGTTGGTTATACCTTCTTTATCAATGTCTTTATATACTATATGCAGGAGAATTCAATTGATGGCGTAGATGAGGATGATGAAAGTGGTTTCTTGAAACTTAAACCAACCCAAGAATGGATTGGTTGGGAAAGTGATTCCGCCCCCATGAACAAGAAAGCTCTAGCTAAGGTGGGGGTCATCTATTTTTGAATGTTCTAATTCTCATTGCAATATTCTGCTGCGTTTTTCTATGTCCTCGATAACCCTTTGGGTTTGATTGCAGGCACTACAGGATGACAGCGAGAGAAGGAAGAAATTTAACTTTCTGAAATATGAAGCTGTATGATTATTCCTTTCAGTATGTTTCTTAATTAGTCTGCCAGTCAAATCTTTATGATTCAACAAAACACTCTATTGCGAGATATGGTTATTCAGTATGTGATGGCCGTAGTGGATTTGTATGGTTTAATCATTGGACTTACTTTGGAATTGCTGCTTTTGTATCTTCAATTTTGTAGCTGAAGCGTGAACTTATGTACCTGTCAATTGTAATTGGAACCGGGTGCAGCGGATATTGCTTACTAGCTTTATCAGCCCAGGTAAGCTCTTTCATGAGTGTTCTTTTCTTTTTTTGCAAGGTCTATTATATGAATCAGCATCCCTAAAAAGCGTAGTAATTAACTAGGATGATGGAGATACTTAAGTGTTTAAGAGGCTCATTTTTGGCTTAACCCATAGTAAACCATAACAACTATCTTTGTCACTATCACTCAGACAACATTTACTGTCCCATTTTTATTACTTTGTTGCAATACAATACACTTTTCTCTGCTGCGTCTCTTTAAATCAACAGTATAATCAAATCTGTTTTTATGAAAAAGAGTTGAGAAGTGTGCTTTGAACAGTTGGGTAGTGTCTTTTTATCTCCAAACCGTCATAGCTATAACCAGTTTAGACCATGACTTCTCTATGCTCCCTCATTTAAGTAGTCATGAGAAAATGTGTTTAAAAGATAAACTGTGTCATCTGACAGGCTGCAGTCAGTTATGCAGTTGGAGTTCTTTTCAGGTTAGTTGTCTATTTTAGTTGGTAGACTCACATTGTATTATATAAGTTCTGGAACATGCTTGCTCGTGTATTCCTAACCAAATCTGATACCAGTGCAGTTGCTTGTACCTTCAGCTTTTGTATGGATATGCTGATGGTGTTTCACGTGAAGCAGTTCCTGATATCTTCCTAAAGAGAAAGTCTAAAAAGTAAAGACCTTGAGAACTTTGTAGTCTGGTCACGTTCTCCATGGAGTAGTTCCTGTTACTCACATTGCTCTTAACTTGCTTTTGTATTGTCCGAACTCAGAATTGGGATTAGAAGTGAAGATCTTGAGGACTTTGTAGAGAGAACCATCAGGGGCAGCGGCATGGCTCTCTCTTCTCCACGCCTGGTGATTCCAGCTGCAATTTATGGTTTGTGGGTACTCTCACACAAGTATTTCCAGAGTGACTTGTTCGACTTTCAGGTAGCTATTCTAAGCTAAATTGCTTATCTGACTTATGACCCCACCTCAAAATACAGAAATTTAAAAAATTTAATGTCTTCTTACAATTATCACCGTCCTTATCCACGTGACACTAAAGAGGAGGATCCTTTGCATATTCTTGTCGGTGTTTACCCAAACATTAACGTCTGAGAGCTTAAAGTCGAATTCTTTATCAAGTTTCCATCTATATATTCGTATAGTATATCCTTTTGGATCTTCAAGCTCTGTTGCAAGGTTTCAGTTTTGTTTATTTGTCTCCACTAAGTTCTAGCTTTTGTTCCTTTCCATTTCTCTGCTAATCGCTTTCTTTTGACATGTTCGTGTGACAAGTTTGAACCTTTTTAATCTCCACTATGGTTGTGACTTGTAGATAGTTCCAGCCATGGTTGGTTTGTTTGTATACAAAGCCGCAGCTCTAGTTCAAGTGTACAGAGACAACCAAGATCTTCAATTCATCTTCCCAGATGACTACTAACTACAAAGTTCACAAGCATAAACCAACCTTCCGAGATAGACCAGGGAACCGCGGATTTGTGAATTGCTCGGTACATATTTTCAGAGGAGAACAGAAGCTGTGGACTCATCTGCTAAGACCGAGAATGAGGTGAGTTATAGAAATTAAAACGGCGTTACATGGCCTTTCTCAAAAACTACCTTGTAATTTTGTCTTTTCCTTGGTAAAAAAAATGTCGTCTTCGTTCTTTTCTCTATGTGCAAATTAGTTCCCTGAGATTTTTTACTCCCATATCTCTCAATTCACACTTACTATAATAAGGGAAATGCAATACAGTATGTGAAGATTTGAGACAAAAGAGATCACGTGCGTGAAACATTGCTTATTTTACACTCTCAAACGGTCAAATCTCATCGGTAAAACAATACAAACGTAATAAAACTTTCCACTAATGATAAAACATTATCAGCAAAAATTTTGGGCAAACTAAAGTTAAATGACCCTTTTAGATGGTATCGTCACCTTTTCTTTCTTTCTGCACAATATCTGATTCTCTTAGGCTTCTGTTCCTCCAGCTCTGGACAAAATGTGATTCCGCAAATAAATGTTACAGCAAAGAAGAGTACAGAATTCAAGACCGTAAACTCCATCCACGTGCAGCCAATTCACGCCGTACTCTTGTAGCTGCCTCTGCTGTGTCATTCAATGGCGGATAACTCCAACTTTCCGACATCTAGAAAAAAACCATTAGAAACAAATCCATGAAGACATAGAGGATATAACAGAGTCTAACCAGAGATTTCTATAATCTTTAACAGGATCCATTGGCATGGAGAAAAAAGGGGGAAAAGATAGCTCTATACTGTAAAGAGACTTACATCTTCGAAACCCGTAAATGAGCGGACAACTCCTCGCTCCCTCAAAGACTTTTGGAAATCTGCAATCTTCCATTTACAGTGATCAGCTCCAACAACATACACTGGTTTCCTGCAGGGAGAGAAGGAATACTCAGATTATAGTTTTAAGTTGTTGGTAAAAAGAAAGGGTTTATCTCAGTATATTATATACCCAGTGCTACAGGCTTCGCTTATCAGACTGACAGAATCTGCTGTCACCACAAACGCATCACCCCAAGCTAGATGTCCCATGTACGGATTTGGTTCTGAATTATAATTTAAACAAACACAAGAAACTTTCGTCATTGCACTATACTTGTGTACAAAGCTGAAGCAAAAATTTGCTATGGATTGTCGGTACCTTGGCCATTCCATATGTAAACTTTTGGGTTATCTCCAAGTTCTTTGAAGAGTACTCTTGAAACCTGCTTGCATAGTAAAGTACCAGGTGAGACTCAAGAAGAATATCAGCTACAACTGTGGGTAGAAAAAGAAAAAAGTGTCAAGAGACCTTTGCAGGGGTTTTGTAGGAAAGAGCAATTCTGACACTTCCACAGGTCCCAAGGACATTAAGAAGGGATTCAGTTAGCTGCTTTGCGAGGTCTGCTCCATACCGACAGTTACCTGTTCAGAAAGACAAAACAAACCAAGGCAAAAAGGTAAAAAAGCTTCAGTATTCAAAGATTTAGGCGCTCATGTGTTATATGCTAGAAATGCAAGAACGCCTTTGGTAACTTAAAAGACTAAACAGAACCTACTTCTAGGCCAGCCGATGTTAACCACAACTAACGGCTTTGGAAGAGCAGCAAATTCATCATGCCAGGCACTAGCTGCTTTACGGAGTGAGGCATAATCTATCTGGTGTAGAGCTCCAGTAGTCAAGACCTGACAATAGGCGTGTCCATTCATGGTAATTACAAAAGAAATCTCCACAAAAAGATTCATCTAGGGTAATTCAACATTACGGAGAAAGGAAGTGCGCAAAAAGAACGGTATTTAGTACTTACTACATGATCCTGAGGAGGTTCACGTGGAGTGATCCACCTACGCATAAATTTAGGGACCTGCTCTTGCGCTTCGAGTGTCAGAGGATAGTAGTCATGACGAGGCGTTATCACCATGTCAAACCTATTTAAATGTGATCTAGGATGTTGTATCTACAAAATGAAGACCAAATAGCACTATTTTAGAATTCACAGGACCAGGACAACATTCTCATTCTCTAGAAAATCACAGGATATATAAACAAAATTCTTCCTAATAACACTATCTCGAATTGTATTTCAGAGCTAAGTCTACTATGCCTTAATAAGTAACATAACAAACAGGTTAAAGCTTATAAAAGACCTGAACAACGAAGACGTTTTCAGAAGCCAAACGCCTTATCGAGCTAGCAATAGAAATTGTATCTCTCCCACATGCAATCACTACCAACGGGCCTTCCCTGTGAAAAGGAAATAAAATCGCTTAGCATACACCCAGGCTTCAATAAATGGTGCAATATGCAATATGAATCCCAATCCATGGACAAACAATAATTTGTGATAGAGGATGGAAAGGCATACACCCAGGCTTCAATTCCGCTTGAGTACTACTTACAACTCATTAAAACGCAATAATGTCCAAGTGAACAAGCACCACAAAGAAATTTCAGAAAGATTACATACTTTTCATAGGTCTGACGGGCCATATTTACAATGCTCTTCACATCAGCCTCTAGAATAGACGCCAAACCTACATTACCACCATTTTCTGAGGGTACAGATGTGATGTATTTACTTTGTTTGGATCCAAGCATCAATCTGGAGTAGAGGTAAATATGCCTGAGGATAAAGTCCAACTTCTTGTGAAAACCAACTGGGAGCCAGTGCAGCCACTCATTTATCCCTCCTTTAGGCCTTGTCACTCGCTAACATAAATAAAAACAGTAATCTCAGCGAATATAAACTTTACCACGTGAATGTTGAGACTATAAGAGATCAAGAAACTAGAGGAGCCACACACAGCAAAATAGTCTAGTATGCATCCGAACTGACTACAAAGCATTAACGAATCAACCACCTCTATTCCTTATAAACGAGATTAAGTAATTCCAGCAACATCTTGCTCCACCTAAGACTAATGTTACTATCATGGTGGAACACCAAACTGGCATTACTTCTCTCTCGGGAAATTCTCTTAATATTACCAATATTTTCCAGGCCATTGAAATTTTTTTTTTAAAACAAAATTGACAGGATGCCGAGTAAAGACATCCCACAAGACCCACATCAAGAACCTTCCACTGTTTACCATAAATTTGCAAAACTTGAGATATTGGCAAATTAAGATAACTTCAAATTTGTAGTTCCTCCTCCTCTGAACATTCAGACTAGCAAAGATAACCACATCCTATAGAACAGCATCATTGCTTCTACAGTAACATACATGCTAAAAATTTACAAAAAAGTTCTGAAATTGCATTCCTGTGCAGACCCCTAAGAAGCTAAAAACGTCGAAAAACATAACGACACAACAAAGTATAAGAAATTGAATAATTGACCTCAGATAACCCCTACACGAAAGCAATCATCAATCACACTACCAATATCATGCGCCTAACAAAAAATGGATGAAGAAAAAGATAAAATATCGCTTATAGTATCCGAAAATGAAAGGCGAGCGAACTCACGTAGAGTAGGTGATTGTCGGCCAAGCCGAGAGCACGAACGAGACCGATACACTGATTCTCAGAGCCAGGGAAACCGTTTCCGATGACGACGGCGCGTCTGACGACGCTCTGGGAACCGCCTTGCTCGAAAATCTCAGGTACGCCGGTAGATAAACTGGGTGGATCCGGCAATAGGATTGGCCTCATGCCGGTTCGATTTCGATTCCGATCAAATCAAAAAACCCTAGAGGAACCACACCGTGATTAGATAAGGATTGATCTCAAACTTCTCTGTACGCGAAGAAGGGAGAGAGAGAGAGAGAGGTCGTGCTTTGACAGAGAGATTGTTCTCCTTCAAGAGCGTGTGTATTAACTAGCTCTTAAAGCAAAATTGGCAAAACGAAATGACGAATTAATTAAACTAATTTTTGATAATCAATAAAACTAATTTTGACAAGACAAAATATATAATTTTTTAATCTATATATATATGTTTATGTTTTGAAGTAATTAGAGTAGATGTCAAAGAATAAGATGGCAATTACTAAATTAGCTATAACAATGATTTGATGTAAATATCTTTTTTTTTTTCGTCAAAGACAATGCATTAGTTAAAGGTCGTTGTACAAAGCGTTTGTTAGCCAACGAGGCGGACAAATACAATCAGAGTAAAAATCTAAAACTAAACATCCAGTTCATGCTAAACGGGCTGGGCATAGTTATTCGTTACTCGGCTTATACCCGTTACTCGACTCGTACTCGGTTTGAAATTTCAAGTACTTGCTATCGTCAAGTCGGGTAACAAGCTGGATTATTCTATTACTTACAAGTACAAGTCAAGTATCAAGTATCATAAAAAATTTATGATACTTGCCCCGTTACTTGTTACTTGGTACTTGGTACACACAAATTCTTTCGATAATTTATATAATCAAAATTCAAAAATTTAAGGGAGCGATTTCAACTGATTCGTAAATGAACCAATGGTTCAGAACCATAATTAAATCACGTCGGTCCATGTACATAGATTAAGGCCCAACCCATTAGCCATTACCCGATTTTGTTTTAGTCTTAGAAATAGAGAATCGAATCAATCGATTCTTCCCCTTAGGGTTTTAGTTCACATTTCACATTTCTGTATCACAATTCATCTCGAATTCAGCTCAAGTTTGTTGATATATCAGGTTCGTCTTCAGTCTTCAGTTGATTCTTCGGCAAACCCGTTACTCGGCTTCACCGCCTCATCGGTTCACTGCACTCTTCATCTTGTAGACTTGTACCAACGTTGTTGGCGTTTGATTTTTTCTTTTACTAAAAAATTTGGTTTGTAACTTTGTATTCTCTTTGTCTTCTGGGTTTATTTTGCTGCTTTGTGTTCTATTTGTCTCTACCTTCATTTTTTCAATTCGCTTTTTTCTAAAGATATTTCTCTAAGCTGTTTAGCTTAAGCTGTTTAAACATGGAACTTCCAGTGTTGTTGTTCTTTGGGATCTGATGGTTGGTTTCATGTGTGAAGTGTGTATTATTTTTGATAAATTGTGTATCATTTTGTGAATTGGGATTTGGTTATATGATTTGGGAACTTGCATATGTGAATTGATTGATTTCAAGGATGTGGTAGTATCTGCACGTTCCATCATAGTCAGATCGCCATCTTTGTTAAATGTTTCGGTTCTTTGGATTTAAGGAGGGTCTTGGTTTCAATTTTCCTATTGAAAAGGATTAATCTTTCTTCTTATAAGGAGTTTTGGGCGTTAATGTTTGAGTTGATGAGTAGCAATATCTGTTAAAAGAGTTCAGTTTTCTCATTTCTCTGTGGTTTCTTTCAAATGGTTGAGATGTGTAATTTGGTGACAAGAAACAAGCCGGGTCAAGTACTTGGCGGGTATCCATTTTTCAAACGGGTACTTGTTTTGACAAGTACTTGTTTTGGGCGGGTCAAGCCCAAGTCGAAAAATCAATTACTTGAACGGGTCAAGCCGGGTCGCAAGTACTTGAAAAATAGCAAGTACTTGCCTTGTGCCCAGCCCTACTAAACAGTGAGCAGCTAGCGCTATTACAAGTTCTCTTTGTAAACAAAAATATATCTCTCGAAATTTCGTCTTCCATTGATGAATGTCCTAGAGGATTCCATCCAGAGATACTTCCGTGCAACCGTTGTTAATGTTGTGAATAAGGACTTAACAATCTCCTTCAAAATAAACATTGGTTACCCCGCGTGACCAGCATTGTTGCATTGCAACAAGAAGAGTTTTATCTTCAGCCATTAATGAAGATTCAGAAACCGGCAGTTTAGAAGATCCCCAACATCTTGTATTCCCATCAGAATCCCTAATAATCCAGCCACCATTTGTAGCTCTTGTATCCAAGTTGTAAGTGGCGTCGAAATTGCATTTGAGGAATGGTGAAGGAGGTCTTGTCCAAGAAGTTATTAAAGAGTTTTGACCTGGTGGAGAGATGTTGTCTAAATGTCGGCCCCCCATAGAATCAAGCCATTCAATTATTTCAGCCTTGGTTTGTAAAACAATCTCCGCAGGACTACTCCGAATTTTATTGAAAATAAAATTATTGCGAGCTTTCCAAATTCGCCAAAGTAACCAAAATGGAAGTAGGCGTTTTTCGTTTGGGATATGCATCTGAAGTTGTAGATTGAGAAAGTATGAAATATAGTCTTCAACCTCTGTGTTAAATGGTGATAAAGGTGGTAGATTAACGTTAGCAAGGCGTCAAACCATCGTGGCAAACAGACAATGAAAAAAATAATGACTTATGCTTTCGTCAGAGAGGCAACAACGTTGGCATTGTGGGTCTAAGGTCATCCCTCGAGTATTTAACCGGGTCGTAGTGGCTATAGCTTTTGACAAAATCCACCATATAAAATGCTTAATTTTTGGTAAAATCGGAATTTTCCAAATCTTAGCTTTTAGTTCAAAAGATCCATGGGGCGGGGCTGGTTGTTCAATATTTGATGATGGGTCATGTGTCAAAAACCAATAACCCGACTTTGATGTAAATATCTTTTTGGACCATTTTTTGTTCACAATTTAATTGTTATGGGAAGAATAAATATTTTTGGTTATAAACGTTTAATTTACGGAATGTGTATTGATGTTGTTCTATAGCATATCATTTTTAATGTAAATATCTAATTTACAAAATAAAGGGTATTATTTTTAATCTGAATTTTAGTTTTAATTATTGTTAAACATTATCAAAACATAAAATCATTTTTAAATTTTTTTCTTTTTTCTTTTTTATTTTTTTCCAACTAAGTCATTCATTGATATCAAAACGAGTTTACAAAGTCTTTATAGAAACGTCGAAAGCAAATTATTACATAAGCAAAAATATGCGTTATATATTGAAGATGATAGAAACTAAGAAGTGAATTTGACGATGCTTTCTTTAAAGTCTTACTCGCTAACGGACTATTTAAGCCGTTAGCGTTATTTTTCTTCTTTGTAATCGATCTTCTTATACGAAAGTTGTGCGTAGCTATCTTTTCGTTGTAAAAAATCCAATGTGCACATCATATTACAAAACCCAATGCTTTCGTTGATAGCTTTGAACAATCAACAGCCTGATACCAATGAGTTCGTATCAGTGTCATTTTTAAAAATAGTGACTTTGAAATCCTCTCGAAGTGATCCCAAATGACTAATAAGGCGTCCTGACTCTCTTCGTTAACCATAAAGCTGCGAATTCCCATATCGAAAATCCAAATTGTATACCCAAACCATAACAAGGTGGTGGGATTGTCTTCATCACTCGGTATTTGTCGCTTTGGATTCACGGATTTGGAGATTCGACTACGGCAGTTTCCATTAATCGTGTCTTTACAGAGAGAAATCAGAAGATTGATGGCTTCATCCTCGATTATCAGAGCAATTTCTTGCAATTGTTTGCGAATGTTATCGGCCATGATCAAAATGAACAAAGGAAATTGTGTCAATTAACTCTGATCAAAGTAACAAGAACAAAGACAAACACAAAATTTAAATAACTTCGGGTAAGGATAAGTGAAAGAAACAATAATCATTAAGCCGTTATTTGCCCCTGAAGAAACTGCCATTAACCGGCAGAAGACGTTCGGAGAAATCAGAGAGAACGAAAGGACGAAGAACATGTTCCATCGCCTAATTGATCGCCCAGGGAGAGAAAGAACATACTACATCGTCTCAGTTTTGGAAATCTACAGGAAAGAAAATACCCACCGACGCCGGTCGGAAGCGGTGGTTAAACTAAGGGTTTTGAAAAACCGTGTATGTAGAGAGAGAGAGACCGAGAGAGAATTCTTTTTTTTTCTTTCTTTTAAATTATTTATTATCTAAAATTTGAATAGAAATATCAAAATAATATTTTACTTTTAATTTAAAAATATTATTGGTAAAACTAGTTAATTGTTATAAAACATCTTATGGACTCATTAACCGGCCCATTAGGTTTTACTCTTTTCTATTGTACTCTGACATCTATATATATTGTTCCAGAGATCATTAATAAGATATAAGTTTACAACACGTTATCAGCACGAGGCTCTAACCAACTGAGCCCTAGCCGCCGCTTCTTCTTCTCCTCTGAGCCAAAGCCGCCGCTTCTTCTCCTACCTTGAGTAGATTTGAAAACCGAGGTCTTTAGCTCCCGGTTCCTTTTTCCAGTCAGAACCAAAAAGGCGTGATCAAAGGTAAAATCATCACCCTAATGATCGAAACCATCTTCATTTAGAAACTCTAATCTAAACCGTCAAAACCCTAACCGCTTAACCCTAGATCACGATTTTGTTTTGTAAAATCATGCAAAATCACGTTACTGTTCATCGTAACTGTTTATCATAACTGTTCATCGTTACTATTCATTGTTATTGTTCATCATAAATGTTCATCGTAACTGTTCATCATAACTGTTCATCGTAACTGTTCATCGTTACTGTTCATCATAATGTTCATCGTAACTGTTCATCATAATTGTTCATCGTTACTGTTATGAATCCCATAATCCAAATACCATAGATTCATAATCCCTTAATGAAATTAATTATATATGTTTCAGATGCCAAACATTCAAAAGGTTGAATTCGAGGCACTCAATGTCTCAGGAGATAACTATCTCCAGTGGGCCCTTGACACTAAAATTTTCCTCAACTCCAAAGGCCTAGGTGAATGCATCATCAATGACAACACCGCATCTCTCAAAGATCGGTTCTAGGCGATATTTCATATCCGCCATAACCTGGCCGAGAGCCTCAAAAATCAATATCTCACGATTGAGAATCCACTCGACCTTTGGGTGGCACTGAAAAAGAGGCACTGAAAATGGTCCTATTGCCCCAAGCCAAGTTCGATTAGAAGAACCTACGGTTCCAAGATTTCAAATCCGTGGACGCCTACAACTCCGAACTCTTTCGGATTGTTTCACTCATGAAACTCTGTGGCGAAGAAGTGTCTGATCATGATCTTCTTGAGAAGACATTGTCAACCTTCAACACTCAGAATATTGTGCTTCAGCAACAATACCGTGGAATGAAACACACGGCATATGAGGATTTGATCTCTTGCTTACTCCTAGCGGAGAAAAACAATCAGTTGTTGATGAAGAATAGTGCTCAAAGGCCCCTGGGATCAGCCCCACTCCCAGAAGGAACCAATAGAGAATCCAACTACGTCCAGCGTGACAGATCCTCTGATCGTGGCCGTGGACGTGACAACGGACGTGGGAAGCGTGGAAATGGATGTGGGAATTCAAACCGAGGCAACCGACCTAACCTCAGTTACAATCACGGTAAAGGTCGTGGGATCTCCAAACCGACCCATGCAGCCAACTCGACCAATCCATCCCCTTGCCACCGATGCGGGATGTCAAATCATTGGTCCAAGAACTCTCGCACTCCCAAGTTCCTTTGTGAGTTCTATCAAAAGCACGGGAAGGCTAATCCTGAAGCTAATTTGGTCCACCAAGATTATGAAGGTGACTTCAAGGATGAGAAGGCTGATCCCGTGGATTACCAAACCTCCGACCTACTCGATTAATCTCGACATCTGAACATTTCAATTTATTCTTGATTTTATTTTCATTTGGGATTTGTTTTATTTAGATTTGATTTACATTTCAGAACTTATGTCTTTTATTTCATTTATGAATTTATTATGGTTTATTTAAATTTAAATCATACCTCTTGTTTAATGAAGATATGCATGAGAACATGGATATCATTGTGGTGGATAGTGGATCCAGCCATACCATATTAAAAGACAAAACTTATTTCATAAATCTCATAATAAAAACCGCAAACATTAGCACCATAGCGGGTACCTCGAGCCTAATAGAGGGCCACGACCAAGTCCATGTGTTGTTATCAAACGACACACATCTAGAAATTCTAGATGCGCTATACTCACCCATTTCAAAGAGAAATCTTTTGAGCTTCAAAGACATAAGACTAAATGGTTTCCACATCGAAATCTAGGGTGAAGGGAACAAAGAATCATTACTGATCACTAAAGTCTCACACGGCCATAAACAAGTCCTTGAGACTATACCTGCACTATCTACTGGCCTTTATTATGCTAAGGTCAGTATGATTGAGGCTAATTCTGCTATCAAAGCACGGTTTAAAGATTACACTATTTGGCACGACCGGCTTGGTCATCCCGGTACGAACATGATGCGTAAATTAATTCAAAATTCTAAAGGGCACACCCTTAAAGAAAATCGAGTCTTCCCTCAACACATCATGTGCACAGCTTGCTCACAAGGGAAGTTGATCACTCGGACTTTACCAGTCAAATTGTCCAAAGAGACCTTGAATTTTCTGGAACGAGTACAAGGAGACATATGTGGACCGATCCACCCACCGTGTGGGACGTTTCGGTACTTCATGGTTCTAATTGACGCATCTACCCGCTGGTCGCATGTCTGTCTATTGTCTTCTCGGAACCAAGCATTTGCTAGGTTATTGGCCCAAATCATCAGGTTGCGAGCCCATTTTCCAGATTTCCCACTTAAGACTATACGTCTTGATAATGCTGGTGAATTCACTTCCCAAGCGTTTAATGAATACTATATGGCCATGGGGGTAAGTGTAGAACATCCCGTGGCACATGTCCATACACAGAATGGATTAGTTGAATCATTCATTAAACGAATTCAATGGATTGCTCGACCATTACTTATGAGGTCGCAGCTCCCGGTCTCAGCTAGGGGACATGCAGTCTTACATGCTGCTGAACTAATACGCATCCGGCCATCTAGTGAGCATAGATATTCACCATCCCAACTGCTAACGGGTCATGAGCCAGACATCTCCCATATTAAGACATTTGGGTGTTCAGTCTATGTACCCATTGCACCACCACAGACTAAAATGGGACCTCAAAGGAGGATGGGAATATATGTTGGTTTTGATTCTCCCACCATTATCAAATATCTCGAGCCGACCACAGGAGACCTATTTAAGGCCAGATATGCGGATTGCCGATTTGATGAATCGGTATATCCTGTCTTAGGTGGAGAGACACACAAGCTGGTAAAGGAACTTTCATGGAATCAAACATCCTCACAATGGCAAGATCCTCGGACTCTAGAATGTGATTCAGAGGTCCAAAAGATTATACACTTACAAAAGCTAGCTAATCAATTGCCAGATTCCTTTGCTGACCCGGACAGAGTAACTAAATCGTACATACCAGCTTGTAATGCACCAGTACGAATAGATGTCCAAAAGGGACAGACTCAAGTTGCTACAGAATCTGCATCACGTAATAAACGTGGCAGACCATTAGGTTCCAAAGATAAGAATCCCCGAAAACCAAAGAAAGGTGCAACGGTTGAAACCGGGATTCCTGAAATAACAGACATAGCCGCGGCTGAGATTCACCCTAGTGAACCGATACAAGAGGTTTGGGACGCCAAATCTCAAGGTTCCGAAGGGATCAATAATAATGAAATCTCTATCAATTATAGCATGTCTGGAACTCAATGGAACAGAAAAGATGTCGACATAGATGCAATCTTTGCATACAAGGTAGCACTTGAGGTTGCGCACACGCAAGAGGATCTAGAACCCACGTCTATAATTGAGTGCACTCGTAGATC
The DNA here is from genome assembly GCA_004349715.1 of Crucihimalaya himalaica. Classification (NCBI taxonomy): domain Eukaryota; kingdom Viridiplantae; phylum Streptophyta; class Magnoliopsida; order Brassicales; family Brassicaceae; genus Crucihimalaya; species Crucihimalaya himalaica. The sequence goes on from SMJT01000009.1 coordinate 3,706,193, forward strand.
AGACTGGCTAAAATGGAAAGAAGCCATAAACGTGGAGTTAAACAGTCTAAAGAAAAGGAATGTGTTTGGTCCGATCATAAGGACACCATTCGATACTAAACCAGTGGGCCACAAATGGGTCTTTGTGCGTAAAAGAAACGAACTCGGTGAAGTCGTTAGATACAAGGCACGGCTTGTAGCACAAGGATTCTCACAGAGACCTGGAATCGATTATGAAGAGACTTATTCTCCTGTGGTGGATGCAACTACTTTTCGATTCCTCATAAGTCTGGCTGTAAGAGAAAACTTAGATTTGCGGTTAATGGATGTTGTAACCGCATATCTCTATGGACCACTGGACAATGAAATCTATATGAGATTACCAGATGGCATCGAGATTAAAGATAAGCATGCATCTCGAGATCAGCACTGCATTAGGCTGAACAAATCCTTATATGGACTGAAACAAAGCGGACGTATGTGGTATAACCGGTTAAGCGAATATCTCATCAGAGAAGGCTACAAAAACGATCCGATCAGTCCATGCATCTTTATCAAAAAATACGAAAACAAAGGATTTGTGATCATAGCAGTATACGTGGATGATTTAAACATCCTCGGAACATCTGGTGAAATCGCCCAAACAGTAGAATGCTTAAAAGCAGAATTTGAAATGAAAGACCTGGGCAAAACTAAATTCTGTTTGGGGCTACAACTTGAGTACATCAAAGATGGAATCCTTGTGCATCAATCGACATACATTGAAAAAATACTCAAGAGATTCAATATGGACCAGGCCCACCCATTGACCAGCCCAATGGTTGTGAGGAGCCTAGGATTGGACAGTGATCCATTCGGTCCAAAGAAGGACGATGAAGAAGTTCTCGGTCCTGAAATGCCATACCTCAGTGCCATAGGAGCATTAATGTACTTGGCTAGTCACACTAGACCAGACATCTGTTTTGCCGTGAGTCTCCTAGCTCGTTTTAGCTCATGTCCAACTAAAAGGCACTGGAACGGTATCAAACACATCCTAAGGTACCTACAAGGAACTAAGGACTTAGGATTGTTTTACACTAACCACAACAAGGATGGGCTAGTTGGTTTTGCTGATGCAGGATATCTATCGGATCCGCACTGTGCCAGGTCTCAGACTGGCTATGTTTTCACGCATGGAGGAACAGCTATCTCTTGGAGATCTATGAAGCAGACAATCGCTGCCACCTCATCTAACCATGCGGAAATCTTGGCCATTCACGAAGCTAGCAGAGAGTGTGTTTGGCTGCGATCCATGACCCAGCACATCCGATCAGATTGTGGTATGGACGAAGATAAAGAGCCTACGGTGATGTTTGAAGACAATGCGGCTTGTATTGCTCAGCTCAAGGACGGTTACATCAAAGGGGATCGGACGAAGCATATTCTGCCCAAATTCTTCTTCACTCATGAGCTACAGAAAGATGGTCAGGTCAAAGTTCAGCAGGTCCGATCAAGTGAGAATTCAGCCTATCTATTCACCAAATCATTGCCGACTTCAACACTCCGGAAGCTCATTTATCAAATTGGGATGCGTAGACTTAAAGATCTACAGTGATGCTCAAATCAGGGGAGTAATGCGTGTTGTACTCTTTTTCCTTCACCATGGTTTTTCCCACTGGGTTTTCCTGGTAAGGTTTTAATGTGGCAACATTCCCCAGCGCATTATAGAGACCCCGGTTGAGTATCGGGCACGGTTACTTTGTCCAAGGGGGAGTGTTATAAAACATTTTATGGACTCATTAACCGGCCTATTAAGTTTTACTATTTTCTATTGTACCATGACATATATATATATTGTTCCAGAGATCATAAGTTTACAATATTAATCAAATTTATTTTCTGACTTTTTAATTATTAACTAATAACAAAACTGTCATTTTTACATAAAATAAGATATATTTTAAATAAATTAAAATAATAATATAATTTTTAAATTAACTTATAATACACACTCAAATTAATCATTTAAAGTCAACCTCCAATATCGATTGTTATTTTACGAAGAACCTGTTATTAGGCCCAATATGTAGAATTTGATTGTCAAAAAGGTGTGAAGCCTTATCTAAAAAAAGCCCAATCGTTATTGTTCTACTAGTGCCTCGTTCTGTCTCGCTCTCACACTCACAGTCACACTCCTCCGAAGCAAGTTTCTTTGATCATGCCTTTTTTCTCATTCTTATCGTCTCCTCTGCACAAACGGTAAGTTTTCTTCTGATATAAATTATCATTAAGGGACGAAAGAATATGTATTTAAATACAAAAATATGCGTAATCAAAGAAAGTTAATTATTCCTCGTCAAAAAAAAAAAAAAAGATAAAAAGAAATAACCTATGACTTAGAGGAGTTGAGCTATACTTAATAAGCCAAGTTTGCATTAGATCGCCATAGTTTTTGTCGTTGTTTCTGGCGAAAATCGCGTTCCGAATCAATCGATCAATAATGTTGCGGAGTGGTGGAAACATTGTTGTGTAATAATCTGTTTGTATGGTTCCATCCATATCTCATAAATTATCGCCTCGCCTGATAGCACTTCTCCTAGGAACCTTCACTTCTCATAAGTTTTCTCTGCCTCTCTCCCTTAAACATTGTTCGATCTCATCCCCGTGATCACGTAACCCTAAATAACTTCATTAATCAATATATTTGGCTCTACAGCTCATATCTTTTTGTGCAGTTGTAATTGCGGTTTTTGTGAACACATTTATCTAAGCTATGTTGCAGATTTGTCTAATTTATTACTCATTACTCATGGATCCATCAGTCATAGTATTATAAAAAATTTAGATCTCAAGACTCGAGAGTCACGTTAGGAATATGTAATTGCCGATATGATTCAATATAATTATAGATATCGTAGCTGTTAAAACGTTAGATGTTGAATTTAGGAAATTAGTTTATTGGGGTACTTTTTAATATTATTATATTCATTGTTTGTTTAAGATAATTTAATGTGCAAGTTGTAGACAGTTAAGAATATGTAATAATTCAACTATATATTATAATATTTTCGTGGAAACACTAAGGGAATTGATTGCACATGAATCATTGGAGATCCACAACATATAATCTTTAAGGTGTTCAGACATCATTCGAAACACAAAAGATCAAACCACAAAAATGGATCCATCACTCAAAATACTACCAACTCACAAATATCCTTTGACCATTTCGTCTCGTATTGTTAATGATTATTGTAAAGTCTGCTTTGCAAAAGGTCCCATCTATGGTGGCTACCGTTGCAACGAGCCTTCCTCTACTGGTTTGTTCTTTCACAAAGAGTGTGCCGAGGCTCCATCAGAGATCATCAACCATCCTTCTCATCCTCAACATCCTCTCAAACTCCACACTTCTCTACGAAAATCATGTTATTGTAATCTATGTGGAAAGTTTTTTTTGGTTTTTGGTTATCGTTGTTCATTAAAATGCGACTTCATCGTGGATCTCACATGTGGGATAAATCCATTGCCGCTTACTATTGAACATCCAAAGTCTCATCATCATCCACTTGTCTTCTTGAAAGAACCAGCAAAGCCCGGCCGGCGCCAATGTGAAATTTGCAAGGACTATAATGGTGGATGTTCTTATGCATGCCATGAATGTGAAGTCCACTTTCATGTCGAGTGTGTCAATCTTTCCCAAGAGGTGAATCATCCTTCTCATCCTCAACATCCTCTCGAGTTACTCGTATACAAATTACCAAATAGTGGTGCCGAGAAGACTTGTCTTCTATGTGGAGAACGACTAAGCAAGGTGCTTTATCGTTGCTCGATATGCAACTTCAGCATATGCCGATTTTGTACAAAAGATCCACCACCTCTTGAAATCGAGCATCATAAGACGCACAAGCATCGACTTGTCCTCTTATCAAGACACATCTCATTTGAATGTAATGCTTGTGGGATGCAAGGTGATCGAAGTCCTTACATGTGTATTCAATGCGGCTTTGTTGTCCATCGAACCTGTATTGACTTACCACGTGTCATAAACATCAACCGTCACGATCATCGCATCTCTTTCACTCATCATCTCGGCTGCGGGTATTCGAAATGCGGGATTTGTCGCAAAGATATAAGTCAGTACTATGGAGCTTATTCTTGCGCTCTTTGTCCCAACTATGCTGCTCATTCACTATGTGCAACAAGAAAAGACGTATGGGATGGAGTAGAACTTGAAGGGACACCTGAGGATGACAAAGATATTGCGCCGTTCAAAGTGGTGGGTGATGACTTGATCAAGCATTTTAGTCATGAAGAGCATAATCTAAGACTCAACAAGGACAATATCAATCGTGACAAAGGCTCTCGTTGTGAAGCATGCGTCCTTCCTATCTATTCCGATCTGATCTACAACTGCGAGGAATGCCGTTTCATTCTCCATGAAAAATGTGCTAATCTTCCAAAGAAGAAACGACATGTACTCAACACAAAACCATTCACACTATGGTCCAAACCACCACGTACATTTCAAAGCAAAAAATTTAGATTCCACGATGTTTTCCGCTGTATGGCTTGTGGAACGAAGTCTACTGGTTTCAGGTACATTTCTGATTGGTGTGTTCTAGATGTGCGTTGTGGTTCGCGTTCTGAACCGGTCATTCATCATGGTCACAAACATCCTCTATATTACGAAAAGAAGAAAAATCGCGCTTGTGATGCATGTTCTATAGAGATAACCAAGATAAATGGTTATCTGCTTTGCTGTGATACTTGTGACTTCGATCTGGATTTATCTTGTACTGATTTACCAAAAGTGGTAAAGCATAGCTGCGACGATCATCCTCTTTCCCTATGCTATGGCGAAAATGCAACCGGAAAATATTGGTGTGATATTTGCGAGGCGGAAACAGATCCAAGTAAGTGGTTCTACACTTGCTCTGATTGTGGGGTTACTGCACATATCAAATGTGTACTTGGAGACTTTTCACGTCTCATGCCAGGACGCATCATCAACTACAATGAAGTTAAAGTTGAAGTGGTTCCTAACAACCATAGTTCTCGCCCGTTCTGTGCAAAATGTCACTCCAGATGCAGAGCCCATATCATTTTAAAGCTTTGTGATCCATACACTGGATACATTTGTTCCGATGCATGTGCAGTGCCCGACTATAAATACAACTAAGAGAATTAAGTATACAGCTTTTTATTTCATTCAATTGTTTCTCTTAAATTTCTAGATGTAAGAGTTTCTTTCCAACTACCACCATGTAATAGAGATATACATACAAATGCTAATGTTGAAACTTAGAACTAATGTATCCCTAGTTTAAGAAATATATCAGTAAGCTATGCTGCAAAGGTAAGTGGAAACACTGGATACATTTGTTATCATCATTGTGCAGTGCATTATGATCCATATCCAGCTATAAGAGAAGAATTCAACTATAGCTGTTTTATTTCACTACTCAATCGCTTCTCTTAATTTTATAAAAGAGAAGCTGACCTGTTTGTTTGTTTGGATTGGGCTGTGCTGGCACATCATAATACTAAAAATCTTCTCCAATAGTTCTACAGGATTATGCAGGTTTTGCAGTAAACTTTGTCATACCAAAACTTGCAACATATTTAAGACATAATTGTGACGAAATTTCTAAATGATTTTTTTTTTGGGAAGTTCCTAACAAGAATATAAATTTGTGACGACATACATAAAATCACAAGAAGTTATGATAAATTTGCTAAATAGTAGTAACAATAGTAGTACCAATTATTATTGTTACTAACAGTAAACAGAGGCAGAGGAGGAAGGGAGCAGAAATTAACAAATTAGAAATGTCATTAAACCAAAAAGAAATTGAAGTCATTTTTATAACATAAAAAAACGAATATGTGGTGTATATTGCAAACGCAAGAATCATAAAGACTCAAAGCAGAAAAAGTTTTGGAAATACAGAGAACAAACTCACTCAAGTGACTAAATTCTAGAAGACAAGGCAAGTGTTCAATGAACCTCTGTACCATTTTGACATTTACAAGAGTTACATAAGTGAGGAGGAACATGACATGTAACCTCAAACTCATTGTCATTTTCATGACAAAACCAAGACTGAAGATTGAAAGGTTGCGACTGAGTTGATTTACAAAAACAGTGGTCTGTTTCAGGTTACCTTGGATAAGAGGCCACCAGAGATTAAGATCTGCACGACGGTAGAGTGATGCCTCCGCAGAAAGATGCGATTATTATGTACAACACGAGAACTATCAAGCACGTCAACAGTACCCTGTCGAACACAAAACCGAAAGATTATTAATTATAATGGTCTGGAACACGTTGAAGATGATAGCATCAAAACAAAACAATACTGAAACTTTTGTACGCAGAGTTGGAATTAAGGCAGTGTAGCTTCATCAGCCAAATAATCAGAGATATGAACGATTTCCAAAATTTGATATTTTGTCGAGGAGAATTTCCCAAAATAGAGACAGATGTTGAAACTTAGAACTAATGTATCTCTAGTTAACAAATATATCAATAAACTATGTTGCAAAGGCAAGTTGAAACACATGGAATGTAGACAGGTGTATCCCATCATCACCAAAACGAAAGAAATTAACAGAATCTAGAATTGACATAGATCCTTACAAGAGCTTAGCGTTTTTCATCCACAGAGCTCGGCGGAGGCGCTTAGATTGTTTCCTGAAGTGAAAGGCGTTATCTTGCATTGTTGCTGTTTTATCAACAAGAAGCTCAATCCTGTCTCCTCTCTCCATTATTTTCTCAATGTTCTCTACCATGACCGACCGAATCTGTAAACACAAAAAAAAAAACAAACAATGAGAGAACAACTTTTTCCACACAGATATCAGATAACGGTATTAAGGAGCTCATGAAGTGGAGGAAACTGAAAAAACTTTCACCTAAGACAGATTTAAAGAAGCATGTGAGCTAAAGCAACGCAATCATGCAATCTTCTCAATGGATATAGCTGAGTACTATCTAGAAATCATACGACGAAACAATTTACCTCACTGACTTCTCCTCTAACACGATTGAGAGTATCAACACTAGGATTACTAGAGAAGAACTCCATCTGCTGATGCAAAACCCTTGAGAATTCATCATTCATCGCATAAGCTGGAGCATGATGAGCCACTTTGCCGTAGTTTTTCATGAACCTCATATGTATCTCTTCCAAATACGAAAATGGAATCCTCCCTAAAAATGCAATCACCAACACCAAATCATAAGTTACACAGAGCAGACCAAAACTCAGAATCATATATAAAGACCTCAAATCCATGGCAAGTTTCAACAACCATAAATCTCCAACATACATAAAGAAGAGAGATTACGATTCGGAGAAAGTGAATAGGGGAAAAATCTTACTTCCAAAGGTATCATTAGCCATACAGAGAAAGGTAAGACCATCAGATCTAAGAATATGGAAGATGTAACGGTCTTGAGAGAAACAAAGTCTTTCGTCGACGATTTCCGGCGATAGCTTCTCGAGGATCCGTCGCACCACGGCGCCTGTGTTTCCCGTAACGGCGCTAAATTCTGCTAATACCACCGTACCTCTCGCCACAACCGCATAGACAATCGCCATCGGAGAATCTTCAATCGGACTAATTCGACGTCAAAGACTGTGGATCACGCGCTCCGGCGGCGAGAAAGTTCAACGTCGACTTTGCTGCGATCCGAGCCGAGTCTAAAATGCGAAGTTATAGGTTAGGAGCAAACGTTTCGAATAAAACCCCTCTTTTATTGTTACGTTTTTAATAGTTACCTAAATTTCATTTTCTGATATTTTAAACCCTGAAGTTTTGAAACATTAGTATACCAACTTAATTTAGCCCTTGGCACATTAGCCCTTGGGTTCTTCTTTTTTTATAAAAAACGTCGATTTACCGGTTCGGTTCGAGTATACCTGAACAAACCGAATTAAAATTAAATCCCTAAGTTTTAAATATACCGATCTCGAGCCTCCACTGTTAGCTCAACTTAGCTAGCTACGTCTTCCTCGACTAGTCTCCGGCGACACAGGCGACTGAGGGGAGTTTCTCTTTCTCCAGCGACACAGGCGACTGAGGGGAGTTTCTCTTTCTCCAGCGACACAGGCGAGCCTCTCCGGCGAACTAGGCAGGCGAGCCTCTCCGGCGAACTAGACAGGCGAGATTTCTCTCTTCCTTAAGTCTCCGGTTGATTCTAAGATATGGATTATGCTATTGGGTCGAAAGGTCTCTCTGCTTCTCTTTCTTCAGTGAAGTGTTTGTTGCATTATAAACGAGGGATAGGAATTGGGTTAATAATAATGGCAGATTATGTTTGGTCTCTGTCTCCAACGAACAAAGTACATGTCCGATTTCTATTGTGCTACCTGCTACGTGCTCAGTGTTTAGAGCCTTTGTATTGAAGGGTTTTGCTGTTCTCTATTGAATATTCCTGTTATGTTACTTCAAGTTGCTATTTGTTGTGATTGGTTCTGATATTATACAACAGGTGTTTGATCCCGTCTCAGATTGGTGTCATTCTTCTTCTTCTTCACAACCATGGTGTTTGGACAAGTAGTAATAGGTCCTCCTGGCTCGGGCAAGACGACTTACTGCAATGGCATGTCTCAGTTCCTCTCTCTAATGGGCAGGTTTCATATTCTTTCTCTTTTCTCAATTTTTTCTGTTTTTGGATCAAGAAAGAAGATTACTTACTTTTGTAGTTCTGTTTGTATTGGTTGTTTCTTTGTCTCTAGCTTTGTAAAATTTACAAAGTTCCAAACTTAAGTTTAGTAGACTGTTAAATTCCAGAAATTTGAATTGCCTGACTTTTGAGCTGAGTCATGGTAACTTGACTGTGAAATGTGGTTGCCTTGTCTATTGTTTTGCAAGAGAGATTCCCGGATTCGCAAGGACTTCTCTGTAAGTATATTCTCTTAACGTTGAGTTACTTTTTTTGGTTTTGCAGGAAGGTTGCTATTGTTAATCTGGATCCTGCAAACGATGCATTGCCGTATCCTTTTTATGCCAAATTAATATAGAATGGTTACAATTGATGCATAGCCATGGGAAATTTTCCATGGTGAGTTGTTTCTTGACATTGATCTTAGTTATGAGTGTGCTGTGAATATAGAAGAATTGATTAAGTTAGAAGATGTTATGCTAGAACATTCGCTTGGTCCTAATGGAGGTGAGTTTACCATCTTGAGTTTTGAGTTTCCTTTTCGTCTTAGTTCTATCTTTGGTCAAATTAACTACAAACTTTTAATGAAACAGGTCTTGTATATTGTATGGAGTACTTGGAGAAAAACATTGACTGGCTGGAATCTAAATTAAAGCCTCTTCTGAAGGGTTAGCCATGATAAGTCTCTTTTTCTTGTTCTTTTGTCGTAGTGTTTCTTCATGGAAGTAAAAAGCTTTGAAACATTTGCAGAGCATTACATTCTCTTTGATTTTCCTGGCCAAGTGGAGTTGTTCTTCATTCATAATAGTACCAAGACTGTTCTCACGAAGCTGATAAAATCATTGAACCTTAGAGTATGTGCTTTTCTTTACTTATTACCAACTTGTAAATGAACCTTACTTAAGAGTCGATATATCTGATGAATTTCTGTTCTGCAGTTAACTGCTGTGCAACTGATTGATGCCCATCTATGTAGTGATCCTGGGAACTATGTAAGCGCGTTGCTTCTCTCCTTATCCACAATGCTTCATATGGAACTCCCACATGTCAATGTCTTGTCTAAAATCGATCTGATTGGAAGCTACGGGAAGCTAGGTATCTTTTTTTTCTCATAACATCGACTTTTCAAAAGTTTAATATGGACTCACTAAGTACTAATCTCTCTGTGTAATGTAGCTTTCAATTTAGATTTCTATACCGATGTTCAAGACTTGTCATACTTGGAGCACCATCTTGGTCAAGATCCTCGCTCTGCTAAGTACAGGTTGATTTAAACATGATCTGAATAATCATGGAACGGTCAATAAATTCTCTCTAGGATGCACTTTCGATATCTCATGAGAACGATGTTTCTCATTGCAGAAAACTAACAAAAGAGCTATGTGATGTCATTGAAGATTACAGTCTTGTTAATTTTACAACCTTGGATATTCAGGTTTGCCATCTCCTCCTCGGCACCTCTCTCTCTCTCTCTCTCTTTCTCTCTCTCTGCAATCAGATCTTCACTATTTGTTTTTGTTTTCAGGATAGAGAAAGTGTTGGAAATTTGGTAAAGCTCATTGACAAGAGCAATGGATACATATTTTCTGGCATTGATGCAAGTGTGGTTGAATACAGCAAGATTGCAGTTGGTCAAACTGATTGGGATTATAACAGATATCCTTTTCTTATATAATTTTCATTTCTTAATCATTGCTCTCGTAATTGCTCTGAGTTTAGTGTTATGTCTACAGCAAAATAGTTTTTTCTTTAACGATAGTCTTCACAGTTGCGGATGTTCAAGAAAAATACATGAAAAACGAGGAAGCAGAAGACTGAGGAATCGGGACAGAGCTTCAAAGTTCCAAAGAAGAGAACTGGTCTAAAATATCTCTCTGAACCAAACCATTTAACAGTTTCTAATGTATGAACCTTTTTTGTCTTTTTTTTAAAAGTTTGGTTTAACTATAAACAACATTGATTACACAACTTGCTGGTTTGGTTCACTGAATGTGCTAATTTCGAGTTGAGTAAATTAATTATAACTTTATAAAATAAGTAACCTTGCTACATTTTCTATTATCTGCCCATCAAAACTTACTAGTAACATAATATTATTTTTTGCTAAATTTTGTCTCACTATTTTTACCTCTCAGACTAGTTACAATGGTTTGTTGAATATTTTTTCCTCTTAGACTAGTTACAATGGTTTGTTGTAAAAATAAATTACAACAGATGATATTTTTTTTGGTTTGCAATGGTCTGTGTTTAGTGACTCAGCAAAGATGTGGCGCGTACTCCGTTGAAATTTATTAACCATGTTGATAAACAAAAAGAGAGACACTTGTCAATTTTTTTTTTTAAAGATTGATTTTACACGTGGCGCATATTTATTGGTCGTTGAGATTCTACATTTGTTTTTTCCAACATCAATTATCTCAAAATAATTCTACATATATATATATATATATATATATATATATATATTTATACCAAAATTCATCATTTTCATACTCTATAAATAGACACTTGTTTTATTTCATTTGAACACAGAAAAAAAAACCACATTTTTTTACTAAATTTTTCTATTATTCTACAATAAACTTTCGTTTTGGTTTTAAAAATCGTTTTAGTTAAATGAATCCCAATAATAACCCTTTTAACACTCAAAATTCTTCTAATTACCTTTTTAACTACCCAAATCCCAACAATTATCCGCTTTAAAATCAGCCTTCCAATCAACCCCAACATATACCAAATTATGGGTATCCACCAAATTTCTTCATGCCATCTACTATTCCAAACCATCCTCCATATTACAGATCGATGATGTCGTATTCATCTCACCACCTCCATATTCTTCTACTCCAACGGGTAATGACATCGAACGTGCATTTGGAGTGTTGCAGGCTCGATATAAAATCATTCGTGAACCAGCTCGCCTTTGGGACATAGCCGATTTGGCTATCATCATGAGATCATGTATCATATTGCATAATATGATTGTTGAGGATGAACGAGAGACATATGCTCAACATTGGACCGATTATGATCAATATGAGGCAAGTGGGTCTACTATACAACCATCATTCTCGACTAAGGTGCTACCTGCATTTGCAAATCATGTTCGAGCTAAATCCGAGTTGCGTGATTCAAATGTGCATCACGAATTGCAAGCAGATCTAGTCAAACACATATGGGCACATTTCGGAATGTTCTGTGGTGAAAGAGATTTTTAAGTTTAAGTCTATTGTGCTAATTAAATTATGTTTGTTTCATTGGTGTTGTGTGTTTACTGTATTGCATTTTAAAATTTCGTCATTGTATGTGTTTTAATTATAATAATATATATTTCTGATTTTTATTACTTGTGTTTTTTTTAATCAAAATTTATTTCATAAAATTATTTAACTTTTATTAATTTTATTTTTATTTTAATCGATAATTAATTGTTCTAGCTAAAATATGTAATCACAAAAAAATAAAAAACATAAGAAAATAAAAAAATATATAATATAAATAGTGGGGTAGAGTGTTGTAATATTTTTAAAACAAAACTATTGTAAGTGGGTGTTGAATAATAAATGTTGAATAACGAGGTGGAAAGAGAAGATGATGACGTGGAATGTAAAAAAAAAAAAAAAAAAGGTGTTGTAAACTTCTTGTAGATAGCCTTTGTTGATTAGTTGGTCTTAGTTAGATAATGTCAAGGCTTAGACTTTTGAGTTTCTGAATCACACGTGCCGATGACTCCCCCCATTATCTAGAAAATATCTCAAATGTCACTTTTTGGGTCATTTATTCTTGCTCAAATTCTGACGTTACAAGGTAAATAGCGAGAAAAGAATATTTCTGGTCATAAAATTCAACTAACATTATGTAATTAAAACAACTTAAATTTGCTTGATTATGAAATCTATAGCTTCAAGGCCAACTCAGCTGTTCCCATTCCCAGATTTGTTCTGTTAATCCATCAACCAACTCTATATTCATGGAGAGATCAACATGTTCACCTCCTGAAAACGAAGTTTCTGGTGAGCTTTCGACAAGAAACGATGATGTCTCAGCTACTGCAACATTACTTGTAAGCATTCTCTCTGTCTGCAAAACTCCCACAGGACGTCTATCAAAAGCTCTGGAGCTTCCTGTTGTTATGTAGACACGACATAAACTGAACTCATGTCTCAACTACAATATTTCAAGTAACCAAAAAGAACTTGTTAATTAATTACGAACTTTGATCAAGAGACAAGAGCATGTTTTATAAATAAAACTTTTATATATGCAAGTACCTTAGGGATTGTGGAAGCGTTGACTGTATCGTCAACGGCTTTATACTCGTTCATTTTCCATTTGGTTTTTCTACCAGTTGGTGCTTTACCAGTGTAGAAAACCATAGTTTTCTTGACTCCAATCATTCGGTTGTCTTCGGAAAAGACTGGACCAGGTGATCCAGTCGCTTTCCAGTATCCTGAACCAGTGGTTCTGCTCGGTCTACCTCCTCTAGCTTCACGTTCTTGTCTTGGCACGAAGAAGAACCATTGCTCAGCGTCTCCTCGACATCTCTCTCCCGATAAATCTGCAAAACAGTGTAGGTTCCATTTACTAACATTACATATTATATCATATGCCATAGGGGTGTTCAATCCAAAACCGACTAAATTAATCTAGAATCGGGTAACTATTTTTCTAAAACAAGAAAACCGAACGCCAAAATGGAGAAGTTTACGTACTATAAAACGTAACTTGTATTATGCCCTAATGACTCAGGTGACATGATGATGATTTTGATGCCATATTTAATAGCGACAATCTGAGTGAGGTTAACGTACTTGGAAGATGACTAGGCTCGACCTCAAAGACGTCAAGAACGGGAATGACACGGTGCACTGAGACATCACTCCTTCCTTCGAGCTGGTTTCGTAGGTAGAACGCAACCAGTTCGTCTTCCGTGGGATAGAAGCGAAACCCAATTGTAACCTCCTCTGCCATTTTTGTATGATATAATGAACACTCTTAATTAATTGCAGCTAGCTATATTATTAACTTAGATGTCATGGATTCATTGACATTAAATAAGTTGTGGAAGTAGAGATTGGTTTCTCCGAGTGAAAGGAGAAAGTTCTCTACGCGTTTTTAGTTTCTTAGTTTTTATTTTTTAGTTCCCTTTTTGTACGGAGATTGGGAACGACAATGATGTTTTGTGTGTGTGATTACTTTCGTTATTATACGTTTACTGTTTAGTAAACTTTTTAAGAGCCACGTAGGTCCATTGAACGAGTCAAGAAGCCTTCGTCTTGCCGTCAAGTTTCGGTCTTTTCCTTAGGATTTTCTATCTTTAATTTTGCTTTACAATCTTAGAAGATAGTGTTTTATGAAGCAAACTCAGATTAGTCATACTTTCTAGGGTTAAAGAACATGTAATCCTACGTAATGTAATGAAAGTATGATGCTAAAGAAGAATCTATTTGACCCCCAAAAAAACGATCTATTTTGGGAGGTATATGTAACGATTCTCGTTATAATTTATTTACATAACAAACTATGTAAGTATATAACAAGTTAAAAGAGATGAAGAAGACTTGGCGTTGGGGTATTTTCGCTAATTCATGACATAAATTTGGCCAATTGCAATTATATTATCTTGGTACATTATCTTTTATAATTGGAAATTACTTTCCATAATTTAATCATTGTGTATGATTGCACAACATGACTTTTTAAATACAATGATAATTTGTACCACATATATCGGAAAATTAAACGCAGTGTAAAATTTTTGGAGGTATTCGAATGTAGTCTAATTATTCACAACTTTTGACCATATTACACCAATTACCAATAAAAACCATTAGACGATATTTCAAGAGATTTGGAAATTTTCCACATCACATATTTGGGAGTTACGAAATGGTAAGTTTGTGTATATCTTTCTCAATCTAGGTTAAAAGCTTTCCATATCGACTAGCTTTGTGATACGGAGACCCCGGTCAATTAAAATTTCCAAATATAAAAACACTATATAACGATTTTAGTGTACGGAATTCTAGATTAGGTTCGTCTCCATGACTAGTATGCAATGCATCACTACTATAAATTTATTTGGGCACATAATATATAGTTTAGGGGTCATCTAACCCGTCACTAGGGGTCTCTCTAATTTAAATTACTAAATAGAAATCAGAAAGATAAACCAATACGGAAACTAATCACCGTCATGGGTTGTTTGGTGAAAGTGGTCCACATCAATAATTCGTTTTAAGTATGTTACGACGAATAATTAATCTCAACTGATACTTAAGAAATGGGTCCTCTCGAGACTCTTTCCTAAAGAAATGAGATGGCTTATTTACAGTATATGGTGTTCAATATCGAAATGTCAAAATCAATTAAAACAAGTTGGTGTATTTGGCAAACTAGCACTTTTAAACTTTCTATGATTGAAACATTCATTAGAAAAAATTGTAAACAACCATTTTTTGAAGTGAACAAACATTTTGAAAAAAAAAGGAATGACTTAATTTATCCAAAGTTAAGGAATGTATATCATTACCTTGTGTATGTTGATATAAATTAACAATAGATGGATATAATTTTACATACTAGTCAGTTTTTGGATATTCTAAACGGTTGATTTTGTTCGTCGTTAATTTGCTGAAAACATCCGAAAAGCTTTGGGTAATAGACTCGTCCCGTCTAGATCCTCCGCATGATGCCCTTGTTGTGGTGTATGTGCTTTCAGACCTTATACATGCATCATTAACAAGGTCAACTTCGGGAAAATAAAATAGGGTTTATTTTTCGTGGTATATCTGATGATCTAGTCAGAAGAGTCAACGTGACTAGACGAATAATAGGTTTTGTGGAGATGGTGATGGTTTAGTTCTTAGCTTTATAAGGCTCATTTGATATTTGGTGATATGGTTTCGAATAAGCGAATCCTTCCGAATTCCGACATAGTAGGATTAAAGCTCTCTGTTAACCGGATTGGAACTCTCCGCCGACCAAGTTGGACTATGGTTTGTAATTGTTTTTGGGATACGGTCTTAAGTCGAGGGATTCCATGGATCGATTTGTTTTTTTGTCTAGTCCCAAAACTGTTTTTGTGTGTCAAGGATAAACGAACCATTTCTTTGTTTTCTGGTGGTTGACATAAGTGGTGATTGGCAAAGTGGTAAAGGAAGGAGTAGCGGAAAGCAGCTGAAGCTGAAGCTGAAGCTGAAGCTGTAGCAGAGAGCAGAGAGCGGAAGCTGGAAGCAGAGAGCGAAAGCTGGAAGCAGAGAGCAAAAGCTGGAAGCAGAGAGCAAAAGCTAGAGCGGAAAGCAAGAGCGGAGAACAATGACTTAAAAAACTAATATAATAAGAAAAAAATGAACTAATTTATTTAAAACTAAAATATAGTTTAAAAGCTAAAAACCAATATATTTTAATTTTTAAAAATTTATATTATATTTTAATTAAAAACATCTGTACTTTGAATTGTGACAAAAAAATAAAAGGATGAATTTAACAACATAATTTAAATTGATAAGATTTGTTTTAAAAATTATTTAATTTTTTTTTTTTAACTAATAACAAATTTTTGTGGAAATATGTTACGTTATACCTCTTGAATTTAAAGTGTTATAACATTTAATGGTTAAAAGTCAGTTACATATTTTTAGGAAACCACTTTGATATACATGATTGGTAGTGACTCAGTTAAGAAAACACGTAACTCCCAAAAAAACGTGTTGTCAATCATCCTTATAATAGGTCGTGGCGTGTTTCTACCGTGAACAAAAACTTAATTGACATAAGAAAAATATATTAAGTCTTATAAGTTTTTTTAAATAATATAAGATATTTTTCCTTAGATGGAAATTGTATAAGCTGGAATGGTATTTTAATTTATTTGAATTCTCTATCAAATTACCAAAAATAAGAAACACTATATAATCCGACAGCCCACGACTTTTGAAGGCAAAGTCAAGAGGAGAAAAAAAACCAAATCGATGGAGACACACATAATACAAGAAACAATTAAATCTCTCCAGTGGGCTAGCACTTTACGACAGAACTTACTATAGTAGTTATTTGAGGTGTCTGTTCTTGTGGCTAGCATAAATTTGAGACTTGGTCTGCTCTCGCCAGTGGGCTAATACAAATTACTTACGTAACGTTTCACTGATCTTTTTAGAGCATTTTTATCCCATATATAACGTGTTATTATTTTATTTTAGTCCACTGATTGATTATAATCAAGTTTTTCTTTGATCTTTTTGATTATATAGTATTTATTGTTATAAAATTGTGGCAACTTAATTGAACAATTTTTCCAACTTATTCATCTCATTTAGTAGAAAATTAAATGAATGTTCATTCACCTCTTTCAACTCATTAGTGTTATAGGTTTTCTTTTTTTAGTAATATACAAATATTCATCTTCTATTCAGTACACTGATTAGTTATAATTTAAAAAATTGTTAAGGTTTTTTTTAACATAGGCTAAGATATATTATAATTTTATGTTTTAAAAATCATAACAATTTTTTAATACAGTATTTGAAAAAAAAAACTATTTCCCTTTTTTTCTTAAATGTTTCATTTTTGTTTTTTGTTAATGAATGACATACATGAGAAATGTCAAAATACAGGTTAAAGTAACAGTTAGCTTATCAAATCAAAGCAAACTGTATCGGAAGACCTGCATGAGTTTCAATTTCTGCCTTTGTATGTTTCATCTTTTGGCGACAGGGATAATTTCTAGGAAATATGTGAGTCTGACTCTAGAAGAAGACCTGATCAAAAATGAAATCATACATTGACTTGTAAAAATTAAAAGGGAGATTGTCATAAATACCATGATTTTTTTGTGTGTTGGACAAATATACCATATTTCTTTGTTTAATTGACGTGGTTGACCCTTTTTTATATATTTTATATATATATATGTACATTATCCTATTATATTGCAAACGGTTGAATATATATAGGCGGAATTGCTAAAACTATACTCAAAACTGAGTTTGAATGCAAAACTAGACCCCAAATTGAAACAAATGCAAAACTAGACCTACAAATGCAAAACTACACCTTTGGGGTATGGAAATTACATTAACCTCTTTATTTGCAAACAAAAAAACAGAAACCGCAATTACAGTTCTAACCTCCGCGCGAAGTAGACTTCTTGAACGAAGTCTCACAGTAGACTTCGTAGACTTCTTGAACGAAGTCTCACAGTAGACTTCGTTCATGACATCCTTGAAGTCTGAACCGTAATTAAACCTCAGATTTAAATTAGGAAAATAATAAAAAATATTTTCAATGAAATTTCTTCTAAAGAAAATAAGATTATCTAAAATATGAACTTTATAAATTAAAATTTCCGAAACTTTTATAAATTTTAAGCATGTAAGGTTGATTATGTTCTAAAATACCATAAACAGTCGCAGACTTCGACCATGAAGTCTGAACCGTAATTAAATGTGAAATTTTAATTAAAAAATGAAAAAAAAATATTTCGATCAAAATTTTTGAAAGATAAATTATTTTCGATGGTTTTAAAATAAAAAATTCATAAAACTGAATAGCCATTTGATTAACCGATGTGAGGCATTATAGGTTAGAGGTTACAATGGGCTAGAATCCATGCATATAATCTTTAGGGTTAGACTTAGATTGATATAGTTTTTGATATAAAAGGGAATCCTTCGTATAGTTGTTAGATTTTGAACATATTATACTATTTTTGATGTCAAATGTTAGTTATTTGTTACAAAAGAGTGAATTAAAACGTTCGAAATTAGAGTTTTAGGGCTTTACAGACTTCTCGAGTTTCGGGTGAAGTCTCACGGGCAGACTTCGCATGTGATGGTCTGTAAGATTTTTGTTATCCGTAGAATTCTTTGTAGAAGTCTGATGAAATTCAAAATGAATCCAAAATTTTGAAATGTTTCGCAAAAAATTTGGGGGGAAAATTTACATTTACTAAACAAGATAAAACTGAAATTGCAATAGTTAATCTGGGTAAAAAAATTAAAAATTTCCATCGCTCTTTTTCTTCTTCGACTTCGAATCACCAAACGTCGCCGGAAATCTCAAACGCCGACACTCTTTCTCCCTCTTTCGCCGAAGTTTATCGATTTTTCTTTTCTCCTCTTCTCACTCTCGTGCTGGAAAACTCTAATCCCCATCTTTTATTTGATTCGCAGAATCCTGGAATATCGCAACCGTCTATTCAATATCTTCAAAGCTATTCTGTTTCCGTCTTCTCGATATCAGATGAGTAGTAGGCGGTCGTTGAAGAGAGCATTGCTTCTAGATGACGATGAAGATAAGATGAGAAGTGAAGATCCCGATGAAAGATGAAGGAAGAAGAAGTCAGATGAAAGAGAAGAAATGTGAGAGCCAGGATAGATTTACCGATGTGATTATCAGCCAGATACAAATGACGGTTGGGTGCGGATGATGCATGGCCTATCGTATGAAAATGGGGCGTTGTTAATGTGAAGAGTGAGGATGAAGAAGAGATGGTGATACTAATGATGACTTGTACATACCATTATCGCGGTTGTTCAAGAAAAGAATAACTAATTCTAGAGGAGAGATCCTGGAAAGTAGAGATGGTGACGATTGTTTCTCGAAGACAAGAAGAGAGTACGGCGGATTTGGTCGAAAAGAAGTGAATGATGAAATGAGGATCCGTGAAGATGGAAGAAGAAGATGAAGATCCAGATGAAAGATGAAGATCCCGAGAGATGATTGAAGGGATAGGAGAGATATGAACTCACACTTAACTAATGCCAGACCCTGATGCAATTCAAAATTTGTCTGACCTTGGTGAAGGAGTTACTTCACGAGGTCGACAAAATTTTGCATTGACATGTGAGGGTCTGGGTTAGTAAAGTGTGAGTTTCATCTGATTCTTCTTTTTCATCTTCATCGGCTCTTCTTCTTCATGAATTTATTGATTTTGAAATGGATTGAAACTTTATTTCTTAAGTTTTTAGTTAATTATATTTTAATTTCTCTTATTATGTTAATTATCTATCGGAACTTTGATTTCTTATTATGTTGATTATCTTTTAATTTTCTTATTATGTTAATTATTATTTGGAACCTTGATTTGTAAATCAAATACAAAGTTCGAAAACCAAAAAAATACAAAAAGAACTGGTCATACAGAACAGCGAGAACACCTAGACTTCTAAAAAGTAGACTTCACGAGTAGTATATACCAGGAGACTTCGTATTCATACAGAACACCCCAGTTAGATACTTCTCCAGTAGACTTCCAGCACAGGACTTCCTCTGTATGTTAATTATATTTAATTTCTCTTTATTATGTTAATTATCTATCGGAACCTTTGGATTTCTTATTAGTTAATTATCTTTAATTTCTCTTATTATGTTAATTATTATTGGAATCTTGATTTGTAAATCAAATACAAGTTCTAAAACCGCAAAAATACAAAAAGAACTGGTCTCAGAATAGCGAGAACACCTAGAGACTTCCAAGAAGTATTCTTCACGAGTAGACTTCACTACTAAGAGACTTCGTATTAATACAGAACACCTAGTTAGAGACTTCTCTCAGTATATTTCCAGCACAGACTTCCTCTATAGGAAGTGGTATAATATCATTTGCATAGAACATAATCAACCTTAATTTTATGAAAGTTTCTGAAATTTTAATTTATAAAGTTCATATTTAGAATAATCTTATTTCTTAAGAAGAATTTGCATTGAGATTATTTTTTATTATTTTCATAATTTAAATCTACGGTTTAATTACGGTTCAGACTTCGACCATGAAGTCTGGAAACGTAATTAAATGTGGAATTTTAATTAAAAAAATGATAAAAAATTATTTCAATCAAAATTTTTGAAAGAATAAATTTATTTAAATCAGATCGAATAGGTTTAAAAAAAAATTCATAAAACTGAGCCATTTGATGTAAACCATGTGAGACATATAGGTTAGAGGTTGCCAATGTGTAGAATCCATGCATATATCTTTAGGGTTAGACTTAGATTGATATGTTTTTGATATAAAATGGCGATCCTTCGTATAGTTGTTAGATTTTGAACATATTATACTATTTTGATGTCAAATGTTAGTATTTGTTAACAAGAGGTGAATTAAACGTTCGAAATTTAGAGTTTAGGGCTTACAGACTTCTCGAGTTTCGGGTGAAGTCTTCAAACTCTTCTACATCCTGAAGGTCTTCGTCAACACTTTCACCAGCAACCTCATTGCACTAGCTCACATCACCAAACGACACGAGACGCAAAGGCGTATAGCATGCGTTTTACATAACTCAACCAAGGACCGCCGATTGTCTATCATTTGAGACATGCATAGGTGGTGTAGGACAATCCGTGTCCGTTAGTTGCAACATTGAGTTGGGCAACGAGTAAGTTAACTCGACGAAGTCGTTCTTGTCCAGCTCATAGTCTGCTAGTGCCATCTCAATGAGTTCACGGTGTGTACAGAATCACTCAAGAAAAACATTCTTCCTCCTTTGGGATGATCCACCTCAAAAATGCCACTTACAGTCTCCTCACCCAATTCTCCAAAGACAGCAGGTACATGAACCATTTTCTGAAAGATTTTTTGAAACAACAACAAAGGCAAACTGTTAGTTTGTTTCACAGTAGACTTCAAAAGGTGAAGTCTGTTGAAAAATAATTATCAGAAATTCGTAAAATCGATTTAAGATAGAATATAAGACATTGAGATGTGAAATTCATACATAAACAACAACATAACTAATACATATGTAAAAATTTTAAAATCTCGAAAATGTAATTATGTATGATACAAATCCATTTTTTAAAAAAGATAGTGCAAAAGACTTCTCGAACGAAGTTACGCACAAACATCCTCTGTTGAAGTCTAAATTTATAACCTAAACACCCAATAAGTTCAGAACAAATATATAAGAAAAATAATTAATGCGATTAAAATAGTTCAAATTTCTAAAACATCAAAAGCCATAACGTAACAAACATGTTAGGACAAGAAAAAAAAACTAATTACAAATAGGCTAAAATTGCATTTTTTACTGAATTATCATTAGAGACTTCACAGGCGAAGTCTCTCAGTAGACTTCTTGATGAAGTCTGGCTCGTGCTATGGAAAGCAGACTTCACCCGTGAAGTCTAAATTTATAAACCTAAACACCTAATAAGTTCAGAAAAATACAAAAAATAATTATGCGATTAAAATAGTTCCAAATTTCTAAAACATCAAAAGCATACGTAACACACATGTTAGGACAGAAAAAAAAACTAATTACAAATAGGCTAAAATTGCATTTTTACTAAAATTATCATTGTAGAGACTTCACAGGCGAAGTCTCTTTAGTAGACTTCTCCGATGAAGTCAGCTTTGCTATCTAAAGGCAGACTTCGCCCGTGGAAGTCTGAAGCACGGGTCTAATTTTGCAATTGACCAGATTTGTGACTTTTTATAGCAGACTTCCATGCGCAGTCTGTTACACACAAGGAGACTGTCGTCAGAGAAGTCTATCCAGTTTGGGGTCTATGTTTTGCAATTGACCACAGTTTTTGACTTTTTAGTAGATCATCTCAGGAAGTTTTTCGGTAATAGACTTCATTTAGGAAGTCTATTACGTAATTAAACTTTCCTCGATGAAGTCTTTTTTGCCCTTCAGAGACTTCTTCGCGAAGTCTACCCCATAAAGTAGGGTATAGTTTTTACAATTGACCAGAGTTTGACTTTTACATGAGAACTTCTCTGAGGAAGTCTAGTTTTTTAGAAAAAGGGTTACTTTTGCAATTGAACAAAAAATTTATTTTAAATTCCAGAATTACCGAATGGTTGTAGACTTCATACGAGAAGTCTACGCAATAGTCAATGTTTCGGAATTTGGTCAAATGCAAAACTAACCCCTTTTTTCACAGCAGACTTCTCAGATAAACTCTCGATAAATAGTCTTCGTTCCGGTCAATTGCAAAACTAACCGCTTTTTTCGCAGAACTTCACAGAAGAAGTCTTTGTACAAGTCAGACTTAACGGTCCATTGCAAAACTAAGACCCCTTTTGTAAACAGACTTCGACGGTGAAGCTAAACAAACCGCGTTTTTTGTTTTCAAAGGAGAACTTCAGACTTCATCGTGTTCAATATCGTGAAGTCTGAAGACCCGAAAAGTCAATTTTGCAAAACTAACCCCAAGTTGACTATTGAGACTTCACCCATGAAAGTCTGGCTTTGGAAAATCGGAAGAAAATGAAAGCAAAAATTACCAAGAATTCGCTTTTGAGCTTGTGTTTTAGCTTCTTAAACGGCCAAGAACTGATCACGCGCAACAATACCCAAGCAACCCAAGGTTGTTAATTAATGCCTTCGAATCTTGTGCTCGAATCTTAGTAAATCGCAAGATATATGGATGGTAAATATTGAAAACGATATTATAGAGTTAAATGGTTGAAATGAGAGAGGAGATCGACAAAAATGGAGCTTTTAACTCAGTTTTAAAGCATTAACATCACTTAATTCGGTTGTTTGAAGCATTGAGAGCTCAATTTTGTTTGGTAAGTGTGGTTGGGAACTATTGAAGACGATGGCATTTTCGTTATTACGTGAGAATCTTTGGGTTATTGTTTTTCAAACCCAGCTACCAGACTTCACAGGAGAAGTCTGCGCTATGTATTTTTGTGAAAAAAGAAGCGATGAGGGGTATTTTAAGGCATTTTGAAAAGAAAAGGAAGAGGGCTCTAGTTTTAGAATTGACTTCAAATAAGGGTCTAGTTTAGCAAGAAGCCCATATATATATGTACATTATCCTGACGCGTGATCTTATCCTGCACCACAAAGACTCTTTGGGACCACTATTTTTATTAACGCATGGTAGAGTTAGGTACCATTCTGGACTTTAGTGACTTTCGTAACATGGTTTTTGCCGATACCTTACATGATTGCCAACAAGGTCTTAATCTTCTTTTGGTGTGGATCCCTCAGTAGGCCCTTCTTTGATGATTTCTGTCTCTTCGCACTTATCGCAATGATGTTCTGGGAGGTCTTTTAACATCTCGCATGTGATGTATTTATCTTCTTCTGGAAGTTCTTTGAATAGACCGTTGATCTGAGCCATTAACAGACTTATCCTTCTTAGGGCTTTCATGCCATCTTCTATTGTTGGTGTTCTCGCTAGGGAGTACTTGACTACCGCTGGGCTTGTGTAGTTGACCCTATAATTGATTTTCTTTTCGTAATCTCTAAGGATTTTATGACTGTGCATCACAGCTGCTCTTATCGAATTATACCAGTCATCTTCAGAAAAAAACTTCTTTTTCCATTCTTGTAGGGTAATTGTTATTTGATATACCGATCTGTAGAACTTGGACTAGACTAATCTTGATATCTCCATTAACTTCGTATGGGAATGTTGCTGCAAATCTAATAAAGATTTCTCGTTCTTTGGCAAACCTTGTAAAGTAGGTTTTGATTGCCTGTTGTAGACCGATGGGAAGTTCTAAAATTTGCTCCATCTTGTTGATGTTTAGGGTGTCTATTAAACCACATACATAGAAATTCTGGATTTATAGCGCACTTGCTTCTGGAAAGAGGACAACTCGTGATCCTCCTCTGGTTCCAACTGGATAAAACCTCATTGCAGTGTGGACCTCTGAGTATACTGTGATCATATCTTTTAGTTTTTGATATAGCTCTGGTGTCAGCTTCTTCATTTCTGCCTTTTGTTCTACGGTTGGGATTGCTGCAATAGTAATTGGTTTTGGTCTCTTTATCTCCATTGTATACATTGGCTTTTTGCTTTCACTCTTGCTGAGAAGCTTTTCTTTGAATGTATTTGATTCTTCGAAAGCTTTCTTGGCTTCCTCCATTGTTGTGTATGACTTGTGGGTCACGTTTTCTCCGTTGACGTGGCTACTGACGATGTGCTAGTAATTGTATATACCTCTGAAAGGTCTGGCGAAGATGACGTAAACCTTCTTCTTATCGATCTGGGATTTTGGTTCCTCTTCTTCTTCTTCTGTAACTTCTGCCCATTTATGTCCGTTTAATGAGACTCTAATGGATGCAAGGTCGTCTTGTTATTCTGGAACATTTAATGTTGGAATGATTGATGCTGTTTGTTGTTGAATGACATCTTCTCGGAAGTTTCCTCCAAGATTTTCGAGAATTTGTTTTAGTTCTTCACTCTCCCCTCGGATAACCGCAAGTTGCTGAAGAATGAGCTTTTATTTTTCTTTTTTTTGTCTAAGCTGGTTGGTGATTTGTTTTTTTCAAGGCCTCCATTCTCTTGTTAATGTATATGCGAAACTGTTTTCTGATGATTTTACTGTTCTGATGTATGGTTGGAACTGATGTAGTTTCAGCTGCCACCGGATAAGACTTCATTTTCCATGGTCTTCGTGAAGTTTGTACTTCTATAAACTTGATACATAGGTACTATCAATTCTTAGTTCAAATCGAGTTCCCATTAGATATATCTTCCATTTTGAAAGGACTCGTAAGCAAGCTAGAGTTTCTTTCTCGTGGATTGGATAGTTTAATTCTGAAGAACTGAAAGTTCCCGAAATGTGCCGACATAACTGTTTGGGTAAACGATTAATGTTAGCTAATATGTGACTATTGGTCTCCTCTTTGATACTCTTTTTGTCAATAGTGTATAACTTATTGATTCTAGAGATATCGTCGTAGGTACCGGCAGACAAATAATCTTTCTGCGAAAGTAAATCGTTTTTATTTTTTTATGGGTATTCCCATATTATCTAAGCCTAATAGCTCTTTTCCATTTGGAATGGCTACAAGACATCCTGCCTAAACTTCGTATGAAGCATCTGTTTCTACAATAAGAAAGTCCTTAATTGTAAGATTATATAATTCAGGAATTATCTGAATTTGTTCTTTTATTATTTTTACCGTTTCTGTATCTTCGTTAGTCCATTTCCATGGTACTTTCTCGGATATCTTTTTCTGTAGATTTCTTCATTCTTTTGCTAGTTGTTTAAGAAAACTTTGTTCTGCTATGTAATTTAAAGCTCCTAAGAACCTTTGTATTTGTTTTCTATCTCTTAGTTCATTTGAACACTTATTTATTTTTTCTTTTATATGAGATGGTAACTTTAAGGTTCCTTCTTCTCCTATTTGTAAACCTAAATATTCTATTTCTTTTTGAATTAGTTTACTTTTTTCTTTTGATATTATTATTCCTTTTTCTTTTATCCTTTGTAAAACTTTAGTTAAATGTTAATAAGTTTCTCTTTAGTTCCTTGCGTGAAAATTAATATGTCATCTATAAATACTATGCATAATGATTCTAGTCCTGCTAATGATTTATCCATAAAAGACTGGTAAGTAGAAGGTGCTTGTTTTAAGCCAAATAGTAAAACATTCCATACATAATGTTTTTGTGGAAGGCAACTAAATGCTGTTAGTTTCTTGGTTTTTTCGGATAACCGAAGTTGCCAATATCCTGATTTTGCATCAATTTGCATCAAGTGATGAAAACCAATTTGATCCTTTGATTTTTTCTAGGATGTAATCTTTTTTGGGTAGTTTATATGAATTTCCTATTGAAATTGTTCTATTTGTTTAGTTTTTTCGTTTTTTAATTCTGGACATTTGAGTTTTATAGTATTTAATGTTTGTATAAATGATTGGTATAATTTTAGAAAATGATTTCCTATTATTAGATCTATTCCTGAATCATGTAAAGATATTGTTCTTATTGGGAATTTCATCTGTTCTATCTCTAGAATTTGAAATTTTAATCCAAACTAGATTTCATGTACAGACTTATTTGCTACAATAATCCTTATTGGTATTTCTAATTTTTTTTAATTTTTACTTATATTTTTTCGTCCAAAACAAAGTGTTGCTCCAATATCAATATAAGCTAATAGCTTTCTGGAATAAAGTCCAACTTTTGTAAATGTTGCATTAGGGTTGCTCTTCACTAGAACTTTCTCCTTCATCAGAAGATGAAAATGATCAAATTCGTATAAAGAGTCGTCAGATTCTACATCAATTTCTAAGGGTTTATAGCTTTGTTTGTATATAGTTTTTAATGTATCAATTTGTGTCTTTTTCCGCTTAGAACATTCGTTTGCATAATGACATGTTTCTTGACAATGCCAATATTTACATGTTTTCTTTTCTTAAAATATTTTTTGTATAGTTTTTTATCGTATTTTTGTTTATGAACTTTTTCCAATGTTTTATTTTTTATATTTTTTATATCTTTTTGGTTTTTTACAACCATATTCTACAATTTGGTCTTGTTGTTTTTCACAATATAATCTAATTTATGCTTCCTTTTTTATTTTATAACTGGTACACTGATCTAATAACCAAGTTTTTAAGGTGGAGATCATTCCTCTTAGAGTATCTTCAGTTAATCCTTCACTTATTCTTTGCTGATGCGTGTCTAATACTTTTTCTCCTNTTTGATTCTTCGAAAGCTTTCTTGGCTTCCTCCATTGTTGTGTATGACTTGTGGGTCACGTTTTCTCCGTTGACGTGGCTACTGACGATGTGCTAGTAATTGTATATACCTCTGAAAGGTCTGGCGAAGATGACGTAAACCTTCTTCTTATCGATCTGGGATTTTGGTTCCTCTTCTTCTTCTTCTGTAACTTCTGCCCATTTATGTCCGTTTAATGAGACTCTAATGGATGCAAGGTCGTCTTGTTATTCTGGAACATTTAATGTTGGAATGATTGATGCTGTTTGTTGTTGAATGACATCTTCTCGGAAGTTTCCTCCAAGATTTTCGAGAATTTGTTTTAGTTCTTCACTCTCCCCTCGGATAACCGCAAGTTGCTGAAGAATGAGCTTTTATTTTTCTTTTTTTTGTCTAAGCTGGTTGGTGATTTGTTTTTTTCAAGGCCTCCATTCTCTTGTTAATGTATATGCGAAACTGTTTTCTGATGATTTTACTGTTCTGATGTATGGTTGGAACTGATGTAGTTTCAGCTGCCACCGGATAAGACTTCATTTTCCATGGTCTTCGTGAAGTTTGTACTTCTATAAACTTGATACATAGGTACTATCAATTCTTAGTTCAAATCGAGTTCCCATTAGATATATCTTCCATTTTGAAAGGACTCGTAAGCAAGCTAGAGTTTCTTTCTCGTGGATTGGATAGTTTAATTCTGAAGAACTGAAAGTTCCCGAAATGTGCCGACATAACTGTTTGGGTAAACGATTAATGTTAGCTAATATGTGACTATTGGTCTCCTCTTTGATACTCTTTTTGTCAATAGTGTATAACTTATTGATTCTAGAGATATCGTCGTAGGTACCGGCAGACAAATAATCTTTCTGCGAAAGTAAATCGTTTTTATTTTTTTATGGGTATTCCCATATTATCTAAGCCTAATAGCTCTTTTCCATTTGGAATGGCTACAAGACATCCTGCCTAAACTTCGTATGAAGCATCTGTTTCTACAATAAGAAAGTCCTTAATTGTAAGATTATATAATTCAGGAATTATCTGAATTTGTTCTTTTATTATTTTTACCGTTTCTGTATCTTCGTTAGTCCATTTCCATGGTACTTTCTCGGATATCTTTTTCTGTAGATTTCTTCATTCTTTTGCTAGTTGTTTAAGAAAACTTTGTTCTGCTATGTAATTT
This sequence comes from Crucihimalaya himalaica, assembly GCA_004349715.1. NCBI lineage: Eukaryota > Viridiplantae > Streptophyta > Magnoliopsida > Brassicales > Brassicaceae > Crucihimalaya > Crucihimalaya himalaica. The sequence continues at coordinate 3,734,413 of SMJT01000009.1, forward strand.
AAAGCTCCTAAGAACCTTTGTATTTGTTTTCTATCTCTTAGTTCATTTGAACACTTATTTATTTTTTCTTTTATATGAGATGGTAACTTTAAGGTTCCTTCTTCTCCTATTTGTAAACCTAAATATTCTATTTCTTTTTGAATTAGTTTACTTTTTTCTTTTGATATTATTATTCCTTTTTCTTTTATCCTTTGTAAAACTTTAGTTAAATGTTAATAAGTTTCTCTTTAGTTCCTTGCGTGAAAATTAATATGTCATCTATAAATACTATGCATAATGATTCTAGTCCTGCTAATGATTTATCCATAAAAGACTGGTAAGTAGAAGGTGCTTGTTTTAAGCCAAATAGTAAAACATTCCATACATAATGTTTTTGTGGAAGGCAACTAAATGCTGTTAGTTTCTTGGTTTTTTCGGATAACCGAAGTTGCCAATATCCTGATTTTGCATCAATTTGCATCAAGTGATGAAAACCAATTTGATCCTTTGATTTTTTCTAGGATGTAATCTTTTTTGGGTAGTTTATATGAATTTCCTATTGAAATTGTTCTATTTGTTTAGTTTTTTCGTTTTTTAATTCTGGACATTTGAGTTTTATAGTATTTAATGTTTGTATAAATGATTGGTATAATTTTAGAAAATGATTTCCTATTATTAGATCTATTCCTGAATCATGTAAAGATATTGTTCTTATTGGGAATTTCATCTGTTCTATCTCTAGAATTTGAAATTTTAATCCAAACTAGATTTCATGTACAGACTTATTTGCTACAATAATCCTTATTGGTATTTCTAATTTTTTTTAATTTTTACTTATATTTTTTCGTCCAAAACAAAGTGTTGCTCCAATATCAATATAAGCTAATAGCTTTCTGGAATAAAGTCCAACTTTTGTAAATGTTGCATTAGGGTTGCTCTTCACTAGAACTTTCTCCTTCATCAGAAGATGAAAATGATCAAATTCGTATAAAGAGTCGTCAGATTCTACATCAATTTCTAAGGGTTTATAGCTTTGTTTGTATATAGTTTTTAATGTATCAATTTGTGTCTTTTTCCGCTTAGAACATTCGTTTGCATAATGACATGTTTCTTGACAATGCCAATATTTACATGTTTTCTTTTCTTAAAATATTTTTTGTATAGTTTTTTATCGTATTTTTGTTTATGAACTTTTTCCAATGTTTTATTTTTTATATTTTTTATATCTTTTTGGTTTTTTACAACCATATTCTACAATTTGGTCTTGTTGTTTTTCACAATATAATCTAATTTATGCTTCCTTTTTTATTTTATAACTGGTACACTGATCTAATAACCAAGTTTTTAAGGTGGAGATCATTCCTCTTAGAGTATCTTCAGTTAATCCTTCACTTATTCTTTGCTGATGCGTGTCTAATACTTTTTCTCCTATTGTACTAAGTAGTTTTCCAAAAAACAAGGGTTTTGCTTGTTTTCTTCTTATATTATCTAGCTTGTAATAATATTTCTTATATTCACAAATATAATTGTCTACATAGCACATGTTACATACTTTTAAATTCATTAATTTCTAGTAGGCTTTTTGAAATACAGCATCTGATTTTGATTTATTTTCTGTGTTTTTTCCTACAAATTTTACTAACAGTAATTTGTATATGTTATCTACTAAATGTATATTAAAGGTAATTTGTATATGTTATCTACTAAATTTACATTAGATATAGATTGTGTAGAAGAACCTGAAAAAATTATTACTACATGGTATATACACAAAAATTGTTAATCGCATTAAACGAAGAATTAAAATTGCTAAGAAAACAAGATATATTTAATTATACAATACATAAATCAATAGGAATTGCAATATAGTACTTGGCATCATTACCTATAGAAACATTGTGTGTCTCAGTTTATCTTAGGTATGTATTGATTTAGTATTTTTCTAAATTTTGTTGAAAAATATACTTGTGAAAAAGGATTATCTTCCCTAGTTCTTTTTTAAGATAATCCTTTTTCACCACTAGTCTGACATTCTTCGGTTTTGACATAGTTAGAATTTTGATAGTCATATAGATTATCATTGTCTATATTATAAGGATTTTCATCCTCAGATTCATATTCATAAACTATTTTATTTGTATCATCGTTTTGTTCTTTAATTAAAAAATGTTTTTGATTTACATTATTATTATTGTTTCTATCGTCTTCCCCCTTCATATCAAGAGTTGACATAAGGTTGTCAAGATATTCTAGTTGTAGCGCTAGTGTGTCTTTACAGTCATCCATGAACTGGTTTTGTTATTAATATATCTTTTTTTTGGAAATTATTAAAGTTTTTTGTTTATTATCTAATAATACTTGTAATTCATCATTTGTTAAACAAATAATATTTTGTTTTAGTTCTATTCGTTGAAATGTTTCTATAATAGATGATAAATCTAATATAGGTTTTTCTTTTTCTTTGATTTCATGTTGATAATTATTTATGAGTTTTAATATTTTTTTCTTAGCATTATCTAAATAATTTTCTATATGTGTTTTATTACAATAGCTATTTATAATTTGTACATTTAACTACTTCTATTTCTTCTGACAATTTTACTATTTTTTAGATAATTGTTTTATTTTATCTTCTAATGATTCATTAGTCATAATAAAATAAAAATATAGTATTTATGATATTAGGGTAATATGTTTATAAGTACAAGGGTTGGGTTATCTTTGGTATTTTTAGAAAAAAAAAACTCTTTTGTAATATTGGAGGGTATTTCTCAAATTAAAACGAACTTTATGACAAAAAAGAATCAAATTGGTAACATTCCATGAACCCACTTAAAAGTTAAAAACGAATTTTGTTTGTAGCAACTACATATGAATGCATCATTTAGCATCTGGGCCTTAACAACGTCAGCCCCATCTATGGGCCTGTGCTACGATCATTATTCATTCAGACTCCTACAAAAAATCTTTATTTTGGTACACACGTTTACATCTGTTATCATGAATCGACGACAGCCAAAGTAATTTTTAATTACACGTTCTGCGTTGACTCTGAAAATAATATATTTTTTATAAAAAAAAACTAATTATTTTAGTTTGAACAAATATAGTAAATAAAAATTTAATTATAAAATTACGAAATTATTTTTTTAGAGGTATAGCTGTAGTATACTAACATTTTTTTTTTCATTTTTTTTGGCCAAGAACCAAAATTGTATCCATGTATCTAATTTCTAAATTTTTTAACATTTCTAAAATTATTCTTCATGGGTCACATAAAGATGTTTTCTCTGTCTTTCTTCGCTTATAATCTATAAAGAGGTTTTTCCAAAATCCAAAATACAAAACCAAATCTTACTTCTTCAAAAAAATTAATTTCCTTGCCATTAACCATTGGTAGAATTGTAGAAGGGTTGAGTAGTTGTAAATGGTAAAAACTCGGCAAAATGATTGAGCAACAAAAACATAATTTAACTACAAAACCGCATAAAGAAGCTTTTACATTTTATCTTGCGGAATATGTGATAGATTCTGTGGGAAGTCGCAAAAATTATTGCTCTTCGTCGTCATGATTATCTTTATCATTTTCTTCCTCTTCGTCATGGTCGTCCTCAGGTTGAACCAACTTCAACCTGAGTCGACCATCTTGGCGGCTGGCTCGTAGAAACTCTCTCCTTGGAATTCTAACTTCTTCCAAGACAAGCCTCCCTTCTTTTCTATACGTCTTGAAACTCATCCTCGTCATTGCCGGAGGATACTCTCTCCGTTCCTTCCTTCTTGGTTCCCACTGCTCATCATCATCGCTGCTTCCGTTATCTTTATCCTTTACTTCAATCTCATCATCAACATCTTCTCCGTTACCATGGACATTATTAACGTTGACTTTTTCGTCTTCCAAGTCGTAATAGCTCTCTGACCCTAGACCTTCTGTACACAGCTGTAGACTGCTGTTCTCGGCTGAGGTTTTCTCGTAAGAAGAATGGGATGTTTCCCTGAAATGAAGCTCACCGAATATCTCTGTAAACGGCGGCGTTTCGTCGTGGTCGGTGGTGACTTGGAGCCCTTTGCTTGGGTTCCAAGGTGAAGAAGAGGAGAGAGTATCAAGAAGCGACTTTGGAGAGTTGTTTTGTCTTGGGTTCTCGAATATTCGGTGAAAACTTCCATAGGCAGCCATTGATGTGGAGAAAGAAGAGACCGAGAATTTGCCCTCTTCTTTGTCTTTCTTTTTGTTGGTTTGAGGTCGTGAGAAAGAGAGAGAGAGGACACGAGATGAGCATGAAGGAGAAGATGGTATTGTCAAATATATATTCTTTAGGGGGAAATTACTCGAATAAATTTATAAATGTTTTGTTATATTCAAATGGGTAATCGAATGATGGTGAAACATTATTTTTTTTTACATCTTTTTAGTTTAAATTTGACGATGGTGATGAATGATCTTGACAATGTTCTAGGTGATTCTGTGACTTTTATATTATTGTAAATTAGTTGCTGCCTACCAACAAAAGCAACTTCAAAGAGAAGGAATTAATATTTACTCGTCCTAATTAGTCGTCTAGACCGAGTACTTTTTGTATGTTATATATGTGTGTGTGTGTGTTACGTATTATTATATCATATGGCATATTCATTTTATTTCGCATGCATTATACATTAGTTAGGTATCTTAAATTTGATGTAGAAAGAAGGTATCTTTAATTTAAATACGTGAATATTTCAAAATCCATTAATATATCTCATGTTATTCATGAATCCCTAGAATTTAATTAATGTACTAATGAATTATTAGTGGGGTGAGAAATTTTGGTATTAGACTACAAAAAATAGCGGAATTAATTAATGAGAATGTAAATGATATAGCATGACAGACGATGTATACAATACATACATTTTATAAATTAAAAGGTTGGTTCGGTAAAATCTTAAATACATTGAAATCACATTTCCATGCCCTTGTTACACTGTAACTGTGAATATTATTTATTATTTTCAATAAATCGATTTCTTTTAGTAAAAGAATGAGGAGAGAATGGAATAAAGAGGAGCGACCTAGTGGTGCCAATTTTGGTGGCTATAATTATTTGGGCACGGCGAGATAATTTTATATGGACAACTTACATTTTCTTTATATCATGGAATCATACAACCATTCATTTCTCTTTCCAAATTTTGTTGGAATTGATTTTTCCTTAAATTATCGCATCTTTGTATTAAAATTTATTATATGGCTGAAACAATTATTCTTAAACTCAGGATCTCTTATGTTTCAATGCTGTTGTTATTAAGGTTTTGGATAGGAAAAAAAGAGAGGGGAAGATTAGGTGGAGTGCAACTGTAGCTACGTACGTGGACATGTTCTAGAGATAAACAACATTTTATTTTTATTTTTATGGACAAAAGAAATATTGAATCTCCAATGGTGGCAAACCACGACAGATTCGAGATGTGATTGGTTGGACCGTGGGAGCCTCGTGATCCTCAACCACATAATCTAATTTCATGATATTCTCTTATTACCAGGTGTTATGGCCGGAGACTAATCACATATCACAAATATACAACATAACCGTATTTCCTAAGTATCGTATTGAATGAATGAATATCAATATATAATAGTATCGTTCAATAGTATGAAACCACTTTACAATAAATTATTTGAAGATATTTAAATTGTACACGAGTTTAAATTCATACACTATAACGACAATAAATAAAACATTGTAGACGACTTGTGCAGTTGTGCTAGTAGGTATGTTTGTTAATGTGGAACGGTCGGTCGTCTCGTTAAACCCGTTTCAGCATGAGCTTGATATTCATCTTTACACTATGGTAAAATATGTAAGCAGATATGCATGTGCATGTCATATGTGCATGTTAATAAGGCATGAGGTTGATATCAAATCTAGTAAAATAACTATAAATTATGATATTTTATTTATTTATAATTATTAATTTATCGATATATTAGCCTGTTTGAAAAACTAATTTGCAAAAAAAGTTTATCATCATATTAATTTATCGAATATTATTCTTTTTAATAATTTAACATTTTATATTTCTATTAGATTGTAAAAAATTGATACAAATAGTTAACCAATCATGAAAGTGGTATTAAAAAAAATTGATACATAGAATTCAAAGAATTTGCTTTGTGACAACTTATATATATATATATATGTTCACATATACTGGTTTTACTATAAAAGTTCTGTTCATTTATTCTTTTGGGAAAAGAAAAACAAAGGATATGTATTTTGTGATGTATGACGAACGTCCCCATAACAGTGGTCCGTGGAGCCCTGCCCCTGTCCGAATCTATCCACTCAACAGATATCACCACTACACCTTTTCCAATTGGTCATTGACCAACGACATCTGCGTCCTTACCTTATTTATCTATATTATATCTTTATCATATATACTGCCAAACACACGTAGACAATAAAGTTTCTTTGTGCGAATCTACACGAAATTTTAACAACCACCACAAAATATGATTTAATCGTTAGCGAATGATGGGATACGCAATCCATAGAATGTAGCGTTGATGTCTCCTAGTACGTATTGGAGCATTTTGCTCCTCGTAAGATTTATAGCCATTAAGAACATCACTAGACCAAAGAATCTTATTCGTTAAAGTTTCGGAGTTTTGATTTAACGTTTTGTAAACTTTCGTTTATTATCCATTATTCTTATTCTTGTTTTGTATATCTCTCGTAAGAAACATTTCAATAAAATTAGAATGTAGATTCATAATGAGTTTTTATTTACAAAAGTAAACACATTAATATATAGTTGTTTCTTATTGGTACGAATGGACAACACTGTAGTTATTCAAAATAACAATATATGTTATATGGTCAAGTCATTATCAGCATTATAGCCAAAATCTTTCATGCAAAAAGCTATTTCATAACAGAAATTAGTTTAAAATAAAATTAAATAAAATACAAACTATATATATATATATATATATATATATATATATATATATATATATAACCCACACGTGAGAAATTCCAAGTGCCAACAAACAAAGCATGATCAAGAATAAAGATCAGAAATCATGGTTTGAAGATATGATTCCAATATAGTGCATGATAATTTGTAAAGATATATAAAATACGATCTCGTGGAAGTGTCTTTGATGCAGTGGTCAACCAAAATATCAAGAAATTTTTAATACAATATTATAGTTTTAACCTTAGAATCGAATATTGGGAAAATCTCTGTAATTTAGACTGAGTTTTCTCTTGTAATCTTATGTGTTGTAACAGTATATGGTAAAAATATTTTTGCTTTGATAAATAACGATACATGATCAATGAAAAATTGTTACATTGTATTTCTTAAAACATGGGCTTCCATTAATTCAAAATATTATCACTTCTCCATTTTTGAAAACACCTTTTGTAATTTAACAATAAATTTGATAAAAATAATACAAATCACTATTCTGTGGAATACTCCAATTAATTTTCTGATTTTTTTTTCTTTTGCTGTTTCCCCCCCCCCCCTCCCCCTAAAAGTATGTTCAATAAAATCATTATTTGGGAAAGGCGTATCCATATACGTGTATTATAAGTATGCAAATGACGAGCAACTTTTTTTATTGATCCACTAGGAAAAGTTACATGACTGACTATACAATGTTGAATTCAACTATCCCTAATGATATTCCCCTCTACAATATGCTTTTGTCATGCACTTTTGTTGAGGGTTTCAAATGGTCCCTTGGTCCATTGAAGAACCAATTTTAAATCCATCTTCCCCATCATCTCAACTTTAATTCTGTGCACTACTCATATCAACATCTCAATTTTGTGACTAGTATATAATATTTTTGAAAACTTCTTGACATCACATATATCATGTTTAATTTGGTTCCATATATGCAATTAGTTTGAAGTTATTACGAACAATACCAAAGGTAGATAGGAAGAAGAAGAACATGCTTCGCCATTTCATAGTCATAAGCTCGCGTGAGACACCGGTTCAATATGGTTTACAAGTTTGGTTAAGTATTGGTATGGACGGTTTATCACAAAGAAGGCAATTGAGAACATTGACCAAAAAATATAGAACAAGACACTAACAGAACCACATTAACACATACACAACGAATCAAGCAACCTTTGATTTTGAAGAACAGCTCAAGTCTCCTCAAGGGATTCTCTCTGCTCCTTCCTTCACCGCCAAGCTTCAGTACGCTCTACCCTCGAACCAACGCGGCTCAAGTTGGTTAATCCCTTTGTTCTACTCACAGGCCACTGAGCTGGAGGAGCCAGAGTCAGCACCTGTATATCTGAGTCGCTCAATCTCCCAGTCCTGCATTTTCCAGAGTCTGATTCTCTCTGTTCAGATGCATTGTTCTCTAGGATTAATTCATCTGATATCTCGCTGCTTGAACTCTGATTTTCTGTATTTTCGATGTAGTCTGATTGCGCCTCGTCACTCTGCTCAATGGAGTTAAAAGCCAAAGACTGTAAAGGGCTCTGGTGACCGCTGCTCTCATCAGAAGGTTCTAAAGGGAATACATGAGTTTGCTCGACCACTGAGTCTTGCCTTTCCCTTAGAATTTTTTCGATTAGTGTCTTGAGGAAGTTCATCACTTGAACCGCATACATCAGGGCTGTCAATGGATCATCCATCTACAATACGAGTATTTCTCAATCATTTTGTTTAAATCTGAACCACACTGGCAGAACTTGATAATAAACCTTGTTGCAGACTCACCTGTGTCATATTAGGTGCGAAAACCATGGCGATGTTGCGTGAATTCATCTTGTTAAGATGTTCATACTGAACAACATCAGCCATTAGATTGATGGCCCAATCAAGCAGAGCAGCTTCTGTAGGTGGAAGAAGCCTAACAAGCTCGACATATTCCTCTTCTGTTTGGCACTGCATCACCTGTTCAGGCGACAACGAATCAAGAACGCTTGTAGGGAGTTCTCTAAACCATGCCTGAAACAGAAAATTAGAAGAAGAAAAAAACAAAATCAATATATAATTTTTGCGAACGAAAAATGTGCTTCTGCATAAATTACATACCTTGATAAGCCCTGCCAAACAGTGAACATCGATTCGTTCAGGTATAAATCCTTGGTTAAGTTGCTCTCTAACCGCCTCTTCCTCACTATTCTCAGCAGTGAGTCTAAAAATGCCCTCTGCCTGAGAAAACGAAAATGGCGAAGTAATTACATGGAAAGCTTTTAATATATTCACTTTGGAGGAAACTCGATGAAGCAACGTACCTGCAAGCCTCCTTGACCGTATAAACAGTTTTGCATCAACAAAAGTATGGTTGGTACACAATTACCTCTTGAATCATATGATAATTGCATTGATTCGGTTGATACCCCAAAGACTGTTGCACTAAAGAGATGAGATAGCAAAAGAGGTAAGAGATGAGATAGCAAGCAAGTGACAATTATACTATAAATGTATTTCCTAGAAGAGCAACGTTACAATTGCATGGGCACACTTCCCCCCATTTTAACATTTATCTTACAAATCAAGCATGTAAATAGTTGGATGAACAATGCAACCTTCTCATAATCTAACTTCAGCTAAGAGATAGTGTCCAAGATGTAATCACATGAGTCAACAGCCCAATCTTGGAACGATTTACAAAAGGAATGAGCCAATATAAGTTGCAGCGGAAACATAGCTCTAAGCTTCTGATGAGACTAAAAACTGAGAGAGACAGGAACCGTTTCATGTACCGTCTAATGAAGGAATCGACTCTTTTTGGTTTCATGGATTCCACAGAAACCTTTATCTGTCCAACCAAACCTTAGAGGTTCCACAACTAGAGGTTAAACAGACACGGAAGCCTAATCAGAAGCATTCTGTATCCATCTACAACCGATGTTCACCCGAAAATGCAAGATACGATTGGATTCTTGCCATACATAATATTGATCATAGTGGTGAGATAACATTGAGGATCAAATTAATGAGCCTAACCGTCAAGTTCTTGAAATCATGTACCTTCTACCACAATACAGAGACTTATGAATCTCTAGAAAAGAGCTAAAACTTTCCTCAAATCCCAAATTGCAGGAAAGAAAAGGAGGAGTCGTTAGACAATGTACCTGGCACTTGGAGCTCTTCTGGGAACTTCGGGCTCGAATTCAACAGGCAAACCCAAGAAGCCATTGAAGCGATCAAAGGTGACGTGCGCCACGTGTCGGACATTGGTGGGCCATCCGATCTCCATGCTACAAAGATCCCTCCTATTACTCTTACAAGAAATTAAAGATCTCCTGAAAATGGCAACAAGAAGAGCCAACAACGAAATCTGATCTTCCCCACCATCGGTGCTGCTCCGTCTTCTCAAATCTTGTTCTTCGATTGAACCCTGAAAGTCAACATCTTGCGCGAATCCAGCAACTGGGTTCCTCCGGAGAGCCGCATTGGAGCGAGATGCGTAGGATAAGGAAGAAGGTGAAGGAGAAGAAGAAGAAGATGAAGGAGAAGCACTTGGAGATGAAGGAAAGTGAAGGACTTCAGTCATGGCTCTTCAGATTCACAAAAAAATCAACTAAAAAAAAAAAAGGAAACAACTTTTTTGGTTCAAATGGGGGATGTAGGAATCATTTCTCTTTTGTTTCTCTGATCTTTTTGTGGGTTTGGGTTTTGAGGGTTGGAGACGAAAGCAACAGAGCTCGAGATCGAGGATTAGAGGGTTGATTTGGTGGGAATTAACTGGAATTTGTTGATTGAAACCCTAATTACATTATTAGAGATTCATAATTATACATATACTTAATATCAATCGGAAGAAATGCATTATGTTTTCCTATGATGTCAAACTCACTATCCTCGCTTCTAGTTATTTAAAACTAGGTTGCTAATGATTGGGCCCGTTGGGGCGAACAAATGTGTTAGTGTACTATACCGTTTTTTTTTTACCACATAAATTTTAGTTCTTAGTAATGTGGACACGGAAAATAGAATATCGCTGCATACTAATTGCATACCATTTTTACTTTTGCTGCGTAGTAAAATGTGTTCGTTTTCAAAACTAAAGTAGTTTAGTCTGTTAATGGTTTTATCTACTTTTTTGATGGTTACCATTCAAAGTCTTAGTTTACACTAAGAGCGTGATTGGTAGAATATACAAGTGGGCATACTATTTTTTAAAAATCAATCACGTTTATAAATTGAGCATCAACGAGAACATATAGAGTTTCTAAATGCTATATAGGTCAATGTTTTTCAAAAGAACATTTCCTAAGCATAAAAAATATACAAAAGTACAATTTTACCCTCATTAATAAAACCCACATACTATGTAACGATATTTAATATTGTAATTTTATGTCTAATTGTTCATAGCTATACCAATCACATTCCATCATATCTATATAATAGTTTACAGCTTTATTAGCTTAATGCTTATGTTTCGAACTGTTACAACTCTACTATAAGCATTACCATAAGTCATGTTCTAAATATCGTTAGACGCTAGTGAAACGTTTGGGATGGACTTAGCGTCTATCGAGGAAATCGGAATTTAAACAGAAACTATCGGAGACTAGTTTTAAAGCTAATTTATGGTTTAAACAATTTTTTATATACTATTATTTTCAAAATTGCAGTAAACACATAAAAATATGAGCAATTCTCATAAATACTACTAAAATAGGCATATTTTCCAAAAATACCATCGTTAGTTTTATTTTCCAAATATATCACAGAAATTGATTTTTTCTAAAAAATACTACAGAATTAAAAAAATAACTTTAAGGCTTCGATCGATAACTTGCGAAATGGAAGAATTACATTTTCTAATGCGATTCCGCAAAATTTTTACCAATATCTAATATCTAATGTTTTCTAATTACATTTTCTAATATCTAATGTTTTTTTATATTATTTTACTCTAATATATTTAGAATGTTTCATCTTTTTCTAATTTTAAATTTATGTTTAACAATTTTCTGGTTATCAAATAACATCTTAACTACGGTGAGATTTCATATTAAATAACCTAATTTTTAAAGTAGTTATAGTTTTTATCAAAAAAATTAATTTTATTCCGCCATTCCGCAAGATCTATCCAATCGCACAGTTTTATATTTTTCCGCAACTTTTCATTCAGCAGATCAAGTAATTCCGCACATTAATTTTATTTTTCGCCATCCCGCTACTACGCAGTGTTACCAATCGGAGTCTTAACCTTCAAAACTAAACCCTAAACCCTCAAAAATAAACTCTAAACCCAAAATATTACACCCTAAAACCAGAATATTAAACCCAAACCTTAATATTTAAATTACAAATCCTTATAATTTATATTTTAGCTTTTGTGGTATTTTTGCAAACAAAACAATTTTTGGTATTTTTGGAAAATAAACTAATGATCATATTTTTGGAAAACAAACCTTTTTAATAGTATTCTAAATAATTTCTCTAAAAATATATTCTTAACCCACAAAATTTTATGATTTTCATTAAAATTATGAACATAAATTATTGTTTATCATCACAAACTCTCTATCTACACGTTCGAATAACAAAAAACAAAAATGTTTTATACTTGCTGTAAAACCTTGCATTGTTTTTATGTCGGATAAACCTCAAAGACAAGGTAAAACTTTGATCATCGGACATTCATCGAGTCATGTTCCACGGTGCATTGTGACTTAGCTATTTTTAAGGAAATAGAAGCCTAGTTGATCGAGGAAATCATGGGCTAATGTTGTATGGTTCGGGACAAAGAACGGTTTGGCGGATGGAACGGTTGCTACGATGGATATCGCGGATGTACGTGCAACTACGTTCGGATATCGCGGATGAACGTGCAAATACGTTGGATTCCATGGATGTGTGGTGGGCAATGGGACACATCGTTGACGTGCTAAGCAGGCAGATAGGTGGGTAAGCTACTTACCAAACGTATGGTCGAGATGTTACCACGTCTGCAAGAGAAAACGCTTGGACATGGAAGGATCACGCGAGCTGCCTGTGGGACACCGACGTAACTTGTGGTTGTGAAGGTAGTGCGAATGGATAAGGTCAAGCATCCTCATCCATTAAGCCTCGTCACTGCCATGTGTCACCGTCTCACGATCCCGCGTACAAGTGTTGTCGCCAAGCAAGGATTAGTGTCGTGCGAGTGAGTAAGGTCGAGGATCCTAATCCCATTAGGCTTAGTCACCTGCCATGTGTCGCCATACTACAATCCCGCGTACAAATGTCTTACCTCGAGCGTGAATTAGTGTCACAGTGCTTGAGAAGTGCCCTTATCCATCCACCTCTTACTTAAACAAAGCCCTATAAATACCCTTTAGTTCGCCCTTTAGATCATTCACACCATTCAAAAGAAAATCTTAGAAATTCTCTTAAGAAAATCGTTGGATCACGAAGTAGCATACTAGTTGGTTTTCTTTGTTTGTTTTATTTATGTTTTGCTTGAGGTTATTTCTTTATAATTAGGCAATATTTGAGTTGGTGGCTTAGATAGTACAATCGTTATGCCGACAGTCTTCCGGTATAAACGTTATACTGTCAAAATTGTCATAGTATAAACGTTGTGCTGCTCGTATCGCAGGAACATAATCTTTATACTACTTGGTTGTTAGTTATCATGTTAGATAACTAAGTTAGGCGAATTAGTGACCGTCATATCCGTCAGCTGTGCGCGTCGTGAAACTCCGGTGCATTATGGTTTTCGAAGTTCCTGTGTGGATAGCGACCAGCCCGGCGCTACACGACGGTGTAGTGAAGGGTTGTAACCTTTTTAGCCTTAGTTGCTAAAGGTGAGAAGGGCATCGCCTTGTTGGGAGTCATAATTCGTAGGGATCCAGGATGTCGTTAAGGATTGGTCATTAGATTAATCGTAGTATTGCATGCATATAGTTATTTATTGAATTAGGTTGTGTGCGGATTTCATGCAATCTAATTGATTATTATCTTGATTGTGATTAGGGTTGGGATTGGGTAGGATAGATACCAGACTCACTTAGTAATCTAAGATTACTCATGACGCTATTTATTTTACAGGTAACCAATAGTGGGTAAACTAGTAGAGGGAAGGTTGGACGTTAGGCTACCAATGTAGTTTTACTAGCCACTTTGTAAATAATGTTTTGGAAAAATAAGGATGTTTTTATGGTTTAAGCTTCCGTACGGTGAAAGTGTTATCTTTTGAATATGTTATGACTTGATAAAACCTATTGTAAAATAAAGATTATTTTTGTATCCGCTGTTGTTCTTAAATGATTATGGTCTTGTTCGGACCGTCCCAACTCCCAACACACCTTCACAACAAGGGTTGGCATCCCTGAACCCGTGATCGAGTGGGATGTGCCGGTGGTACGGATGACTGAGGATCGAATTCGTTTTTATAATCTCGGTTGGCTGTCTGTGAATGCATCAACATAGCATTCTTGGGTCGTCCTGCGTATAGCGGTTCGGGGGTGTTACACTTGCAGTTCAAAAATAAGTGAAATATGTAAGATTATGTGGAGATTAATCAGATTAGGTAGAGATCAATCGTGTTAAGCAGAGAGTAATCGGATGACCTATTTTTTTAAAAGAATTAGTTATTAATCGATGCAGATAGAATGTGTCACCGATTAAATACGGAGAAATCGGACCTACGCGAAGATTTTTAGAACAAATACATTAAATATGCATAATATTTAAATAATAAACCTTGATATATTACTAATGACAAAAAAAAAAACTTTGATATATTATTAGTGTGTTTTTTTTGTCAAAAATATTATTAATGTTTAAAAGTCCTTGTCACTATGGATTTCGTTCGGGGCGAAATCAGAATCGTTTAAATGATATTTTGCACGTCTTCTAGAATATGAGACCATGTTATGTGCGTAGATTAGTACTTAGTAGCATCCACGTATACACAAAATATACCATTCAAAAATTTGATCAAGAGTCGCTATGGTGAGCCAGGATTAAAGAAACACTTTTTGAATTTAGTAAAACTAATAACAAGGATTTTATTGTGTTTAAAGATAAACTTCGAGACTCATGCAATTTCTAAGCCGTCGTGGATCCTTTACGGTGTACTTCAACTTTCAGCTTACTTGATTTGGAAGAAGAGGAATGCTCTCATATTCAGTGGCATCATTTCTTCTTCAGTTGCTATTCGAATATAAGTAGATCTAGCTCTCGGAGACCGTCTTCTCTCCTTCACGGCGAAGGATCATCACTCTCTATCTCTCCTTCAATTCTGTTTTGGTTGTATTTCTTTTTCTTTTTGATTGTCGTTAACATGTCTGAATAAGTTCCAATTGTATGTGTAGTTTTTGTATTTTGTATATTATTAATGAATATTCACATAAAACTAAAAAAAAAATGTATGTCAAATAGAAACAAAAAATGACTTTCTAAATGCAAGAACAATTTGGTAATAAACCTTACTCAATATGTAAATATACGCTGTAACATAGAACATCAAGATATCAAGATGCTATGGTGTCGAGCTTATGAGCAGTGACTAGATATTGTTAATTTGTTATTCCAAATACTACTTGTGGAAAAAAAAAGGAATTGAACAAAACATAAAAAACCTTATCTGGTTTATTTCCATTCGGACAGCAAATTATAAAATAAAATAATTAAAGCCAGTCCAACTTTAGAAAATCATAACGTGATCATATGAGTGAACTAGAATCAAATATTATATCCATGAACGCACGTTGGAGAATCGTGCTTGCCACACATATTTTGTATTAAACTTGAACACTATAAATGTTGTAACCTTTTTCTTCAGTTCCACATATACTGGGGAATTCATATAAAAGTTTCAACCAAAAATGGCCGTACAGATCTCGACCACTTCAGTATTGATCCTCTCTCTTGCTCTGATAAGCTTCGGCCATTGTTGTTATGGCCAGCTTCGAGTCGGATTCTACAATAAACATTGCCCAAACGTCGAAAACATCGTATCTAAAGTTGTTGGAGAGGCATTCATCAAAGATTCATCCATTGCACCCGCAATGATCCGCCTTTATTTTCACGATTGTTTTAGCAACGTAAGTTGGTTAATACTACTTATACTTAAAACATTTTCTAGAATGTTTTAATTATGAGTCGTCTTAAAAGAAATAATGTATTAATCTTTGATGTATTGAAAATGTATTTATTAGGGATGTGATGCATCGCTTCTTCTAGATGGTACGAGCAGTGAGAAAAAGGCATCGCCAAATCTAAGTGTTCGAGGGTACGAGTTGATTGATGACATTAAAACTGCGGTCGAACTAGAATGTGATGGGGTCGTTTCTTGTGCTGATATCATAGCTCTCGCAACTAGAGATCTTGTTACTCTTGTAAACACATTCACCTCACTTCTTGTTACCACCTCTTGTATTTTTTATGTTATGTTTTCCTAATCGACTGCAAACAAAAATTGATTTGAAGGCAAGCGGAGGAAAAACACGATATGAGATACCAACAGGACGATTTGACGGTGTTGTCTCTTTGGCTTCGACTGTGGATTTGCCATCTCCTCGGATGACAGTCTCGCAAACCGCTGCGAAATTTGCTGACAGGAAACTTAGCCTTACCGATATGGTTCTACTTCTTGGTATGGAAAGTGAACATACTACAAATTCAAATCATATATATTGTCATTTACATGTCAAAAATACTAGTAGAAACCACCAGGCTATGTGTTCTAGTTATAAAAAATATATAATTATAATGACATTTATATTGGTTTAAAAAATTTTGTAGGTGGACATACGATAGGAGTGGCACATTGTTCGTTCATTATGGATCGATTATATAATTTCAACAATACGCAACAGCCTGATCCATCCATGGATTCTAAATTGGTACAAGAACTAAGACTCAAATGTCCTCAGGGTTCGTCAACTGATGGCATCCTTAATCTAGATCAAAATTTCACGAGTTCGAATACAATGGATGTATCTTTCTACAAACAGATAAATTTTCGCCGAGGAATCCTTCATATCGATCAACAACTTGCCATCGATGATATGACGAGTAAGATGGTGACTGATATAGCCAACAGTAACGATTTCTTGTTTAGGTTTGGTCAGGCAATGGTGAATTTGGGATCAGTGAGAGTTAAAACTAAGGCCAACGGTGGTGAGATAAGAAAATCGTGTCGTTCTTGCAAGAATCCACTGTTTTGCGCAACTGGTTAAATAAAACTAGTCGCCGTTTTTATTTATTTATCATGTGTTTTAACACTTTTTTAATCCATCTGTCCTTGTTATCTTAATTTGATTTTGTTATTACTTACTCCTTCGTTCTCAAATATATTTTTTCTAAAAAAAATAAACATTATTTAATAATTAGTTAACATAATTCAACCAATAAAAAGAAAGACCATAGAATTAAAGAGTCAAAATATCAAACAACATAAAAATAAAATTTGTATAGAAATTTGTGAAACATCTTTAAAAAAAAAACTTCTTAAACATCGTATGAAGAAGTATTTTATGTTGTTATGCGCTGGTATAGTCGCCTATTTAATGGATATAAATGATGCAACCACTGACACTGTTACTGTTGACCAAACCTTCCCGGCTCATTAAAAGTTATATAAGGACAGTCGAAAAATGCTTCCCCACTAGGCTTTCTATTCTTAGTATCATTTTAAATTCTAACGAGTGGAGATGGTTAAACTATACTTAATGCTTCATACCTTATAATTATAGTCCTATGATTAACACTATATATAGTATGTATGGTTTAAGTAATGCAGTTTAAATGGTTCACTAATAAATTAAAATTCTAGAAACTTTTGATGATATATAAGTTTGTTGATTGAATAGACCAGCAATAAATTGTTTAAACGTTATATATATAAATATGTTTTAAGAATAAATGTTGTCACTAAATGATCGATGTACCCTCTTTCTTTGCATGGAAAAGTTCGAAACACAAGATCCGATCCAGGTTATCTAAGATTCAATCCAATTTAGAAAAGCTTATATATATGTGATTGATGTTTTCCTTTATTTCTGTTTGGTTTAGTGGTTTTGGTTAACTTAAGCTCCCACATGAGATGGTATATGGAGGAGTAAGAATATTAAGAACAAAAAACAAAAAAAAATCTTAATTGATATTTATAAGGAAATTTAATATAAATGAAGAAAAATGTGTTTCTTAAATGTACAAATTAAAAGGTGTCTTTCTCCTTGAGTAATTTGCTAGACATGTGGTGTTCGTATATAAATAATTTGAATCTAACAAAATATTAGGTTGAGTAAAAATTTGCAGCAAATATGAAGGTGGATGAATTAAAGAGCCGTTAATATAGAAGAAATGCAAAAGTACGTTATCTATTTGTGTAAAGCCAACCACCAAAAATCAACGCATTTTGGTTCCTTTAATAATCATTTCTTTTATATAAACCTTCCATACGTTGCCCATATTTCACTCAGATATATCTAAAGCCATCAAATCCACAAACTATTTGTTTCAATCTGAGCTTCATCGAAATGGTGAATCAAGCAGCCGTTGCAGCATTCTCCCTTTTCGCTTTGGCCTTCTTCTCTAACTTGGAGCTCTCAGCATCTTCACTTGTCAGTGGCAAGGTCTCTTGCCTTGACTGCCACCGCGATTTCGACTTCTCAGGTCTACTCTTTCAACTAGTTGAATCACTTGGATTTTAGTGTATGTCATTCAAGTTTCTTACTTATGATTTCATGTTGCAAATCAATTACACCACTGATCACATATTTATGTAACTTTTAGTCAAAAAGGGTTAGGAGAGTTGATATCTCTACACTAAAAGTTTCTTTTGATAACTAGACCATTTGTATTGTATATGAATATTTTTTAGGCATTAAGGTTCTCTTAAAGTGCGACGGAGAGAAGAAACAAATAACCGCGATGGCGGCTTCAGACGGATCTTTTCGGTCAGTGCTTCCCGCGGCTGACAAAAAGGGCTCCATGAATTGTCTTGCCAAGCTCTTGGGAGGTCCTGAGCAACTCTATGCTCACAAACACAACTTGGTCTCTGAACTGGTCAAGTCTAAACACGATTCCAAAGTTTTAACCACCTCAAACACACTTGCCTTCTCTCTCTCCTGCCCCAAACCAACCGAAGATAATGTCGGAAATATGATCGGAGATTCGTAGACTGTTAATTTTCCGGGGACCGGAGGTTTTGGATTTCCACCAGTTAGCTTTTTTCCCTTCTTACCAATCATTGGTATCCCATGATTTATATTGTGTTACTTTTAAGTACTTAAAGACATATTTATACATATGTTTTGTTGTTTACGTGAATCTGTAACGAATTAAAGCCAGCAAAGACAAAAAGTTAGCAAAGTATGTTATGTGTTAAGAAAAAGTTGTTTATTGGCTTCTTTAGTTTTAATTCGTTGCTTTTGTATCGCGTTTGTAATAAGATGGTGGGTTTAATCCAATAATATACGTTTTGTTGTGACATTTTTTATTGATATGTAGGGGTAGATGTGATTGTATAAATGCGCAACAATATTGAAGAAGAAAAATAACCAAAATTTGAGTTTAAGCTGATTCACCTTGTTCTATCACAAAACAAAGAAACTGATTAATCGTGTTCTAACACAAATTTGGTTTGGTTTTATAGAATCGCATTTGGTTTGATTTGAGAAACGTTATGACAACTAAAAGTCTTAAAAGAAAATCTTAAACATTGACAAACAAAGACCGCTCAAAATTTGAGTACTTAAATGGAGAAAGAATCCACTAATAATAAGCAGTAATAAAAACAAAATTGTCTTTAAGCAAAATCTTGATCCTACCAAGTCAGGATTCTGAAATTTAAACCCATGATGAAGAAGGCTCATGACAGAGAAAGAAAATCAAATTTCCTCAAACTGTGATGATGATACCTTAGAGAAACTTTGTAATAAAAAATCTTAGAAAACCCTGTTTGGTGGACTCATTGTACTCTTCAAGTACAAGCACCTCACCTGCAGGCAAAATTCAACAAACAGTTTAGAAACCGATCGAGAAGAAGTATTTAAAGAGGGTGTTGTTACTAACATTCTGCCAGTTCTTCTTCAAGAGTGAAACGAGGAAGTTAACACTCATCTGAACATTCTGAAAGATCTGCTTCTCTTCCATGGAAAGATTTCCGACAGCGACTCCCATACAAAGAACCTTCTTGAGCTGGAACTTCACTGTTGCCTTTGTCTCATTCACTTTGGCTTCCAAAGACTCTTGGTGGCTAACAAGAGTTGGGAACTTTCCTGTTTTGTTGTCCAAAAGAGTCAAGATTTAATGGGAATATCAAGATCTATGAAGATTTGAGATCAACATATCGAACGAAGATGATGAAAGAAATGGAAATATCAGGTTGCTTAGAGACATGCCTGCCTTGTTGAGACCGGGGCCAAGAAGACGAGGAATCTGCTTAATGACAGATTCAGAAGCAAGGAAAGCATGGTACTTCTTAGCAAGTTTCTTAACAAGTTTCTTGTTCTTGTTCAACTTCTTAAGAGCTTCAACATCCATAGAATCCAACCCAATCTTCTCAGCCTACGTAAAACCAACCTAAAATTATACTACAAACCATAACATTTTCAAAGAAAAACACATAACTTGACACAGGAAGACATATATTTGTGGGAAAAGCAAGACTTATTTACCTCTTCAACGTGCTGAGCGTCTCCGAGCATGCAAATCTTCATCTTTGGCCTAGGAATGTGAGGCAACTTAACAGATCCGCTAAATCTCTTATCCTTTTGAGGGTCATAGTTCTTAAGACCAATCTGGAGTTCAATAGTCTCAGTGAACTTGCGTGGCTTTGTCTCCTTACAGTGAGTGACAATGGCGGATATCGCCTCTCTCAAAGCTTCACTCTGAAGCTTACTACGCCATTCAAAATTCAAATTTTAACCTTTTATAAACCCAAAATGACAAGATAATTACATAGAAATCAACACCCTAACACTTCCAATAGTTCTATATAAAGATTCAATTTTTTCACCTAGGCTATCTATGATTATACCAATTTTGTTTAGAATCTTATTAGGTTTATACAAGTACCCAAATCAACAAGCCCAATTAATCATCTGAATAATTATCACTAGAAGAAACACATAACGTTGATTTGAGCATACAAACCTCATTTTAGCACTTGCTCAAACAAATTTGCCTCCTGAAATTCACAAAAAGAAAAAAGTTTGCATGAGATTTACAATGTTGTCAAGAAACGTTCAAAGAATTCTCAGAACGACGGAAACACAAAACAATTGAAGAAGATGATTTACCTGTGGGAAGATCGGAAACAGAGAAAGAACGGCGAGAGCAGTGATCGTTTGTAACTTATATGAAACCAGAAGAGATAAACTCTCTTACCCTAATTGTGCTTATCATTGAAGCCCAGTTTCTACGAATTAAAGCCCATTATATAGGCCCACTTAGGAATATTATTGCATTCCCAATTCCGTACTTTAGCAAAAACATTATTTGTGAACCGCAGCTGCCCTAAAACATAATTTGGATGGTTGATGTGCGGTTCAAATGCGGATCATAAAGGTATAATGTAGTATGTGGCGGACAAAACAGTACGGATTAAATTGCTTGTTGTTTTTCCTTCATAAGTTGTAATATGTAATAGTACCGACGACTACAGCAGACCAACTACAGGCCGTTTTACCATAGAAATCAACTTGGTTCGCCACAGATTGTTGTTTGGTTCCAAAGATAAGATGGTCTAATCCGCTTATTGTTTAGTACATCTAGTCAAAACCACTGAAGGATCACACTAGACCGCACCACAATTTGTAATAAAAAATCAGAAACTACAGCTCACAGCACATGACAATTCTGCGAGTGTTTTCAGTGAACTGTTATCCCAGGGCAACAACGTTTGAATGCTTTGAAAATGGAAATACAAATATTATATATAATTTTAAATTATAGTTCAAACAATACTCGGCCTAAAAGGCAGACAATAACTATTCACTACAAATCTTTATATACAAAAAATTAGAAACAATCATAAGAAATCAATACTTGTCGGTGTATGAGTCAGACCAATTTCTTCTGTCAAATGTTTTTTTTTTTCCATCTTATCCAAACATAAATGAGAGATCATCCATAGGAACCTCATCAAGCCCTGCTGTATCAATATCCTGAAGACCCTCGAACCAGTTTCCAAGATCTGCCTGCTCGTCTATATCCTCTAGATCATGGAACGCTAATTTGGAGAAATCGATCGGAGCTTCCTCATCAACTGCACCGTCTCCAGAGTTACCTCCTCGGTTCGAGGTGCCTCTGCTTGCTGGACCTGTTGGGTGAGTTGATGTTGTTGTCGATCTTGATTGGTTTTCATTGTTGTTCTTTTCTTTGGGTTTCGGTTTGTTCTTGTTCCTGAAACCATCTTCTCTCTCACTTCTCTTACCTTGAACCCCTCCTCCACTAAGAACTGCGCTGTCTATGCTCGTTGTAACTTTGGATGAAGCACATCCGATAACATCATCTACCAATGCTTCTCTCCTCTTTGTACTAGACACTGCACCTACAAAACCCAAACGGCTCATCAGATTTTCCGACAAAAAGGTTTTAAGTGTGACCACTGTCTAACTATTTTATCAAGCGACTTGACCTTTAGTATTTAATAAAATACATTTAAAATATGCTTTCGCTTTTCACTGAAACAATCTTATCCAAGTTGCCATACTTTCCATACTAGAAGACACAATTGAAAAATCAACTACGGAGTCAACATCTAAAGTTCAGATTTCTGGTACCTGAACCCTTGGCCTCAGCCTGATGATTAGAAGGTTCATTGAGCGTGTTACTGGCTGTTCCAGAGCCACCATTTTCAGATGATTTTGCATCGTTGCTGGGAGAACTTAACAAGATGTCTTGAAGTGCGGGATCAGCAAAACAGCTAAGCCCAGTTGCTTCAAACTTACGACACCTAGCAACTGTCCGCCTGATGAACGACAACGCTGCTTGTCTTGTGACCTTGTGGATTTTCGCTGCTTTACTTCCACGGCATGCCTGTTTTCAGAGTAACATTAATAATTAAGAACCCCATATATATATCTCATCCCACAATCATTCATCCAGATTAATGCTGGTTTCTTACCATTCTTTTCTTGTGCGCTGTTTCCACCAGATGGTCCATAGCAAGATGCTCAATTTTCCTGCACGTAACCCTCAAATCTCAGCAAAAATAACTTCGTAACTTGAACGATAAGGAATCCGAAAAAGCCAAAGGCAACCTTTTCTCAACATCTTTCGCCTTCTGGATGGTAATATTTAGCTTCTCCAGCTTTTTCTTCTTGTTACGGATCTAGTATTGGTCAAAAATGGAATATGAGAAAGGTTACAACGCATCAAAGACCAAATTTTCATGAGGATCTGACAAAGAATCTTCCTAGTAAAGAATGCGATATTTGTTTTGCGTTTACCTGCTGATAAATGCCTTCCTTCAACTCCATAACATCAATGCTCATAGTTTCTTCAGCCAGATCAGGCTGTGATAAAAGGAAAATGGAAATAAGTGAACAAGAAGAGTAACACGTTTTTTTTCTTTAGCTCAAGTTCTTGACAGATTAGTTGACTGGTGAAAAAACCTACCATTGCCTCAGGAAACACACCAATGCTCTGTAGTTCCAGAAGAAGTCGCTCATCCAAAGACATACGTTGATACTGGGTGTCAGATACTGGGAAGTTGGAAATGTTCACTTCCCTAGCTTGCAATTGACCCAGACTATTTGAATATGTATCATTGCCGAGTGCAACATCTGAATGTGAAAGATCATCATCCCCAATCCACTGTTCATTGCTAGGGACAGATATAGACATGCAACCATTTCTGAAAGGGTTAGACACAACACTCCTCTCACTGGAAAATCTGTCAAACAAACAACTCTTAGGGGTCTGAAAATCCCCACTTGACTCTACTTCAAATTCCATTCTGTCTCTCTCTCTGAAGTCGGTGTCAATATAGGTACATGAACCACAGTGAGAATCGTCACTAGCGTAATGAAGAGACAGATTCTTCCCTCCATTGAATTGTACAACTTCTTCTCCATCATCTTCCTCAATTAAGGCAGAAAGTACCCTCTTATACAACGGAGTACTCTCATTCAATTTCCTCATGTCCAATCTCTCAAATGAAAGACCAGATACACATGATGAGGTTGGACCTGAATAGTCAACAATTCCCTCACCAGGGAGATGTAGTGCTTTGGGCAATTTACCACCCTGAAAAAAGGATTATCTTTCATTCATGCCACATTTAGATTATAAAAGAGACTATATAACTAGACATTGCTGCAGAAATTTGCAACTTACCAAGATGTTAAAACCATCTAAGATTGCCTCTGATAGAGATTCATCGAGTTCATCCGCAAAATTCAGCTGATTTTGGATAATTAAAAGTTAACAAGAGTTGGCATCATAGAGAGAAGTCAAATATGATATACAATATATTATCGATTATTACCTGTTCCTTCATGTTTTGCATGTCGTCTGCACTGACGGCAGCAAAGATGTGGTCCATATTCTTCCAAAACTTACCAGAACAAGCAAGATCTACATAATGATATTTCTAGTTAGAAGGAAATTTGTGGCGATAAAACTTGAAAGACATGACATATGGAACGATGAATACTTGCTGCCTTCCGTGCCGAATTGGCTGCTGCAAAAATATCTTCACGATCATCATCAGATTCACCTGAAAAGCCAAAAATCCACTTGAATTCATGCTTAGGAACTGACACCATCAGAAGCACGAGGTGCTCTTTAGGGAACATACAGCTGACATGCAGAGATTACATCCAAGTACCCAACTACCACCACTATCCTCTTAGAAATTAAATACATCCCCTTGTACAAATGAAAATAACTGAGCAAGAACTAATAGTTACCAAACCTCAAATATTCAGGATTAAGTCGCGTTCAGGATATAAGTAGAATATCCCAGAACATAGTTTGGTAATACTATCCGATAACCGTGAATATGGTATAAGATTGGAACTCAAGATGCAATAAAATAACTACCTGTAATATCTGAAGGAGTGTTTGCATTTGAGGCAAGCCGAGTAGAAGGTTTGCGATCTTTAACCTTTTTTGCAGGTGGACGCCCATATTTGCTGTCCAGAGAGAACAAAGGTAGACCAATTGGTCTAGCGTATTTAAGATTTAAATACAATATAATATTTTGAAAGTAGAAGGGGTAAGAAAAAGAACTGAATTAGGTAATAAAGTACCTTCTATTCTTATCTGAAGCAATCTTGACGTTGTGAAGAGGCTTCTCTACAGGTAAATTCCCCGACTTAACCATGATAGGATTAAAGCCAGGAGTTGTCAACGACGAAACACTTTCGCTCTTTCCTTGCTTCCATGCACCACCTCCTTTATGACTGGTTTGAATCTTATTCTTCCTTATCGGAAGTAGCGACCCTGATTTAGGAGTTGTGAACAAGTCACCACTCGCAAAAGCACGCTCTCTTGTTTTGGTGTCTCCAGCTCCTGAGTCCTCACTTTCAGATAACCCATATGGCGATGAAACATTCCTCAACTCCCTTTTCATTTTTAAAGGGCTACTATCAACAACTGAGAGTGACGTGGTGGTTCCAGGGGATGCTCTAGGACTAAAATCAGATGTTGCAAAACCTTGAGATGAGATCTTGCTTTCAGCATGCTTTATTACAGGCGAAACTACATTTGTTCTCCTTGTTCGAGAAGTCTTATGCGGTCTCTGGCCAACCCATTGAGCCATTGCATGTGTAGATGAACCTGCTAGAAATGGAAGTGTTAGCTTATTCCCATAAACATTACAGATACTGTATTTAGACAACAGTAACCTTGTAATACACCGGATGGGGAATCAACTTTGGATGAAGAATCAACACCCATAACGGCTGCTGTTCTTGGAGCCCTAGAAACCTTTCCTTTCAATATTGCACTAGAGCTGTTTGTGGGGATATCATCTAGTAAGTTTCTCCTGAATATGCATAATTATGCATATATCAGTCACGTAAACAATTTTCTATTATATTGAAGCAAAATCTAGAACAAAAAGCTTGAGGTATCTGCTCACTTATTGTTTCCTTTGGCTAGCCTCTGCTCAGTAAGTACTGAACGATCCCTTGCAATGGAAACAGTCTCCAACTCATTCCTGGATAATGCAACCATACCCGGACTGTCTGGCTCAAACGAAGCATCAAGTCTGTTAATCCCACTCACCCCGGGTGAAGATTTCGATCTGCAACAAATAGGCCACATTATGTTTACTTCGAGAAGGAACGTTATGCGAGAGGGATCAATCCGGAAAACTAAATAAGTACAAACGCATGTTGCAAAAAAAATCCACAGCATTAAGCATAATAATCACTATGCTAAAGGAAGAACTACCGAAATAAATTCAAGATGAAATCCAGTTTAAATGAGAAACTTGAAAACTCTGGCAGTAACTTATATAGCTCATGGACAATAGAAACATGTAAATTATCATAGCTCAGTTAGAAAGCAGAGTAAAAATCCCCACGAGTAACAACAACATGTAGAGCATCATGAATCCTGCAACAACAACCAGTAAACAAACGCAACATTCTTCTCTTTTAAGTCCACTTATGTCCCTTGGACTATAAAATAGGTAATAACATCTTCAAACAATGTTCAGTGTTGTATGTCCGGATTCCTTTAAGTTGTATTTTAGCTAACCAACAGGGATAACTACCAGGTTTACTAATCTTATATCTTTAATGCACACCTGAAATTCTGGGTGTCACAAGAACGCAACTTAGAGTCAGTTGTTGGCTTCGGCTGCATGACACGTTGATCAGGATTCATAATTCTGTTTCCTAGAGTAGCAACAGACCGTTTCCTTTTCATCCTTGTATCCCATCCTTCACCACCAACAGGTAATCTGCGTATCTTCTCTTCTATTCGCACTGGTTCTCCAGAAACACTTGGAGGTGAATCAGAGCCCTTTTCAATAACCTGCTGCCTTGCAAGGGCAGAAATTCTACCATCCCCCTGAAAGCAATAACAGGCGGACACCATTAAAAACAGTGACGTGGCAGAAATGCTTTTGGAACACACTAATTAAACAATCAAGCAAAATATCCAAATCTCTTGTCTTCTAGAAAGATGTCAAAACTTGCTAAACATGAAGTGGCGGATGAACATTATGGAAAAATTGCAAGGAAAATTAACAATCAATTATAGATCTCAAGTGAGGTTTAGATACAAACCCGCAAATCTGCGACGGTCGTGCGAGCACGCTTGTTTAATCCAAGCATCTTTTTCCTTTCATCGGATCTTTGAGCCATACTGTCTTGTGTTCTTGGAACCTGGTTTCTGACCTTATCAAAGTTTGCTGCGTCCATTCTCTCCCCAGGTGGTATATCATTTCGCCGTCGTTTCTTTGAACTTAATGTCTCGGCGTATTTGTCCAACTTGAATATGGATTCACTTAGTTTCTTTGCTAGATCCCTACAAGAAACCCAAGGTTTTAGTGAAGCTTAATAAAGAAAAAGAAATTGAGCAATAAGTCCTCGGTCTAGTAGATACTGTACTGTACTTAATCTCCTAAGCCATTTTCATCCACCTATGATTAGTCAATGGTCACAACAAATACATGTTTACAAGGCATAATTACAGTTTAAAAGATCAGTCACAACTTATGAAAGAAAGCAAGAAAATGCATACCCAGCCTCTCTGGAAGTATCTAGCACACTTTCTTTAAAGTGCTTGAGCTCCTCTGTTGCTACAGGTGGAGAAGGTCTGGAATGGGACATCCCAAAAGAATTCTCTTCTGACGAGGCCCTACTAGGGACACCAAGAACCCTTCTAAGCTCTCCTGAACGTGTATAGCTTTGATTGCCTAATCTAATCGGTTCCAATGGTAAGACTTGAGACAAATTTGGGGTATCAGATGACAAGCCTATGGTACCCCTGCTCAAATTGTTACCAGAACCTAGCATTATGCCCTTGGTCTACTTGCTTCACACTAAAAGCAACTCAAACCTGCAACCAGAAATAGAGATATTCGTCAATACTCAAATACAGTAATATCACTAAACTATCTTAATGGTTTAAAGAACTCAAATTTGACTAAAATTTAAACGCGAGCGATATAAGAGAATCGAATGGTAGCAAAACAGGTTCCAAAGACCAAAATGTGAAGACCCCAAAAATCCCAATTCTTGAAAAAACTCACCTCCGCACCTAAGCCAAAGCCATAAATCAACACAATTAACACGAAACCCCTAAAATTCCTCAACGCCGCCGTCGAATTCGATTTCCCGGCGAGAAATTGCAAAACCCTAGAATCACGGAGAAGAATCAAAAACACGGGAACTTCAACTATCGAGCTCAGAGAATCACAAAGCGTAATTCAGAGAAAGACCAAAGCTTTGAAATATATCTCTCACCTAAAATTTTCAACGAGGGTCAAGCTTTGTTGTTGTAGATCAGAGGGAGAGGGGAAAAGAAAAAAACCCCTTTCTACTCGCTCTTGGTTGGGCGAATTTGCTTGTGTCCATTAACATTTATGTACACAGATTGATGACGTCATCACTCTCGTCTCAATTACACACGGGTTTGACCAGTGTGTCATTTTAGGTTCTATATATCTTTTTTTTTGGTTTGTGATATTTTACAGTCGTAGAATTGTAATTTCTTTTGTTTTTTGGAGATTCACTTCAGTTTATTTAGACATGGGGTTCCATTGATAACATCGTTTAAACATAGCAATTAACATTTTTTTAACGGTTATAAAATTGGCGGTTAAAGAGAAAGTTGTTAGATTGATAACATCGTTACTAACGGTTATAGAATTGGCGGCTAAAGAGAAAATGGTTAGATTGATAATACCGTTTTAAACGGTTATCGAATTGGCGGTTAAATGATAGTTATGATCGGTTATCTTAAAAACATTATTGTAAAAAATAAACATAAAAATAACTTTAAAATTAAATAAAATATTTTATTTAAGGAAAGATAAGAAGTACAGTAAAAGCTCTATAAATTAATATTGTTAGGACTATAATATTTTATTAATTTATCAATATATAAATTGAATTAAAATACTAATTTGGGACCGAAAAAATGTATTAATTTATAGAGATATTAATTTATCGGATATTAATTTATAGAGGTTATACTGTATGTATTGTTAAAAATTCGAGTATTTGACCCTAAATTAATGATTTTCAAGAGGTTTTTTCATTTCAATAAATCTCATAAATAAGCCAAGTTATTAATGGCATCTATTAAAATTAGTGTAGGACGTTAAGATATCTTGTGTAGAGATAGATATAGATGATCATCACTCGACAAGAAGGGCCTTTATAATGTCTACGCATTTCTCCTCCTCGGCTGTTAGAAGATGTCCATAACCTAAGACCTCATGGTACTTGATCCATGGGAGCTTTTGTGATATATATTGATTAATTTCGTATGGAATGATTCTGTCTTCCATCCCTTGCCACACGTGGACCGATCCTTCGCCTTCCGCGAATGGACTTTCTAGTTCAGTCGGGTCGAATTCCCATGTCGCAAATCCAGCTATCATGTCCCGGTGAAGACATTCGTGGTCTCCTTGTTGTCGGACCTTTTCCTGCGGTTGGAACCGATCATTAAACAAAATGTTGGGTCAAACTGTACAAAATCTAAAGACTCATGACACTGGCTGACAAAAACCTATGGATGTAAACCTTAGTTATTATTTCCAATTTGACCATAAGCTTCTAAGAAGTTTTATTTTAACCCTTATATTTTAAGACAGAACTATGAACTTTTTATCTGTTTTTGTTTTGTCCATGAACGTATTCCAAATTTCAAATTCAACCCATGTTAATCGAAACTAAGCCGGTCACAACCAACCTTATTTCCAATTAGTTCTATCATTGTCACAAAATGCAAAAATGAAAAACGTTATGCTTATTACCATGCCAGGGCTTGGATTCTCCATTCTATTCTTTATGACGACCAAATCTTTATCGCTGCATAACGCATTGTTCCCTGTGATCATACTCGAAGACGGAAACAGTTTTTGGGTCAACCACCAATATAACAACCACGGAACATAATGAGCCACTCTAAACGTCCATTGGTCTTTCTTTGGCATTAGCTCCAACGCTTTACTCAATTTGTCTTGAGGCACTTTAGTCCACCAATAGTTCACAAATGGAACCACTAAGACAGCTCCAGCTAGTCTATGAACCCGACAAAAGGAACATTACATTATTAGGCAGAAGAAAATTAGTAGAAAAAAAACGGAAACACAACTTTGAATTTTTATTACCTGTGGGGAATGTATTTGAGGCAACTGTAAACCGAATAAGCACCAAGTGATATACCAAGAACGTAGAACTTTTGTCCGATCTTGAGTTTATCGGCGAGTTCTTGAATGTCGTATGCTTCACTTTTAACTGTGCGTGATGGGTGTGGATCACTTTCTCCGTATCCTGCTCTATCGTAGAACAAAAAGTATATCTCAAGTTCCTCAATCAGATCCTGCATAAAAAAAAAAAGTAAAAAGACACAAAGAAACTAATTGTTCATTGCAATATTTAAGGTTGTGGTTGCTTCAAAAGTCAATTTTGCTTTTGCGTCTACATGTGAATGATTTTCTATTTTAAAAAGTTTATATTTCTAAATAATAAAATGTTTTCACTTCTTCATAAAACTTAAAACTCAAACAGAGTTTTATTTATTACCATTAACACAATGTTTTATTTTTCAAGTACCAAAGACAGTGAATTCTCATTTAGAAGAAAAAAAATATACCAAAAAGCAAAGAAAAAGAAACACAAAAACCATATTTTTAATTACATGTAGCTAAAAAAAAAATTGCAAATAAAGTATCAAGATATCTAAAAATGGTGAAAATGGGCATGTGACATGTGCGAGAGTTAAGTGTACCTTAGGGATGGGAAATTCAATGTCTTTGGAGCTGTTGAAGCCATGAACGACGATGATCTTGTACTTAGCATTGGCTCTATCAACGCCTGATTCTCTATAGGCAAGATATCTTCCATCACTGAGCTTGATTCTCGGAGAAGTAACCGGAGGACCGTGTGGAACGCCGCAGATTCGCGGTGGTGGAGGCTTCAATGATCGGTAAATGTAGCCAATAAGGCAAACGAGGATCGCAACCATCACCGAAAGCATCATTATTGTTATTAATTATATAACCTGTAACAATATAAACATTCTGAATCACTATCCAATCTTTATTAACTTGAATAAATAAAAAAAAGAACAGGAAAGATAAATTTGGATCTGATAAGAAAGAAAAGAGGTAGAGAGAGGAGACCTGTTTTTTTAAAGAGTGAATAGGATTTGAGATGGAGAGATGCTTGTCGGCTGGTGAAGAAACTAATGATCTCATATTTATACCAAAATACTATTGATTAATGTATGGAAATTATCAGCTTATCACAGAAGTAGCAAAAGAGAGAGATGAGTGGGAATGAGAATGAGAAGAGACACAATCACCGTCAGATTGGAATCCACTTGTTGACAGTAGGAGGATGGTAGGAGTAGCACGCATTATTGTGACGTTGACGTGCGTAATTACTGTCTTATAATCCCAATCTTTTTGACTATGACTCTTATATCCGTACTAGTATTATTGTTGCATTATCATCATGGGTTCAAGTCCATACAATGCATCTTGTTAACACAAAGAAATTCTAAGTTATTTATTTTTTCGTGAATCTTCATGTCTTGGATTTTTTTTTTTGTTGACATGATATTGTATAGAGTTTAATACATTTTACATATAATTCATAAAATGTGAAAATTGTTGGATATTAATTAGATTATAACATTTGTAAAAAAGTCTTAAAATAAAATTAGTTAAAATTTAAATAGCAGTAAAATTCGAAACTAACTAAATAATTTGTAATATATACTAAGACAACTATTTAAAAAGATTCCAGCTAATAATTTGACCATTTAGGAATAATATATATTCTTTTAAAGAAATAATACCATATCTTGATAAAAAAAAAAGTAAACTAAAAGAGAAGCAAAATAGTATAATATGTTCTTATTAACTAAAAAAATCGATAATTATCTAAAAAGAGTATATGAAAAACTGGAAATTCAAAGATATATGACTTACCAAGATTAGAATGAAAGTGGATGTTGTGTGTGTGTGTATTGAAATTTTCTTTGCGTGCAGTTGTATATTATTGTGTATCCATATTCTCACTTTTCTAGTTTGTTCTTACTTTCTATTTTCTCTTGTATTTTGTTCTAAATATTTTCATATTAAAGCACAACTCAAAAAATGAATTGTTTAGCTAGCTGTCGTAACTAGAGGTTGTTAAACCTTTTGTTTTGTTCAAAGAGATGAAAGTGATGTAACCTTTTCTTTGCCAACTCATTGATAAATTGAAATTTGGAGTTAACTAACCAATCTAGAACAAAGCCTCTTAGAAACTCATATTTATAATAATGTCATTTTGAATAGGTTTGAACAATCTGTATCAAGCAAAGCACAATCCAGAGATGGAGATCCAAAATGTATTAAGCTTTCTAGTTTTGTGTGAAATGATGTGATAATCCGAAACCCCGAAGAAGTTCATGCATAAGCTCTAGTCTCCTCTAAGGTTCAAGACTAGCACATCAACATATATCTTTGTGAAAAAATAATATCACCCGGTTTCAACCAAGGATCCAACCCGGAGACTAGTTGGCTTCTCCTCTCCTTTTTCACATAAAATATTTTGTTTGGTTCAACTTCGGTTTTGTTTAGAGTAAATTGACCGGTACGGTAGGTTAGGGTTGAAGCAAAGATACTCGATCGGAAATTAGTTCCGGTTTTAAGTATTGGATAAGAAATTAAAACTGAATTGAATACCAACCAAAATTAACCGAAGTCAATGCTAATTTAAAGAAGGATCCCCAAAGAGACAATGACATGACACACATATAAAAAGATCGAAGATGGCAACATGCAGAGATAAAAACAAAGAAATAACTCGAGACCAAAACCACCTGTCTACATAATTGACACGTGGCGAATCCCTACATTCTTGAGAACACTTGTTTGTCTTCGGAGAAGACAGAGTAGCATTCTCATTGCACCGTTAATACAAAGGACCTTTCATCTTTCTATATTATCTTTTTGCAATCTGAAAAACAAAACTCACCAAAACGAGGGATTCTCTCTGAAAACACTCGAAAACAAAACTTAAAAGTCTTTTATGATCTTTGGTTTACTTTAAAGTCAGACAGTTCAAAGATTTAGCTCGATGAAGGTACACGAGACAAGATCTCACGCTCACATGTCTGGTGACGAACAGAAGGTAATAATCTACATCAATTGATCTTTTTCAAATTTGTGTTAAATGTTCTTTTGTTGCTTCTATTATTTTCTTCAGAAGGGAAATTTGCGGAAGCATAAAGCAGAAGGGAAGCTTCCAGAAGCTGAACAGTCTCAGAAGAAGGCAAAGCCGGAAAACGATAACGGCCGTTCTGTCAACGGCGCCGGAGATGCTGCTTCAGAGTACAATGAGTTTTGCAAAGCGGTTGAGGAGAATCTGTCCGTTGATCAGATTAAAGAAGTTCTTGAAATCAACGGTCAAGATTGTTCTGCTCCAGAAGAGACCTTGCTAGCTCAATGGTTAAGTCTCATAGATCGTTTGAACAACTTCTTTATTTAAGATTTTCATAATTTTAAGTTCGTATTTTTGTCTCTGAGCAGTCAAGATTTGCTGTTCTATGGGGCGTTAGCTAAATGTCCTTTATGCGGAGGAAATTTGATTTGTGACAATGAAAAGAGATTCATCTGTGGTGGTGAGATTAGTGAGTGGTGCAGTTGCGTGTTCAGCACGAAAAATCCTCCTAGAAAAGAAGAGCCAATTAAAATCCCTGATTCCGTCATGAACTCTGCTATATCTGACGTAAGTGTTCCTAAATTAAGAATCAAGTTAATCATGTTCTGTTTCTGTTTTTCGATTTTCTTGAGTTGTGTCATTTTCTTCTACTTTGATGTAGTTGATCAAGAAACACCAGGACCCAAAAAGTCGACCTAAAAGAGAGTTAACCTCTGCTGATAAGCCTTTCGCGGGAATGATGATCTCCCTCATGGGACGTCTCACGAGAACACATGTTAGTTGCCTGATTCTGTTGGTAGGGATCTTGGTTGTGATTTCTTACTCTACACGCTTAAGATGAAGATTTGTTTTCGTCTCTGTTGTTGTTGCAGCAATATTGGAAGAATAAGATTGAGAGAAATGGTGGGAAAGTCTCCAATACTGTTCAAGGCGTATCATGTTTGGTAGTTTCGCCGGCTGAAAGAGAACGAGGTGGTACTTCAAAGATGGTGGACGCAATGTAAGGGTTTAGGGTTAGTACTACTAGATTTCGTTTGTTTTCGTTTTTACAAGGTGTTGTTTCTTGTGCCTCAAGGGAACAAGGTCTCCCGGTTGTGAGTGAAGCATGGTTGATCGATAGCGTGGAGAAGCATGAAGCTCAGCCACTCGAAGCTTATGACGTGGTCAGCGATCTTTCAGTGGAAGGGAAAGGAATTCCATGGGATAAGCAAGATCCCAGTGAGGAGGCAATTGAATCCTTATCAGCTGAGGTATCGATTAGCCCGTCTAGTTAATGCTAATTTCAGATGGGATAACTTAAAGAATCTGATTTGGGTTTTGATATTTTCAGCTCAAAATGTATGGGAAAAGAGGAGTCTACATGGACACGAAACTTGAGGAGAGAGGAGGAAAGATTTTCGAGAAAGATGGACTCTTGTATAACTGCGCCTTCTCGATATGCGATTTGG
This sequence comes from Crucihimalaya himalaica, assembly GCA_004349715.1. Classification (NCBI taxonomy): domain Eukaryota; kingdom Viridiplantae; phylum Streptophyta; class Magnoliopsida; order Brassicales; family Brassicaceae; genus Crucihimalaya; species Crucihimalaya himalaica. The sequence continues at coordinate 3,769,112 of SMJT01000009.1, forward strand.
GAAAAGGGCGTAATGAGTATGATAATCGACAAAACATCATTAAGATCTCTGAGTTTCTAGGTTGGAAGGAGTTTTCTGACCTGCTAGTGTTTGCAGGTATTGTATTATGCAGCTGATCACGGTAACCGTGAGTAACCTGAATATGTACTTCAAGAGAGGAAAAGTAGGAGATGACCCTAATGCGGAAGAGAGGCTCGAGGAGTGGGAAGACGAAGATGATGCGATCAAAGAGTTTGCGAGACTCTTTGAGGAGATAACAGGGAATGAATTCGAGCCATGGGAACGTGAAAAGAAGATTCAGAAAAAGCCTCATAAGTTTTTCCCAATTGATATGGTCTAACAGCTGTACCTTGCGCCTCAAGCACCTCTTTCGTTGCTTGATGTATTGGGTGATTGATGATGTTCTGTGGATTCTGCAGGATGATGGGATCGAAGTGAGAAGTGGGGCGCTTGGTTTAAGGCAGCTCGGCGTTGCTTCTGCTCATTGCAAGCTTGATTCGTTTGTTGCAAATTTCATTAAAGTTCTGTGTGGTCAAGAGATTTACAAGTATTGTTCTCAACACATTCCTCAAAAGAACTCTCGTCTACTTGTGAATGTTCTAATCTTTGGTGGTTTTTTCAGATATGCGTTGATGGAGCTCGGATTGGATCCGCCTGATCTGCCCATGGGAATGCTAACTGATATTCACTTAAAACGATGTAGGCTTTGGTGGAGAATAATCTTCATGTGTCACTTCTTGCTGTTATGATTTTGACCTGTGAGTTGTGGCTCTGTTATTGTTCAGGTGAAGAAGTACTACTGGAGTTTGTTGAGAAGCTCAAGACAACAAAGGAGACGGGACAGAAAGCTGAAGCAATGTGGGCAGACTTCAGCTCTCGGTGGTTCTCTTTGATGCATAGCACAAGGCCTATGCGATTGCACGATGTCCATGAGCTCGCAGACCATGTGAGTAAATAGGGGTTGTCTCTTTGTTGTGATGTATTGTATGTCAGTGCACTAAAGTTTGATGTGTTGAATCTATGGAAAAGGCCGCGTCTGCTTTTGAGACAGTGAGGGACATAAACACAGCCTCTCGTTTGATAGGGGACATGCGTGGAGACACACTCGATGACCCATTATCTGATCGTTACAACAAAATTGGTTGCAAGATTTCTGTGGTAGACAGAGAGTCCGAAGATTACAAGATGATTGTGAAGTACCTCGAGACTACTTATGAGCCCGTGAAAGTCTCTGATGTTGTAAGCTTTGTGTCCTGGCATGCACTTTATAAAAGTCTCAGATGATTTGATTATTAATGATATGTTACTGTTGTTTCAGGAGTATGGTGTGTCAGTGCAGAATGTTTTTATCGTCGAGTCGGACGCAATTCCTTCACTAGATGACATCAAGAAGTTACCGAACAAGGTCCTTTTATGGTGTGGTAAGGAGTCAAAATCCTGGGTAACTGTCTTTCCTAATGTTTGGTCAGATTTTAGTTATATTGGTGTTTTCTTTCTCATAGGGACTCGGAGCTCAAATCTATTGAGACATATCTACAAAGGGTTCTTACCTGCGGTCTGCTCCCTTCCGGTCCCTGGTTATATGGTAATAAAAAATGGTCTTCTTTTGTATTTTGCAGTTTGCGCCATATGTTTAGATCATAATAGTCTTCTGTGGTGGTTTTTGTCTCCAGTTTGGGAGAGCGATAGTGTGTTCAGATGCAGCTGCAGAAGCTGCAAGGTATGGTTTCACGGCTGTGGATAGACCAGAAGGGTTTCTTGTATTGGCCGTAGCATCACTTGGTGAGGAAGTTAAGGAATTCACAAATCCACCAGAGGACACAAAGACATTGGAAGAAAAGAAGATTGGAGTGAAAGGGTTAGGGAGAAAGAAGACTGAAGAGTCGAAGCATTTCATGTGGCGAGATGACATAAAGGTTCCTTGTGGACGATTGGTTCCATCAGAACATAAGGACAGCCCTCTAGAGTACAACGAGTACGCGGTGTATGACCAGAAACAGGTAAATTATAGGCAAATAGTGAATCAGTTTAGCTCAACAAGACACTTAGCGGTTTTGTCTTATTAGTATTTTGGTCTTGCTTGACAGACAAGTATAAGGTTCTTGGTGGAAGTGAAGTACGAGGAGAAGGGAACAGAGATAGTCGATGTTGAACCAGAGTAGACAATAGATATCGACAGCAGTTTTTGATTTTTGTGGTTTTGGCGGCGAGAAGCCATGCATAGATGGTTTTTTGGTGTTTCATGTTTCTTTTCTAGGTTGCAATGGTGAATGTGAAAGTGGCTTCTTCTCTTGGGTTGTAAGGAAACTATTTTAACTATATAACAGTTGCTGTGTAAAGCTTTTGGCTATGTAAATAGATTTACACGGTAATGAGTACTCTACTCTGTTAAATGGACTAAAACTAACTGTTTTTGCAATAATTGATTATTACAGGAAATGTTGATCACGGTTAACTAATCCCACATCTATATTAGAGAAGACGTATAAACCAAAAGAAAACAAATAGAGCAAAATTTTGCCCACATGACGTATCAAGTTTCAGAAATTTGGTAGACGTTAATTAGATATTAACATATAGATGTGTAAGAAACATTAACTCTTTTAAGTTTTTTTCTGAAAAAAAAGGATAAGCAGTTTGTTCGTTGATTTTTTCTGTTACAATACAACATGATCATACGGATCCATTTGTCTGATCATCACCACCAAAAATTTCAATTATGCAGACAACTTTTAAGGTAATTTTGTTGTCTCTGTGGATTCATAAGCAGCATCGGCTGAAGAAGTATCTATGTCGTTGAGACCTAACTCCTCGTTTTGATCCCATGACCTCTCGTACTCTTCATCTGTAGTTTAAACATAACAACACTTGTTATTCGAAACCCGAGTCCTGTCCTTGATCACATTCTGAGTCTTAATTTAAGTTTCAACTTAACTTCATTATTACGCAGTTTACAAAATTCATCAAGAAAAAAAGAAAGAACGAATACGTCTTTTATTATTTGTTTCGATCTTGTTCAGATCCAACTTAAGGCTGTAGTCAGGGTAAACGAGAAACTTACATGTGAGCTGATGATCATCTTTGATATCATCTGTTACTGGTGCAATAAAGGAATTTGCTAATTCATCATCAAGAATCAAAGTCCATGGCTGTTCTAAGCTTAGGAGCTGCAAGAAAATAAAACACAACTTCATTATCGCTTCTTCTTCCACATCAGGAACAAAACATGGCTAATAAACAGAATTTCAATATAGTTGCTACCTTAGTAAGCCTGGCTCCAAATTCTCTCCACTTGTTCAACTTACTCTCTTCCAGACTATCACCAAAAGTGAATCCGTGAACTCTTGCTAGGCCTGTGAGCATCCATACCACACATCAGTCAGTAGCTAGCTAGGAGCTATAATCCATCATTGGTAATAACAAATCTCAAAACACTTCCATATCCAAACAATAAAAGCTTTGTACGGCAGAATATTGATACTTGGATCAGCTACTTGGCATACTGATCTATGCCATGGTTCAATATATATGTTCTGGAGTACTAAGATCACTTAAAATGATTATGACAAGGATAAAAGATAACGTTGAGATGTTGAAGGGCATACTCACTTTCTCTGATCTGTGTGACCAACCCTTCTACTGTTGTTACCATTCCACCAAGTGTACCACCAGCTAGCTCCAGATCAAGTTCTGGGATTATCACCCCTGCAGTGTCCGACTAATACACAAGATCAACAAAATTTACCATTAATGACATTAAAAGGTGTTACTCTAAGATTATAATATATTCTAACCCATTTCCTAGCCTACGTAGTGGATATTAAGGTTGTCTACTATAATATTGCTATCAGGTGTGTTATAGCCATACCAAAGGCCCAAAAAGATCAACAAACCTGTTTTACATATGATATCGAAGTTTTCCCTCTTATCTGACACTTTCATAACACCTTTCTCTATCTAAATATTTCATTTTGTGGCAGGACATGAGAATATACCATACACTTAGAATGAAGAGTACACAGGATTTCACAGTACCAAATAAGATTTAGCAGTGAGCTGGATTCATTGTCAAACCTTTACTCAACTTAAACTACATACATTTGGTTAAGTAATCTTGCATTTTCAGCTACTTTGAGATACATAGAATGATGTGGGGAAATCTCTCTTGATCCTCCACTCATCCAGCATTTTCCTAAGAGATAACTGGCGCACTACGACATTATACAAACAAATTGAAGCGAATGACTAACCTTGATAACATCTCGGCTAAGGTCCGTAACATTCCTTACAGAGAGAGTAATTTTCTTTCCCTTCTCAGGAATTGCACCACCAGGCTTCAACTGCTCACGATAACCCTAAAAAGTTAGTAACCTAAACACCAGGCATATATCTGGAAATTCTCTAACAAGATCAAACCAATGATACCCAACCTCAGAATTACGATAGCCACAATTGTCACATGTAGATGCCATGACAATAACTTCCTGAAAGTATGGGATTTCTATTTTCTGTTAAGTGGTAAACAACAGCTAGGAGTTCACCAATAAACACAAATACGAAAATTTGTTGCAGAAAATCAAGGAAAGGAAGGATCCAAACTTTAAAAGGATACTAGTCACGAACATCCGTGTCTCACACGGCTCTGTACATGCTCCGCAAGTTGAAGGGAAAGTCATCACCTGTTAGAAAAATTGTAACGTGGTATGAAATATCTTATTACGATCTATGTTTTTTACACTCACAAATACAACATTGGGGGCTGATTTCTTTTCTCGAGTGATCATAACCTTATACCGAACATTCAACAAGCACTATTCCAAAAGTTACAGTGTCAGAAGTTACCTCTTCAGGTGCACTGTATCTGAACAAGTTATCGGAAATATCAGTGCTATTACTCTGAGCAATCGCCCGATGACCAGCGGTTGCTCCGATTGTTCCATTAGGTACATAAGTTGTTTTAGCAGAAGGTGCGCTAAGGCTTCCTTCCGAATGTCCAGCCTGAGATGGGTTAGCAAGATATCCAAGTGTTGCTTGTTGCTCTGGTGTTCGCTCATAGAACTTGATGGTCAAAGAGGGATCTGGGGATGGAGCATGTCTGCCATGTTGTAAACTTGTCATAAGCAAATAGAAGAAACATAACTTCCTCTATTTTAAGGTATTTCCAAATTGAATATCCTTACGGGTTCTCAATGAAACTGTTTCCAGCAGGATCATCCAAAATTAAGGTGAAGAATGTCTCTGCTTTAGCACAAGCTCTCAGTTTGGACAAGAATTGGTCTATTGCTTCAGCAGTTTTAGGATCAACTTTCTGTGTCCAGTAAAATATATAGTTAAATATTATTGACTGTAAAACAATTAAACTTAGCATAAAACATAAATGTCCAGCTCCCAGGTAGAATTTACCCTGCGTTCTTCTTGGAGAGCACTCAGTTCATCGACAGCTCGCGCTAGTATCCCTTCCACCTAGAATTTAAACAAAAAAGTGGGAGCTATTGACAAATAACTGGACAGTAGAAAAACCAAAAATCTGAAACGAAATTGCATATGCCTATATTATATTATACCCACCAAGCTAACACCAACAAGAGGTTTTCTCAACTGCTAACACCAGGTTAACACAGATAGGGTTCTCATGGCACTCATCCTAATAATTAATGCCCATGAGATAGTTTGACGATTATATTGTCATTAAATGCACCACTAATATGTTCTCATGAGTAGACCACACGTTTTAGGTTGTTCTAAGAAATAGATACCCCCGAAAATGAACTGTTCATAACAAGATGGTTAAGATATTAAGGACTTACAGTAGACAAACTTCCACGTTGGGCCTCTGGTGGAATCTCAAAATCCAGTTCAGGAATCTGAAGACATATATTCGCAAACTACTGTCAGTTTCCAGCTTCAAATAAGTCCAGTTTTCATGGTATGATAAGCAAATTAATTCAAAATTTTCAGAAACGTTAAGAAAAGCATTTTTTATAAATGTGCAGGAAGCAGCTCAGGTTTGCAAAATGAGAGTATTTTGAATATAAATAAGCAATGACATGTCTAGAACTGAAAAGACCTCTCACCATAATAGTGGCTGATTCAGATTTCACAACTTGCCGGTAAAATATCTGCATATAGACAGATACAAGAAGGTAAAAGCTAGCTTAAGGAGCGAGAGACAACAAAAAGCAGATATTTATGTTTCTTATAATAAGCATGGAGGGCTACATTCTACCACATGGTATGTATATCTCCAAATGAACCAAAAAGGAAAATGAGTAGACAAGAACAGAAATTCTACCTTCACATCACCAGCTAGAACCTCTAGATTGTAACAGCATCCTCGGGGTTGAATCTCGCCCGCAAACTGAACTTCATTATTCCTATCAAATAGATCAGAGATAAAATTATAGGTTACATCTTTTGGATTGAAAAAACAGAAAATATCTAGTGAATTTTATTGAACAATGACCCTACTCAGATCAAATACATAAATGCATCTCCAATTCGTCAAAACTTGTACCTTTCTCCGCAGTGTGGACATTCAAATGCAGATATTAAGACCTGTAACCATAAGTAAATTAGCAGTAAGCTAACACAAGGTAGAGAAAAGTATAATTAAAACACATAACCAAGAAAGCACGTTTCTTTAATTCAACTAGAAATCTAGCATCCACGAATGTGGTCTATTCATACGGAGTTTAAGTTTGCAAAATCTGAATCTGGAAAATGAACAAAATTGGTACTCTTCAAAACAGGGTATGACATACCTTTCTGAAGTGAGGAATTAAGGTCAATAGAAATCTGGTTGTTCCCTGGAAAAGAAATTAGAAGCTATGTTATGCATAGAAGAAGGAACAGGAGAAAGACCAAGAAAATTTCATACAACGGATTTACAAAAAGAATTCGGTAAAAATACACTAGTAGCTGAAAGTTCACCATATACAGATTCTCCAGTTGATCGCCAGAAGCACAAATATCAGTATATATCACATCAAATTTCTCAGTCCATCACCAAAATGTAGCCAGAGTTGTCCGCGCTACAGTTCATAAAAATCTAAAGAACTATTGGATTGTACACTATTGGAAACAAGCTGACACTAAAGAACACAAGCATAAAGAGAAACTAGCCTGTTTCCTAGACCTTATATTAGTCAACAAACGTTGCAACCAGTATAACTCTGCCTATGACAAAGGAGAAGGACTACATAACCAACATCAGGAATCTCAAAGAAACTATGAAAGTATGTGTTTGTGATAGGGGAGAGTTACATTTTCACTGCAGCGCATGCACATGCTCTCAACCACATAGAGGGGAGCACCAAAGGAGTGATCGGCGGAAACAGCTTCAACCACAGATCTGACATCAATTTGTTCATCACCTCCATTGTCCATAATCTTCAAAGTTTCTCCAAACAATCCCCAAAAAATCTGATTAGCCAAACAAGTCAGCGATTTCCACACCTAAATTGGTTTGCGAACAAACACATTACGAAACAGAAATAAGCAAAAAGCAAGAAACTTTGTGCACATCAACAGCTAATTCTATAAGGGTCCCTACTGAATTCATATTTGAAGTTGAAGAAGAACAAAATTTCGTTGACGATTATTTGCAATTTCCTGGAAAAGCTTATAAAAGTTCTCGCATTTAGAAGTTGAAACCAATTAGTTATTGGCAAAGGTTCCAGAGATACATAAAGACTAAACCATAGATTACAAAAGCAGAGATAAGAGAGCTCTTGAGACAGAAGAGAGCTATGAGCAGAGATACGAAACACAACACGGAACAGAGAGCTTTGTACCTTGAGCAGGCAAGATACGAGCGACAGAGAGCTCACGTCGGCGGGAGAGAAACGAGTATTTGAAAACGCAGAGAGGGAATCTGGGCTCTGCTGCTCGAGATTTAGGGTTTGTTTGCAAATTTGCAGAACCAATCGTCGTTCGTTTTTTTCTTTTCTTTCTAAACGACGACGTTGTTTGTGTTTCGGAAAACCCAATTGAAACGAGGGAAGATAGGCCAATTCATATACGAACTATATGACCATCCGATAATATAACGGTTTAAATCCCTAATATTTGCATTATGAAACCATTATGTTTCTTCATTTCTGTTTTGTTTATTTTCTTTGATTAAGTGTGAATAGGTATCCACTTGTTTCTTTTTTTTTGTCAAGGTTTACTCAACTGAGTTTCATATTGTGTAGCAGTTTCACAGATATTGCGGGCTTTGCATCACAAAGAACCGACCGTTGGACAAAAGGATGAATGAAGCATTGGGGTTATTGACTTGTATATTATTGGGGTTTAAATTTAAGGACTTTAGGTGTCTTTAGATATCCTAAGTTGTGTCTAGAGTTCATTGAATCATTTCATCACGACTGATCCATGATTCGTCAAACAACTCTCATAAGCCATATTGGCAGTGCACATCGATCAAGTGCAGACCAATCCAAGGTCCCTGGAGCCAAATATATAACCCACATCGAAGAGCCATATCAATCATTGGACCAACCAAAGCATCCGACCAGCAGCGAATCCATTACATGAGTAATCGATCCAAATCATAGCCCACCTGATCCGGAAATTGCATCAGTCACAGCATCGACCATCCCTTCTCCCTTCATGAAACTTCCATTAGTGTTTGCATTTACCCTTTGCAAATCCTATTCAACTGGGAAAATAATGTTGAGCATTTAAGAGATTGCAGAGTTCAACGTCTGTCAATAGCTTTTCCAGCGTCTAGTCATTGAAGATTTATGACTGAGTATTGCTCTGGTCAGGATTTGAGACGAAACTATACAAGTTCGTAATCAAGTATAATCGCTCTTTGGAGACCATATGAAGATTGGTGATGAGAAAAAACTCAAAACACGTCTTAAATTGAATACAATAGCAGCCGCAAAAGCATATTCAAAGGTTAAAAGAAAAGATTACAAGTTTGTGATTACTTAACTAATTAGCAAGCTTTAATGATTCACATAACTGTAAATAGAGCATCAAGGAGTTAAAATCAACAATGCAATGAATCTGCAAATTACATGTACATATATACATAAAGCCCAACCAGGGTTAGATAGGGGATCGGAAGAGACGAAAACCTTAGACAAATGTGTGTTCTTCCATGATCTACTAAAAAGCTTCAATATATAGTGATGTGAAAAAACCTGATTGATTAGGCAACGGCTTTAGAATCATTAGAAGAAGAGGCCTCACCAGATTCAGAGTGTTCATGGCAATGATCATGATCATGATCATGGTTGTTATCTTCTTCTTCGCTGTCATCCTCATCAAATGGCTTCTGTTTGTGAAAGATGCAACATTTCTTTGAACTCTTCTTCTGCATGAACTCGTTGTCCACGGTCCCATCTTTCCATGAAACTTTCTTCTTCTTCCGGTTCAACCGAAGCACTAATCTTTCTGTAGGTTGTGATTGAGAAACAGGGTTTTCTAATATGACAGAAGTTGTTGCTGAAGAAGAAGGCCTTGTCGCTGTGCTCATAGCTCAAGATAAGCTTTGATTATCTGCATAGGGAGACAAAAATGATCAATTTTTGGCTTGTGTCTTTTCAAGACTTGTGTCTTTTCTCTAAAATTCGGTAAACCCAGATAGGGTTCTCATGGCACTCATCCTAATAATTAATGCCCATGAGATAGTTTGACGATTATATTGTCATTAAATGCACCACTAATATGTTCTCATGAGTAGACCACACGTTTTAGGTTGTTCTAAGAAATAGATACCCCCGAAAATGAACTGTTCATAACAAGATGGTTAAGATATTAAGGACTTACAGTAGACAAACTTCCACGTTGGGCCTCTGGTGGAATCTCAAAATCCAGTTCAGGAATCTGAAGACATATATTCGCAAACTACTGTCAGTTTCCAGCTTCAAATAAGTCCAGTTTTCATGGTATGATAAGCAAATTAATTCAAAATTTTCAGAAACGTTAAGAAAAGCATTTTTTATAAATGTGCAGGAAGCAGCTCAGGTTTGCAAAATGAGAGTATTTTGAATATAAATAAGCAATGACATGTCTAGAACTGAAAAGACCTCTCACCGTAATAGTGGCTGATTCAGATTTCACAACTTGCCGGTCAAATATCTGCATATAGACAGATACAAGAAGGTAAAAGCTAGCTTAAGGAGCGAGAGACAACAAAAAGCAGATATTTATGTTTCTTATAATAAGCATGGAGGGCTACATTCTACCACATGGTATGTATATCTCCAAATGAACCAAAAAGGAAAATGAGTTTCAACCACAGATCTAACATCAATTTGTTCATCACCTCCATTGTCCATAATCTTCAAAGTTTCTCCAAACAATCCCCAAAAAATCTGATTAGCCAAACAAGTCAGCGATTTCCACACCTAAATTGGTTTGCGAACAAACACATTACGAAACAGAAATAAGCAAAAAGCAAGAAACTTTGTGCACATCAACAGCTAATTCTATAAGGGTCCCTACTGAATTCATATTTGAAGTTGAAGAAGAACAAAATTTCGTTGACGATTATTTGCAATTTCCTGGAAAAGCTTATAAAAGTTCTCGCATTTAGAAGTTGTAACCAATTAGTTATTGGCAAAGGTTCCAGAGATACATAAAGACTAAACCATAGATTACAAAAGCAGAGATAAGAGAGCTCTTGAGACAGAAGAGAGCTATGAGCAGAGATACGAAACACAACACGGAACAGAGAGCTTTGTACCTTGAGCAGGCAAGATACGAGCGACAGAGAGCTCACGTCGGCGGGAGAGAAACGAGTATTTGAAAACGCAGAGAGGGAATCTGGGCTCTGCTGCTCGAGATTTAGGGTTTGTTTGCAAATTTGCAGAACCAATCGTCGTTGTTTTTTTCTTTTCTTTCTAAACGACGACGTTGTTTGTGTTTCGGAAAACCCAATTGAAACGAGGGAAGATAGGCCAATTCATATACGAACTATTTATATTTATATTTCAAGAAACGGACAACTATTTTAAAATAAAAATTCACGTAATCTGAATCTTGATTTTGATCAGCATATATATATATATATATATATATAGGATTAGAGACAAATTAAAAAATTTGAGACAAACCAGATTTTAGATCCATCGTTTTGATCAATTTTTTTTTACCATACTTGAGATGATAATTTGGAAACGTGATTTTCTAAAATTTTTAATTGTATTCTTATATCTCAACTACGTAACGTAGGTCACATATATTCAAACCGCCCAGTTAAATACAAATGGCCTAACTAATTAAGGGTGTCATAGTATATCTTATATAATAAAGTAAGGTTCGCTTACTCACAAGCTGACACGTGTCATCCTTCATTTTAACATTCATGTTAACTATTTTTCTATTTTACCATTTTACTTTTTCATATTCTCATTTCTAAAAGGAACATATATAAGAAAAATAATTTCTATTAATTACACATTTAAAATTAATTATTACAATTTGACAATAACTTAACAAAGAAATATACAAAAGAAATCAATTATTACAATTTGTCATCCTTCATTTTAATTATTTTTCTATTTTACTTTTTGATATTCTCATTCTTAAAAGAAACATATATAACAAAAAAAACATATACCAAGATAATAAATGATTTAGGGTTTGTTTGCAAATTTGCAGAACCAATTCGTCGTTGTTTTTTTCTTTTCTTTCTAAACGACGACGTTGTTTGTGTTTCGGAAAACCCAATTGAAATGAGGGAAGATAGGCCAATTCATATACGAACTATATGACCATCCGATAATATAACGGTTTAAATCCCTAATATTTGCATTATGAAACCATTATGTTTCTTCATTTCTGTTTTGTTTATTTTCTTTGATTAAGTGTGAATAGGTATCCACTTGTTTCTTTTTTTTTGTCAAGGTTTACTCAACTGAGTTTCATATTGTGTAGCAGTTTCACAGATATTGCGGGCTTTGCATCACAAAGAACCGACCGTTGGACAAAAGGATGAATGAAGCATTGGGGTTATTGACTTGTATATTAGCAACTAATTTGTCTTTTTAGATGCATTGCTCATACGTATTTAAACCGTTTTTAGAGACAAAAAAAATGTATTTGTTAAAACGCTTACATATGTATGTCAACTTAATTCAGCCAACTTGACTTTTCTTTATTTGGATAAACATATGAAAAAAAGAGTTGTCGATTAATAATGGCTGTTGTAAAAGTTACTAATAAATATGATGTGGTCTTACATCATCATTACAATCAAAGATAATGATGATATGACTCAGCCATCTGGATTTTTAAGGTATTTAATTACGATAAAAACACATCTATCCTGGAACGGTACTAAAGTTGTGCAAGGTGCGTAAAAGCCCTCAAATGCAAAATGATCATAAACAAGAAATGAGACATTAGGGTTTTGGGAAGGAGAAAGATTATAAGTTTAAAAAAAACTCACATTAATAGACAGCTACACACTTTGATTAATAGAAAACTCACGTTGCTTATCCCCTAGAATATCTTTTTCATACCATTCTCATATGTAGCTGTTTTAAATACCAAAGTTCTTACCCTTTCCCGATTATAGCACACAATGTAGTTTGAGCCGGCCCGCTGCATTCATCCACTTCAAATGTAGGGATGTTAAAAAAAGGTTTAAATTTACATAGTTAACCTGGTCCGCTAAATATAATTAAGCCATGGTCCTATATAAAAATTACAGGGTTTTAAACTGGTCAAAATTTCATAAGGGTTTTGGATTCGTGGTTCATGGTAGATGTTAATGGGATTGCTCTAGTTAGGCTCAAAGTTGAGTTTGTTGTGTTTTGTTGTGAGTCCAGTCAAGATGTGAACAGAAGGGTATAAAGGATAAATGTGTCGTTAAACAGAGATGCGATACATTGTTTTTTTTTTTTTCGGGATTTATTATAGCTGCAACACAAATGTACTGGTTTTTGGAATCTGTTAACTATAAAACACAAATGTACTGGTTTTGTGTTTGATTAATATCTGGTTTTCTGTTTTGTGTGAGCATTTCTTATTTAAATTCGATTTTTTATTTTACAGGGTTCGGGCCGCGCTGAGTTTAAACTTTGTATTTAAAGTATGCCGGGTTTCACAGGGTCAGATTTCATTCAGGGTTGGGTTGAACAAACCAGAATCGAGCGTGGCCAAAACCCTTTATTTAACTTTCTTATTCAAATATGAGATCAAGATTGTTTGTAAAGGAACAAGAAGGGAGAGTTTAAGACGACATATTAATGAAGTGTTTTCAGATGTATAAGGAGTCCAAAAATTCTCTAATAATTTTTTTACGATCTAAATCTTATATGTTATTGCAAATCAATCAGAACACATTATAACTCCATTTTAATGATATAAAATTGATTTAATTCCATGACCAGTAACAATTTCTTTTCATTGTTTATTTGGTTTTAGTAACATTTTTTAGTTATCTATAAATTACACTCATAGCTATCAATCATATCACATATTGAAGTCTCATTCAATGTGGCTGCGAGACGGTGGTATATTGGTATGGATTCAGAGTGTGAAGGGTGTCTCCCAAATTCAAACCCCACATTACACCCATACCTAAACTTACATAAAATGCAAAAAATGCACTGAACTAGACATCGTACATGTGCTCTACAGTTTTCAGTGTCTTTAATATCACACGGTCACACCTATCATAAAATGTCCGTAAGTCCACTGCACCGGTGCCATACCTATCGAATAAAGAATTGTAATGCTTTACATATTATCACAAAGACATGTAGTATTGTGGTTTATATCAATATTTGTCTATGCGGTACTATCCAAATTTAAATTTGACAGAATTTATGTTGTTAACAAAAAAACGAATCTTTTATACTAATGACTAACAAGTAGGAGGGTGTATTCAACTTAGCATTTTAGAAGATTTTAAGGTATTTTTAAAATCCTCTGTTATTCAACTTGTGATTTTTAAATCACTTCCCAAATCCAGTGTTATTGAATTAGAACTTTTTATAAAATCATTTAAAATAACTCACAATCTCTTGCTATTCAATTAACAATTTCTAAAAATCATATCAAATCAACTGTTATTCAAAATATAAAAGTTTTTGTTGGAGAAACTCAAAACAATGATTTTGGGAGACTCTTGATACAATTTTACTTGTAAAATTAAAATGAAAAAGTCACACCTCCAAAGGTAGTATTTCGAAAGATTTGTAAGAAAAAAAAAATCATCTTTTTCTCTTTCGTTATTCACTTGTTCTCATCATCCATTTTTTTTGTTTTTCACTCATGAAAAACACAATCAATGGATTATCGATTCCTCTCTTTGTCTTTAATTTCGGATTGAATCCAGATTCCTCTCTATTTCGGATTATGGGCTCATGATGCAGAGCAATCTTTTTAATCGAAAGGAGAGAGGTGGTAAGATCTTCGCCGGATTACAACGATGGAGCAGCAGCGTGAGATTACTATGAAACGGATCTGGTACTTGCTCGAGCATGGGGTCTTCAAGGGATGGATGACGGAGACAGGTGTTGAGGCCGAGCTCAGGAAATTAGCTCTGCTCGAGGTTTGCGGCATTTATGAATGGTTCATCACCGTCTTCTCTTATTCATTTCCTTTCCCTTTGGCTCTACGGATATGGGATGTGTTCCTATCCGAGGTAAAATTCGAACTCTCTCTCTTTCAATATTTGTTGTAATCAATGTCTCATTCTGTTATTTTCTCTTGTCATTGTGCGTTTAGGGTGTTAAAGTTGTGTTCAAAGTCGGCCTAGCGTTATTGAAGTATTGTCAAGATGAGTTGGTGAGTGAGCTTTCTTTACGAGCTGCAACATTTCAAGACTGAACATTGGGTAAATTTTCCTCTTTCTTCAAATACTTGTAGATTTTATTCAGTTTATGGCTATTTTCCTGTGTCATCATGCTGCGTTGATGAATTTGTAGGAGGATACTCATGCCACAGAACCTATTCTTCAAAAACTGGGTATGTGTACTGCCTTTCTTTTGTGCAACCATATGAGTACTGCCTTGTGGTACATCTTTTCAGTATTACTTCATGAAAAGTGAAATCTGTTAAGACCAAACAAAATATATCTTGAAACATTTCCTTCTTTTGTGTTGGTTGGTTGCCTACCTCCTTTCTTCACTTCTTTTACTCTGGCTAGACTCTGAGAAATAACACGATTGTGGTAATATATTGAAATTACTGTGCTTGAAACTTGTTATTAGTTAAATTCGCAAAACCAAGCTTTTCAAAAATTGTTAAATTCGCACTCTATATGCAGGTAAAATTACCGTTTGAAAAACTCATACATGCTCTGAAAATTTTCCCTGAAGATGCAATGAATCTGGATACCTTGCTACCATTGGCTTACTCTATTAAGGTTCTCTTTTTTCTTTGAAAAGTGAAAGTTTTCTCCTTAATAATGTTCTGCTGGTTAAATTTCTATGATAACTCGGGAGGGATATGAAAGAATCAAATTCGTGATATCGACATGCTTAGCTTGATGAATACTATAATCCCTTCTAATGAACAATTGAGGGCACTGATAGTATTCTTGAAAAATTCATGAGCTTTCTTGAGTTGTTGATTAACAATAGTGGCATTAATGTAATGTTGATCCCAGGTATCAAAGCGTTTGGAAGAACTGAAACTGGACTATGAGAAGAGTAATGCAAAACCGGTTCAACCATGAAGAACCGATTGGTAATAACTTGATCCCATCTGTGTCTTATGCAGCTTCAGGTGGTTACACAGCTTTTTAAAGTCTCTACGTAATTTTGCTATGATGTGAAACATAGCTGGTTTTAGGATAATGATTGGGAACAGCTTGATTTATAGGGCTGAGAGCGGAACTGCTTAGTTGGGAACCAGGGAATTAAAATATACTAGTTCATGGAAACATTATATAAGCTTCTCTCGTTGATTTAAACATCTTCTATTATAGTCATGTTTTTAATTTTCTGTATCTCACAATGAACCTTGTAATTGCACACATGGCTTCCATTTTCACGACACTTTTCGGTTTTGTAAATGTTTGTTTGGTTCTGCAACTTGATCATCTCGTACTCTCACAAAAGTTTGATGGATCATGGATGGTCTGTGTCATTCTATGCTAGTTGATTAATATTGCATTAGTATTGTGGAAGCATTGTAATATACTAGATTTGTGAATTATGCTCGAGCCTGCACACTACTCTATTTCTATTTTCTTTCTTATAAATTGTTTTTACTCTGTTTAATAAATAAGGGTCCTATATCTGACAATTCATGGTTGGATTAATGTTTAAGAGCTCTGATGATTAATGTATACATCTTTAGTGAAACTCTTGCTCCGTTGAAAAATCTTAACGCTATCCACAGTGAAGTAAAAACAATTGAAGTTTCCTTGTATATGCAACTTCAAAGACACAAAATCTTTGGCTTTTACCAATGCCAATTTCAAGCGCTTTTCCAAAACCTGAAACCAAAGCAGACCGGGTTACGTTTCCTCTGCAGCCTTGAGCTCTTACCTCCATTTAAACCACTCGGTTTGTTGTCACATTTCTCTGTTGTTTGGCTAAAAAGAGTTGTGGCTTGTGAGACTGTTATCCTTGGGACCTCAGAGTTTGTTGTAAGATCGATCTCGGGTGATGCATGAGCTATTTTGTTGCCTTTTCTTGCAAAAGAACTCGATCCACTTCGCCTATGAAACAACTCATACGGTTAAATCTACTCGCAAGCAAACATCTTTAGATTTTATATTTTTACCTGTCGCTGTTGTTGTTGTTGTGATAATGTGTCCAGCTTTGTGCCTGATCTTAAACCTAATGATTCTAAACTCTACCTCCAAAAGAAATTGTACTACTACCATTAGCCATAAGAACATAAACGAAATTCTCGAAACCAGCAAAATCTCTACCCTAATTCGAACTAGCCACACAAAATTCTGAATCAGTGAAATGCTAGATTACCTCCGACGGCGAGATTCACGGTAAGGAGAAGTGGCCAGACAAATTTGTATCTCCGAGCGAATGATTCCTTGGGAGGAGGCGGAGGAGGAACAGAACCACCACCCATCGAATACGAAGCCGCGACAGCTGCAGCAGGAGACGGAGCTGATGATGGAGGAACAGTAGAATCCTTGAAATTGGCTTCAACGTGCTTCAGCTGAGCAATAATGGCTGACACAGATCACAATCGAGATGAGATCACACAAAGTCAAATGATATAAATCCAAAAAATTGTGAAAGATTCGTTGAGTGAGCTGGGGAAGAGCGAGGTTTGTTTTCCTTTTCTTGTTTTAAAATCACCCAGAGTTAATAATAAAGTCCCACTAAATCCCCTAAACACTCATTCAAATCTCCTAAAACCAAATCTCCTAAAAACTCTACAAATAACCAAATCCCCTAAACACTCATTTAAATCTCTCAAAATTCTAAAATATTAAAATCCCACCAAATCTCCTAAAATGTTCAGTCCAATACATCCCCTGTAGTGAAAGTTTGTCATTGTTTTGGAAATATACTTGTAAATATAAATTCGCTTTTATAAACATTTATGAAATATGAAATTTATTAATACTTCTAATTTCCTATTAAGTGGTTTAAAAACATTTGATTCCCATAATAGTGAGTTCATTTATGATTCCAGTTAATTGACTTGAAAATCCTTTAATAATCTAGGGACAATTAGAAATAAGGGAGTTCTAAAAATAGTTTTGTCTATATATACTTTAATTTCTACATTGTCATTTTGGACAAATCTACCCCTATATCAAAATTTTGACAATTTTAAGAGAAAAAAACCACAAAAACATGTTGATAGACAAGTCTAAAGAAGATTTAGTGAAAACATTTTTTATTTGGTCGCATTCAAATAAGTTTTTAGATCTTCCGGAAAATACAGAATTCATTTTCTAAACTTTTGGTCTGTTCTAAAACATTTAGAATAATATATTCTACACATTGTACATGTTCTGAAAATTTTAGAACATATATTTGTTCTAAAATTTTAGCTTGTTCTACGAAATTTAGAATTCATATTCTGTAAATTCTCTATGTTCTACGAAATTTAGAATACGTATTCTAATGTTTAGAAAATGTATTCTACGATTTACTCAATGTTCTACAAAATTAGATTTCCTTAAAACTAGTAACCGAATCCATAAATAAGGAAAGTAAATATATTTTATGTAAATCGAATATATTGTTTTAACATTTTTGAATCTACTACACCCCCTTTTAAACAAATATATTATATATTACAAAAACATATATATTTAAACAAAATATTTTGTATATGAAATATTCTTCAAAATATATATTATGTATATAAAAATATATAAATAAAGCAAATATATGTATGTTATATTTTCAAATTAATCTTAAAAATTGGGTTTAAATGTATCCAACATTACAAAATTAATTAAGCGGCCATTAAACACTATTTAAACCATTATAAATTATAATTTTGTAACATATAAAACACATATTTAAAGATATTTTTTGTAATATATACTGTATTTATTTAAAAATAGGTGTAGTAGGTTTATATAATTTTTTGTCCAAAGTTGTACTCTAGATAACTTTTTTTTTTAGATTTTTGTTCTTTAATATTTAAGTTTAAAAATAGAAGTGAAAAATAGGTTTTAATAATTTTTATTTTTATTTTGATGGATTGTATAATATATTTTTATTTTTAGTTTTTAAAGGAAAGACTTCGTATGAATAAGAAGTTTAGAATATGATTTAATATAGATCGACAATTAGAAAAAAAATCTTTTTTGTTTCTAATTTTCCCAATAATCTAATATAACCAATACTTATTATACATTTCAAAAATATTTTTTTAAGTTTTTAGTAGTGTTTAATTTTTGGTTTTAAATGTTAAGTTATACACTAAATAGTTGTCGTGGGATATGAATATTTTTTACGGTAGTCTTTTTTCTTTTTTTTTTCTTTGATTGTGGAATTTTTCTTTATAATTTTTGTCGATGCTTGATATTCTACCCTCCTACTTTGCTTTTGGAAATTTTCTTTATAACTTTTATGCATCATATCACTTCAGTTCAGTATATATGTTTCTGCGCATTCTGTTTGTTCACATGCTCTTCGTTGTTTGCATATCTTCATCTTTTATGTTACATTAAATGTAACTGTTAAATAGAAATTTTTAGAATAATGCAGAACATATAAAATCAAATGAGTTAAGAAAACTATATATGTGATTCAGATTTTTCTTTTATGGTTGTGGAAAATAGTCAAAAGGGAATCAAGTTAGGAAATGAGTGAGTAATTAAAATTTGAAAACCCATACGAAAAGCAAAAAAAAATCAAAATTCGTAGAAAAATATTAGTAGGACAGAAAACTAAGATAAAGGTCAAATACAATCTTTTCGACCAGTTGAGTTAGCCAAATAGAATTATACAAATTTGAGGCCCCAAAATTAAATGTACGAGGCATCCGTCTCATTATACAGTAACCACGGCCCTACCCACATGGAACACACTATGTAGCTGCGTGAGTAGAGCGGTCGATGTCTGGGACGAAACAAACCTCAAATTTGTTCACAAAGTAAAAATTGACCTACCTGCATTTTCTATTAAACATAATATAAATGTGCATAATGCTGAGAAAAAATTAGAAAAAAATCATTACACAACCACAAATTTAGATCCACACCTGCGTTTCATAACACAGCAAATTGAAGGTGGTTTAACATGCGTACAAGCACAGAGTTTATATTAGAGTATTAGAATTGATGTGTATAATAACCGATTGTATTTAATATCGGTTTCATGTGTTAACCGGAACCTTCTTGATATATAAGAAGTTCTTTGTAATCGATTCACTCAAAAGAGAGAATTAATGAGAATGAGTTCACTTTTGTTACTCTCCAACAAACTTTTTCTCGATTCTTCAATTCTCTAATATGGTATCAGAGCAGTGAAGATAACTTCAACTTTCAACGATCTTAGCTTCTGATCTTTGTTTTCTTCCTTTTTCGACCTAGATTGATTGGATCTTTTCTTTGGTTAATCGCTTTCTTTGATTTTTTTGGTAATTCAACCAAAATCGAGCTCAAAAATGGTCACACTTCGCCGAACATCAAAGCGTTTGGGTCGCAACTCAAATTCAGCTACAAAATCAACAAATCCAGCTCAATCGAAAACGAATTGATATATTCCGGTGACGTCTTCACAATATTCACCTATTCTGGTGAGAAATGTTGCTAATCCTGCACGTCTTATGGTACCGACTTCTTCTTTAGTCATGCCTGAGTTCGTTACACAAAATCCATCACGAGAACCTTTTGAATTCGATGGTGTTCAATTCTCGCCATATTTCTTGAATAGTGGTGACAATCTGGGGGTGTCCATTATCTCTGAAATCTTAGATGAAAGTAATTACAACACTTGGATTGTAGCTATTACAGTTGCTTTGGATGCCAAGAATAAAATTGCTTTTGTGGATGGATCATTGCCTAGACCGTTAGAATCACATCTGTATTATCGTGTTTGGTTAAGATGCAATAGTATGGTAAAGTCATAGATCCTAAATTTAGTGACAAAGGAGATTTATGGTAGCATCTTAAGATTCAATGATGCTTCTAAGATTTGGAAAGACTTAATGGTCAGGTTTCATATCACAAATCTACCAAGGTCCTATCAGATTGCACAGCAGATTTGGTCAATTCAATAAGGTACCACAGATCTGTCCACATACTACACCAAGTTAAAGACATTGTGGGATGATCTTGATGGAGCAGAGTGTGTGAAGACATGTCAGAATTGCAACTGTTGTAAGGCATCCAGAACTAGGGCTGAGCACAGCAAAATCATCAAGTTTCTGGCAGGTCTAAATGATTCATATTCTGCTATAAGAAGCCATATTATTATGAAGAGGAATGTTCCCAATCTTGCTGAAGTCTATAATCTTTTGGACCAAGATCATAGTCAAAGGAGTATCAATCCAGTCTAGAATGCATCAATCTTCAATGTAGCATCTTCTCAGATATCTTCTGCATCTGTCAATGTTGTTTATGGTAGTTAGAAAACTAACAGGCCTATATGTTCACATTGCGGATATAATGGTCACACAGTAGACAAATGTTACAAGATTCACGGATATCCACCTGATTTGAAGCATAAAGTGAAGCCTACAGTGGGAAAACATGTTGTTGCACAGTTTGCTCTTACATAATCAATCCCTAATGTTGATAACACTGCTAGTCAATCTACAAGAATAACACAAGACCAGATCCAAAGTGTCATTGCTTACTTAAATTCTCAGCTGATTCACATATAGATCAGACTATGGTGCCTTCAACATCTGGTGGTACAATCACAACATTACCTGATATGACTTTCTCATCTTCTACATTATGTTTTCTTGGCATCTTCAGAGATGCAAGTAATATTTTGTCATATAAGTCTCTGATTATTGATAGTGGCGCAACTCATCATGTTTCACATGATAAGACTTTTTTTGTGAATATGTTGGATAAGTTTACAGATAAGACTGTCACTATGCCTACTGGACCAGACATCATAATACCAGGAATAGGACAGATCCGATTGAATGAACGATTGGTGTTGAATAATGTTCTTTACATACTCGATTTTCGTTTAAATCTGCTTAGTGTTAGTCAGTTAACAAAGGATTTGGGTTGTCGTGTTGTATTTGATCAAGTGTCTTGTATGATACATGATCTTATCAAGGGGCTGCTGATTGGGCATGGAGAACAAATTTCAATCCTATATGTCTTGGATAAAGCTTCTATTGTTGTTCCTGATGTTAAAGATTTGTCTTGTTCTGTTTCTGTTGTCGTTGATACTGCCTTGTGGTATTATAAACTAGGTCATCCATCAATATCTAGGATTGAGTCTATAACCAATGTACTTGGCATCAAACAGAGTAATAATAAAGATTCACATTGTTCTATTTGTCTTCTTGCAAAGCAAAAACGACTTCCTTATGTTTCTCATAGTAACATAAGTGAGAAATTTTTTGATTTGCTTCATATTAACTTATGTGGACATTTTTCTGTTCCAACTACTGAAAGATATAGACATTTTCTCACCATTGTGGATGATCACAACAGAGTGACATGGATATATTTGTTGAGAACAAAATCTGAGGTTTGCAGGTCTTCCCAGAATAAGGTTGTGGTAACGGGTGTCAGATCAAATAATGCACCTGAACTAAAATTTGTTGAACTCTACAAGACTAAAGGCATTCAGTCCTATCACTGATGTCCACTCCTGAACAAAATTCAGTGGTGGTAAGAAAACACCAACATATCGTGAATGTAGCAAGATCTTTGATGTTTTAGGCTCATTTACCATTGGAGCATTGGGGTGATTGTATATTGACCTCAGTCTTCCTAATTAATCGTTTGCCTACTCTAATGTTACAAAACAAGTCTCCTAATCAGATTTTGACGACAAAGAAACCGGAGTACAAGGGATTACGAGTATTTGGTTACCTATGTTACAGTTCTACATCATCAAAGAATAGGCACAAGTTTCAGGCAAGGTCAAAAGCTTGCTTATTCCTTGGATATCCTACTGGCTACAAAGGATATAAGTTGTTGGATTTAGAAACACATTTTATTCACATTTCCAGGAATGTGGTGTTTCATGAAGACATTTTTCCTTATGCAACAAGTATGTCCAACTCTGCTCATGACTTCTTTTCTATGTTTGATTCTACAACCATAGATAAACACATTCTAGAGAGTAGTGATTCTATTATAGAAGTGAGGGAACCTTCTGTATTCGAGACTGATCATGCTATTGAAGCTGTTGCACCTGTCATTAATAAAGGAAAAAGGGTGTCTAAAACTTGAGCATACTTACATGATTATTATTCTAATGTGACTGAAACTGACATTTCCCATCCTTTAGCAGCTTATATGTCCTATGATCAATTTTCAGAGGATTACAAAGCTTATATATGTGTTGTGACTAAGTTTTCTGAGCCGTCTACCTTTAATCAGGCTAGGAAGTTTGATGAATGGATTCAAGCAATGAATGAGGAACTCATTGCATTGGAAAGCACTCAGACTTGGTCTATATGCTCTTTGCCTCCTGATAAACGTGCCATTGGTTGCAAATGGATTTATAAAACAAAGCTTAATGCTAATGGGAGCTTAATTAGAGCGTTACAAAACACGCATTATAGCTAGGATACACACATCAAGGTGTGGATTTTGTTGAGACCTTCTCTCCAGTTGCTAAAATGATCACTGTTAAAACTCTCTTGGCTGTTGCTTCTGCAAAACAGTGGAGACTGCATCAACTTGACATATCCAATGCCTTCTTAAATAGTGATGTTGATGAAGAGATCTATATGCAATTGCCTCATGGGTACACAACAAAATCTGGTGATACATTGCCTCCTAATGCAGTTTGCAAATTAAACAATTCTTTATACGGATTGAAACAAGCTTCACGAAAGTGGTTCTTGAAGTTTAGTTCCACTTTGTTACAACTTGGTTTTCAGAAATCTCATACAGATCACACTCTTTTTGTAAGGAATGTCAATGGGAAATATGTTGATGTGTTGGTTTATGTTGATGACATTATCCTTGCTGCTAATGATGATGAGGAGGTTGCTCAAGTAAAGTTCAGTTTAAAAATTCTTTTAAACTTAGAGATCTTGGATCCTTACATTATTTTCTTAGACTTGAGATTGCTAGATCTACCAAGGGTATATCGATTTGTCAAAGAAAGTACACATTGGAATTACTTGATGAAACTAGCCTGCTTGTTTGTAATCCATCTAGTATCCCAATGATCCTAGCACAAAGTTAATTCAAGACAGTAGTGAATCTGTTCTTGAAGATTCTCAAGTTTACAGGAGATTAGTGGGACGGATGATGTATTTAACTATCGCAATACCATATATTACCTACGTAGTGAATAGGTTATGTCAATACACATATGCTCCTAAACCATCTCATTTGAAAGCTGCATATAAGGTTTTACATTACTTGAAAGGTACAATTGGTTTGAGACTTTTCTATAGTGCAGATTCAGATCTTGTTCTTAAGACCTTCACTGATGCTGATTGGAGTTCATGTAAATACATACGTCGATCTACTTCAGGTTATTGTATGTTTCTCGGATCATCTTTAATATCGTGGAAATCCAAAAAGCAAACAACTGTCTCACTTTCTTTAGCTGAATCCGAGTATAGAGCCATGTGTGTTGCAGTTAAAGAGGTTAAGTGGTTGGTTAATTTGTTTAATGAATTACAAGTTCCTCAGATGAAGTCAGTTGTTTTTTTTTTCTATGATTCTACAGCTGCAATTCACATTGGTAACAATGTTGTATTCCATGAATTAACGAAACACTTAGAATTGGATTGTCACAAAGTAAGAGATACAATGGCTAAGGGTCTGATCAAAACATTGCACGTTCGTACGGGTCAACAACTAGTGGATGTCTTCACCAAACCGCTCTTTCCAGGCCGATTTCATACTTTTATAGGCGAGATGGCATTACTTTCCATATACATGACATCTTGAGGGAGGATATTAGAGTATTAGAATTGATGTGTTTAGTTTATAATAACCGATTGTATTCAATCTCGGTTTCATGTGTAAACCGGAACCTTCTTGATATATAAGAGATTTCTTTGTAATCAATTCACTCAAAAAGAGAGAATTAATGAGAATGAGAATGAGTTCACTTTTGTTACTCTCCAACAAACTTTTTCTAGATTCTTCAATCTTTTAATAGTTTATTTATTTTTCTTAAATTTGTAAAGTTAATTTTATTTCAAAACTATATATATTTCGATTATTTGAAAAGTTAGAAAAAATTGTTATGTTTGATTCTATACATGTCTATTTTGGGATGAAATTCTTGATCCGAAGCATATTTACCCCGATTTACGTCTTAATTATAACCGAACATGTTATAGTAAGTACTCGTTTGGTAGAGTTTAATATATTCTAAAGGATACGAAAGCAGGTTTGATAATATCTAAGGTATTTGAATAATCTTTTTGGGTAATTTAAATTTTAAAATTATCAAAGATATATATGAAAATATTAGAACTATCAAAGATATTATTATGAAATTCTTCTAATAATTTATACTTATAACAAATTAAATACTTTGAGTTTTTGCTCATGAGTATATATTAATTTTTAAAAACTATATGTTAAAAATAATGAAAGTAATAGAAAAAATTTAATTTAATATAATTTATGATTAAATATGTTATCCTAAAATTATTTTACTAAAAGTTTGTTTTCTAAACTAGTTTTTGTTTTCTTACCATTTAGCTATATGTCTCACGCTTTTTGTTACGTTTATTCACCATTCAACATATGTTCAGGACCATTTGATTCACTTGGCATAATATTTGTTCCATCTAATCCGTTTGATACCCATTTGTTCTACTAAATATGCATGATTCACTTGATTTGTTTGAACTGTACCGCTTGATACGATGTTATTATTCACTGCAAACATCCATTTTTGAGCTACTTTTTGCATATGCTTTAGGCCTAAACTAATATGATATTAGAATCCATGGTTTCAATGCTTCGATTGTGTATAACCCGTGAATGTTTAATCCCACACATTTGACACATTAAATATCTAGCTCTGAGCGTAAGGAGTGTGTGTTAAAATATATCCTACATCGAAACTTTGATAATTTGTAGAACGATATATAAATATGTGGTAAATTTCCACCTTTAAATTAGTTTTTAGATGTGAGTTTGACCAAACTTAAACATAAGAAATATGCGTTGATATTGTCTATAGATGCAAAAAGCTGTAGATGCCATAAGGAGCGAAGGTAGTATTATAGGAGGAGTGTCATTGATTAAATGTTTATATTCTAAGTTGACCTCATCCAAACATAAAAATTGACCTCTGTCAAAATAAAATAGAATAAAAATAGACTTATTTTTGAGTAATTTTCTAGTTTGTTTCTAATAAAAAAAACAAGAACTTAACTGACAAATGAAACACAATAATACATGCGATTACAAGATATGAGTGACTACTTTTTTTTTTTCTTATGAGTGAATACATTGTACATTTTCAGATTGTATTTTTCTAATAAGTATGCAAATTTTCTATAAACAATATTATTTTGACCCTTGTTTTCCACTTCCATCACTGGCTACCATATGCTTTTATATATACAAATTTTCTTACAAAGTTTCGCTTGCTCCATCGCCAGCATGATGTGTATTTTAAACATATTTCTATCACAAGCCTTCTGACCAACACCTTTTCATATACAGAGAGGAAGAATGAATTCGATTAGTATATAATGTATACTCTAATTTGAAAAAAAAAAGAATATTACGATACTGTTTATGTAAATTAAAGAAAAAAAATACAAATACAAATACAAATTTTTCTTTTTTGGCATCATATTTTGTATATAAACAAAAGCATTCACTAACAATACAAAAAGAAAAAACATTCGACATATTTTTTTTCCTGATAATTAAAAATTTCCTAGACATTTTTACGTACTAAATCACAAACCGAACTCATTTCTATATTTTGTTCATCACTTAAAAAGTACATTGATTTTTAACAAATTCATAAACGATCCACGATGTCAATTCGTCGTCAAGACTAGTGGACCATCCAACCCCAACTATGTTGAATATTATTTATAGGCGTGTTTTCAAATGGATGAAAGATATATAATCCATATAGATGAAAGTGAAATTATTTGGTATAAACTTTCTATATCTAATGTGAAATAGAAAAGGCTCGCAGCTCAAAATGTCAGACTCTATCTATGCAAAATGTCAAAGACACACAACTTGTTTATAAATTTATATACCAATTGATATTGCCAAACATTTTGAACGAATATATATACGGAGTATTTTTTTTTTTCCACCGAACGAATATTGTTATTAAATATTATATAAATACAAAAAGCCAACCCAATCAGAGTGCTAAGATCCAAGTTGCTTGGAGCATCATGTTGTCTACATACTGAGCTGAAAATCCAAAGATCATGAATATATCATTGTAGAAAGTTCAAAGATAGAGAGGTACATAAGAAACATACCGTTTTAAGCTCTACCAAACTTTATTGACAAAGTACACCGATTATTGCAAACCCTTATAAATTAATGGACGGCAAAGGAAGAGAAAAACACGGCATCTTCCAGCTTCCTAACTCCTAATTGCGTACTATATGTTACGTGTCAGAGCACACGTTTCAGAAGATTAATCATTGGATAAACTTAGACGAAACCAATATTGCTCTTCTTTTTTTTTTTTTAACTATAAACATATGGGTTAAATGTTCAGTTTAATAAACTCTTAAAGGAAAGAGTAAAATATGGTTCAAACAATAAATATAGAGATTACTTCAAACCATAACAAAAAACATAATCTCATAAAGATGTAAAGATCTTATATAATGAAGACTATATATTTACTACTCCGTATAGTTCTTACGTTATACGGATATGTCTCACGGAAGAAGTACCTTAAGTCCTTAACTATAATTAATTTAGAAGACAATACGTTTATTTTCGTGGGAGTGTGATATGTGTATTATTAACGTAAACCCTTTAACACACTCATGATGATAGTTAATTATCGTTGTCCGAAAAAAAAAACATAATTTGTTTAATGAGATATATTAACTATAGTTCCTATGTCATATTACAACTATGCTCATCACCAGAAGTAATAAATGATTTCAACTGGAAGTCTCATATGATGGGCCGACATGTAGTTACGTTTCTTGAATGGTGAGAGGTGATATTTATTATTCTGGTAAACAGTAGTATTTACTTAATAAATTTTCATTTGACATCTTTCTGTAATCAATGTTGGTAGATGAAGTAATTGTAAATATGATGGCCAACCATATGGATGATGGATCTTTATGTTTGCGTGTCTATATATATAGTAATCTCAACTCCAATGTAGAAAACAAAAACAAAACCTCGACTCCAAAGGCTTTACGTGACCAAATACAAAAAAGATTTGTGATTTCTCTAAAGTTGGGTGAGTATATCTTATTCCAATGGAATCAAATTGTGTTCAATTTCTTGGGAACAAGACCATTCTCATCACTGGGGCTCCTGGTTTTCTTGCCAAAGGTACGTCCTTTCTACACCTTGTTGATTAACTTCGAGTCTGGTTTTATAATAAGATCTTGTTATTAGATAATGAAATAAAAGTTTTAGTGATCTATTATACATAAGTTTCATATTATTATCTCCGTTGTTGTTGTAGATTCTTACGATCTTTGTCTTCGTCCGTGTGGAATTGGTTCTGATTGGCATTATATAAAGATTTTGTTGATCTTATAACCAAAAGATATTTTATTGGTGGTTAATTATGCTTTCCTCGTCTAAATTGATAAGTACATGAAGGTAATAGTGAAGTTATGAAAAATTACTGATGTATTATGACAGTGCCACACACAATAGATTTTAATTTATGGCCCATATATACATGAAACATATATCTTCAACATATTAAATGAGTTCGATATATTTTTTATTCGAGAGAATTTAATACTTGTCATATGATGGTATTTATGGTGAAATATGCTTTATAGACTATGCCTTTTCAACAGATATAAAATTTAATACTCATACTTTGTATGTATTTTATATTTTTTTCACTAAATCAAGTTTTACTATGTAATAAAATTGATATTTATGAATAATGATTATAATATTATATAGATTTCAAACATATAAAGAACAATTAATACATACTATTAAAATTCTTTTTTTAGTCTTCCAATAATTGTATATGCATTAATTTTTCACCTAAACATTTCCCCATAATTATGAATCAATAGTAATTCAATTTATTCATATATCCTCTACTATTGATTTTTAGTTTACATTTTATTTACCTTAATTAATTAATATATAGTATAAAGGAAAGCGAAAAAAAAAATCTTTGTTAATGAGACGTTTTCAAATACTCTTGGATAATCAGAGCTTTAGCACATTCATATGTTAGTTTAACATTCTAAAAAAAAAGATGTGTTAATTTTTTTTTTTTTATTAGTTCTCGTAGAGAAAATTTTGAGGTTGCAACCAAATGTGAAGAAGATGTACCTTCTCTTGCGAGCTAACGATAATAAATCAGCTATGCAACGCCTACATAGTGAGGTATGGTAACAATCTGATCGATCCATTGTTTAACTCAATTATATCAACAATATAATTTTATTTCCCTATTTACAATGATACAACAGGTTTTGGAGATAGACCTCTTTAGGGTGTTGAGGAACGATTTAGGTGAAGAAAATTTGAATGCATTGGTGCGGGAAAAAATCGTGCCGGTTCCAGGTGATATATCGATCGATAATTTGGGATTGAAAGACTCTGATCTTATACAACGTATGTGGAGTGAGATTGATATTATTATAAACATCGCAGCCACAACAAATTTTGATGAAAGGTATTACGAAAACAATTAATTATATATTCATTTGTATAATGAAATATTGAAATTTAACTTTTTTTTTTTTTTTTTGGATAAACCAAAAGATATGATATTGGTCTTGGCATCAATACATTTGGAGCCCTTAATGTTCTCAACTTCGCCAAAAAGTGTGTTAAAGGGCAATTGCTTCTCCATGTCTCGACCGGTGAGTTCTTATGTTTATCTTACAAAAGCGACCATATTATATGTACCAAGGCTTACCTATAAAATGTATTCTTTTTTAGCATATGTTAGCGGAGAAAAATCGGGATTATTACTGGAGAAACCATTCAAGATGGGGGAGACTCTCAGTGGAAATCGGAAGCTAGACATCAATTTAGAGCTCGAACTAATGAAACAGAAATTGAAAGAGCTTCAAGATTGTTCTGAAGAAGAGATCTTGCAAACAATGAAAGATTTTGGGATGACAAGGTTTGCAGCCTAGTCACAGTACCGTATATGTTCTTAAACTTTACTTCGATAACCCGTTAATTCTTGAATCAAAATGGTCTTAATATAGGGCGAAGCTTCATGGATGGCCAAATACATATGTATTCACGAAAGCAATGGGAGAGATGCTAATGGGATACTATAAAGAAAATTTGCCACTTGTTATCATACGTCCAACGATGATTACTAGTACTATGGCCGAACCGTTCCCCGGTTGGATTGAAGGGTTGAAGTGAGTTTTGGTTTATATCCTCGTTATATCTATTTCTAGCTCGTGCTCAATGTTCATCTTTATTTTTTAATTTTTTTTGTATATGCAGAACATTAGATAGTGTGATTGTTGCATATGGTAAAGGAAGGCTTAAATGTTTTCTTGCGGATTCAAACTCAGTCTTTGACCTTGTAAGTCCAATCAACATCTTTGTATCATAAGTCAACACGTAAATCAATTTATAGCATATTGAATAACACGTTACTTGTTGAAATTAATTACATGCAATTCCTTGACAATTTATTGATGGGGAAAAAATTACATTATCATTTGTAGATACCGGCAGATATGGTGGTAAATGCGATGATAGCAGCCGCCACGGCTCATTCAGGAGATACCGGGATTCAGGCAATATACCATGTTGGTTCTTCTTGTAAGAATCCAGTCACGTTTGGACAACTTCACGATATCACGGCTCGTTACTTCACTAAAAGTCCTTTGGTTGGTCGCAACGGCTCACCAATCATAGTGACAAAAGGAACAATTTTGTCTACTATGGGTCAATTCAGCCTCTACATGACTCTTCGTTACAAGCTTCCTCTACAGGTACCTTAATAATATCAACTCTATGATTTAGTTTCTAAAGTTTTGGAAAAAGGTCCCTAACTTATATTCTATTTCCATTTCATTCCCCAATTTTTTTTTTCAGATACTACGATTGATTAATATAATTTACCCATGGAGTCACGGAGATAACTACAATGACCTCAGCCGCAAAATTAAGCTAGCTATGCGACTAGTTGAGCTTTACCAGCCTTACTTACTCTTCAAGGGCATGTATGTCTCACTCATAAACTTTCACCAAACTTTAAGATTAATTAAGACAGTAACATCTTTTTCCCTTAGGATAGAGAACAAACATTAAATATCACTACACGAGTTCTTATCATGCATTTAAGTCGTCATCACAAATTAATTAAGTCATGACATAATCTCTATTATATATTCTTGTTTGTGCAGATTTGATGATTTAAATACCGAAAGACTGCGAATGAAAAGAAAAGAGAATATAAAAGAGTTAGATGGATCCTTCGAGTTCAATCCCAAGTCCATTGATTGGGACGATTATATCACAAACACACATATTCCTGGCCTCATCACTTATGTGCTTAAACAATAAATTGTAGTAGTAATATAAAATATATGTTTGAATACGAGTTTAATATCGTATTCGTATTGGAAACTATTGTAATGAGTGTGAATCTCGTGTGTAATATCATTATATATATCATCACATTTTAAAGAATACGATTATGTCATTATAATTTAATGATTTTTTTCGGTTTCATTCAAATATTAATTACATCGAAAAATATACAATTTATGTTGGTGAAATAGAACGTAAAAGCTTGTTGTTCTTATTAATGTAGTGTAGTATTTATAGAGATACATCGTGATAGAGATAGAAATAGAGATAAGACTATAAAAATCATTTAGAAGGTTATCTCAATACATTCCTTCAAGTTGGAAGTGTGACGTTTCAAACACCCAATTTGGACAAGAGATCTTGAAACAGCAGAAGAGGTAACGGCTTAGTAGTAGTAGTAATAGTGGTACAATAGTAGTAGTAGCGACATGTTTTGTTGTAAGTAGTCTAGCTCTGACGGATCACGTTTTTCATCCATTCCAATCAGGATCTTCGTAAAACCGTCCACATATCTTTTCGGAGGTGGTAGCGGTACAAGGTATTTGAAAGAACAAAGGTACTAGAGCGTAAGAAGAAAGAGGTTATCGGTCAAGTCTCACTTTTTCTTTTTTGAAAAATAAGTCAAACACAATTATTTGCTTTAGAAGCAAAATCAAACTCTCAAAAATAGAAGTTAAAGTAAACAAAAATGAAAATATCGAAAAGAACACTTTTTCTTCATAGACACGTACTTAAAGTAAATGATCTTACTGTTTCAATTATATGGATAATAATGATATTAAAGTGTTCTAGACGATACTCCCTCCGTTTCACATAGAGTGTCATTTTAAGGTTTTATTTTTGTTTTATAAAGAGTGTCGTTTTGTATTTTCAATGCAGATGTTTGGTAAATTTTACAGTTTTGTCCCTACTATTTTAATGTATTGACCAATGAAAAAAATCGTATAAGTAATTAATAGAGGGTAAAACAGATAATTAATAGTTTCTTAATCTGTGTGCAAACACCTTAAACGACACTCTTTGTGAAACAGAGGGAGTATTACTGTTTCAATTACCTTAACTTTAACTTAAAGTAAATGATATTACTGTTTCAATTATATGGATAATAAATGACTAATTTGGTAATTTTATATCTAAATAGAATTTAACTTTTTGCATGATTTGACCACGCATGTTTACTAAATAACGTGTGTATGATCAAGACTCCTCACAAACAATTATAGAGAACACAAATTTAAGGGAAATATGTATTTCTTTTTTAATTGAATTTTAACCAAGGCACAAAGATTACGAGGATATTTAGCTTGTTTAGTTAATAAGCTTGTTTTGCTCGTCCAATAAACATATACAATATGGTTATCGGAACAAAAAACATTTTATATGGTTAAAGATGTGATATAGTCTTACTCTCAATAGTATTTTTCCCTATAGAAATATTCATTTTTATTTCAACAAATGAGCCATAATTTATATATTTATTTACTACGAATACTCAAACATAAATTACGGATAGATCCAGTTAAATGTCATTGAGGCTAAATCATAGCCTTGTCAGTTGAATTTAGTTCGATAGGACCTAACACAAGTGGTTCCACATCAAATTTGGATGTTTCTAGGTACTAAGTACTGTTTCTGGTTACGTTCAACTTGTTGGACCACTGCAACAAAATTAATGTGCTAACCACTTGAGCCAAAAACTCTTTTAATAGTATATGAATAAATAAAATACCATTATCTTTTTATGTAAGTTTCTAAGAGAGACTATTTACACAACAATTCCACGTTTTTGTATCATTCTGTTGAAGGTCCATGCCTTTATGGCTCACTTTGAATAAATTTAGTCTGAGCATCTCATACAATAAATGGTTGTTGAGCCTTTTTGGGTCCTCTTGTCCTTCTCGGGTTAGCACTGATCATGCAAGAGAATGCGTCTCTCAAATCCGAATCCTCTTCACTAGTAAGGAACTTTGCCGCAGCTGGATTTGCCAAGAGGAGCTTGGCCACGAGGTAACCCGCAATGGACCAAGTCTGGTAAAGTCTTGCCTGTTTACCGATGAATCTTGCTCTTTTGGTATCGTAGTACTCGGGCCATTTGTCTAAAGAAATCCTTCTCTCGGCTAACTCAACCGCCTTTTCTGCAATCTCTGGTCTACCCATTTTGATGCTTGCTACTGTCAGCTGAAAAAAAAAAACAAGTTGGAATCCGGATTTCAAATCAAACAAAATATGGCTTTGGAATTCTCATTGATAAACCAAACCGATTATCTCGGTGTGCAATCCATTATGTAACAAAATCAGTTCTAGTTCAGTATACAAATCTCAAAACCAAAATGAAACTGGAATGCCCAGTTTATGAGGTCTACGAAAAGGGAAAGATAGAAATCTGAACTAACCTGCCATAACAAAGTTGGCCATGCACCTCCATTGTGATAAGACCAAGGACTGCAACAAAATCAAGCTGCTTTAAATGATATTTTGGAAGGAGGAAAAACTGTACTCAAACCTTTAAAACATCTATTGGAGATCATATGGGAGGGAGAAATTACGTGTTCTTTGGATCACTTCCAGTTATAATTCGCCATTCTTCACCTTCCATGGCAGGGTAACAAATTTTGAACGGCATGTCTGCTACAAGTTCTGCCCATTTGGCTTCGATGAAATCAAGAATTGCATGTGACTGCTCATGTGACGCCAAACTGCTCACTATAGACCAAAGGTTCCCCAAAGAAAAGAATCTGAAATCCATGTGAGCGGGTTGAAGGTTTCCTATCAGATATCCTCCTCTGTTGGGCATAAAGTCCACTAACCATGAAGGGATCTGATCTGGATATATGTTGAATTTATTAACTGCGTCGTAAGAGTATTCTTCCGTCTGGTATCTGTATATTTCATTGATTTTCTTCAGGTCCAACCAGTAGTATTCCCTGATGTGGAAATTTAGTGCAACAAGACGATTGTTGAGAGCTCGGATTAGATCAGCTGACCCATCCTCTGGCGTAATCATCTCACGTGCACAGACCAAAGCCGAATAAAAGAGTGCCTGGAAAGTTAAAAAAAAAAAAATGAAGCGGTTTTGTAACTGCATAGAAAGCTTCTGGTGCAAATTCAGATTGAAGGAACTGCTCACCTGAATCTCCAGGGGATGACCATGGATTCCCATTCGACGGTCTATCATGCAGGACCCATCAGTGACTAATAAAGTAGGGAACATATCGAAACCATCAGCAAGACACAGCTTTAAGATCATCTTGATTCCGGTCTGCACATCAACTCTTTCCTGCACAGAAAGATCACCCGTGCATTTTCCATATGCTCTCAACAATATAATCCACCACAAGCCTGAAATTCCGAGACAAATGAAAAAGTGAGTCAACTTATCTTAAAGAGAACAAAATAAAAAATCCTTTTCACACAGGGATCTGAAATTTCTCTTACCAGAATCAACTGGGGCAACACGTCCAATAGCTGCCTCCCCAAAATCAGGATCTAACACTTCTTCGGTCATTGAATCATCACCATCAAGAGGAACAGTTTTCACCTTGAAACTAGCAGGCATCAAACCTTGACCTGGGCTATGGCAATCCATGGTTTTCTCCCAACTCTGGTCAGGAACAAGCATTACGTCAGCTCTAACAAACCCAAATAACTTCAACATAATCTATCTACGCAGCCACAGAAATGATACTAACAGCTGCAGCATAACAAACCAAATAACTTCCACTCGTTCTAACAAATAGGGGTTACTATAGGTGCAGATTACAGCCGTTTCTCCTTAAACACCAAAACATTTGACAAATCATGCTTCAATATATACTAATCATACTGAGTATCGATTGCTTTATCCAAAAGCATTCAACTAAGTAGGAATTAATCTGGTTTTAAAACTAAATCAAGAAAAACAGAGAAAGATTCTATCACCTGTAATTGGAGGGTGTAAAGGATGAAATTGCGAACAATATCATACTCTCCTTTAAGTAGAAAGGCAATCCCCGAGGGTATGAAATCACGAATGAAGACCTGATCATAATTCAGAACACTAGTAGAGTTGGGGTCATTAGCAGCAATTGTTCCAATAGGACTGCCACAATAGAAAACAACGGACTGCCTCAATAGATCCCATGCTTCATCCTCAATGGATTTTGTTCCAACAGATTGTACATTACCATTAGACGAAAGACTTCCATTTACAGGTAGAGGCTTTTCGTCCAAGTCGCTTTTCAACTCACTGCTCAAACCGTCAGAAGGAAGTAACGTGGATCTGATGTTCTCCTCAACACCATGTTTTTGGCATTTGCATATCGTGGAAACCAACTTTTTACCCTTCAAAGCACAGTTTGAACTATGAAATGAATCTCCTCTGGCAGCGGAGTTTGATACTCTTGAGAACTCATGCGAGTTTTTTGAACACTTTAAGCCCCTTTTAGTTCTTCTACTAACGGGTTTAAACGAGAGGTTTGGAGTGGAGTAAACAAAGAAAGAAGCCAGATAACAAGATTGAGATAAACATCCCAATGGAACCCGTAGAAAAGTTTCTGAAGCTGCCATTTTGAGTACCCTATTTACTCAAGAGGAATGGCTAGAAGAAATTATCAAACTTCAAAAATGATACCTGCAACAATATGATAAGAAGTCATGAGAACCCAGAAGAAAAGAACAAACTTTACATATACTAATGTCGAAACAATTCAAACCCAGTAAAAGCGTTAATCAAAAATCAACTTATGAAATCATCAAACCTAAACATGAGGAACCAGACACTGCAAATCATTGCAAAATCTAAACTTTTTTTCCAAATTTCACTTACATCTTAGAAAAACACTACCGACAAGTCTAATTTCAGTGTTCCATCATAAAATCCGATCCAATTTTGGTTTTTGTTTTTCGCCTCAGGGTTTTTCAAAGATTGCGAAAAAGAACAAATAAAAGCATCCGTAGTCAAGAGAAAAGAGTATTGTAAAATGGGATTAAAGCATCCCTACCAGAAAAATATTATCAAAATCCACAACTACAAGGGGAGAGAGAGAACAAAAATAAAAATCCGGTGAAGGGCTGGTCCAAAAATCCTAGTTTTCGAAACTCGAGCTTTAATTTTTTCCATCATCCACGGGTTTACGTGTGTTAAACGACGACGTGTCTCACATCTAAACACTTTATTTTTAATATATTTTCAATTTCTTTTTTCTATCTTTTTATTTTTATAACGGGTTTGAAAACGGACTAGACCCGTCCGATCCAAGCCTGATCCTCAATGGCGTTTTGTGTTTGGTGGATTGACTTTGGCTAAGTTTGGTTGGTCCCATGACTCCACGATGATGATCTACTACCTATCCAAACCAAAACCTTACGATTAAAAATTTGGTACGCCACTTTTGTAATTGAGTTTAAGAGTGTTAACTCTGACTAGAAAAACGATCATAATAAGTTATGTTAGTGCAAAACATTCAAAATAAAAGTTAGTGTTGAATACTTTGATTTTTCTACAAGATATCTTTTTAAAGGTTTTGCAATATATTATTGTTTTTTCTTAATATGTTAGTTATGAATTTTATTTTTCTCATTATGATATATCTCAAAACCATTTAAAGATACATTTTAGAAATTTTGAGTTCTCTTTCAAATTTTCTAACAATCTGTACTTTTATATTCACACATGCAAGTGGTCTCAGACTCGTGACTGTTACAATAACCATGGATGTCGACAGCTCGGTCATGTAGCTTGTCATTACAAGTCATTTGACATTCTTGGTCCGTACATCCTAATCTGAAGAACCCGAACGGTTTGCGACATTTCTCACAATGGTAGTCGCAAATGCATGAACCTTCCTCATCATAATAAGTTCCAATCGAACCTTTAACTGACGATGCACACCTTGCAGCACAGTCTGCACATGATCCTCCTAGTGGAGTGTTACATACATCCGCATATGCTATTTCGTTTAATACAATCCCTATATGGTGAGAAATTTTTCAGAATAAGTAATATTTTCAGATAATACTATATATATGAACATCTACAACATTTTTCAATACAAATTTTAAATTTTAATTAAATACCAGTAAAAAGGAACACGCCAAAGAGAGAGGTAGAGATATTCATCATCATAACAGGATCTCTGAAAGATTGGTTTGTTTTGAACAAAACTTTATGTAGGTAACTAGGTATATATAATAGACATGAAAGATTTATGGGGTTTGTTAGTTTAATATGTAACTGTCGAATTTTACTTTTAGACTAGAGATTGGACGTTAGAATTGACTTTAAAATATTTAAAGCCATTCTATATGGACTATATCAAAAAAAAAAAAAAAAGCTTAACAGAACCAAAAAAAAAAGTTAATTTGGATTGTGAAAATTTAAAGAATATTTTTAGAACTTTAAAACATTTAAACTTGACTAGAGAATTTTAGATTTTTCTTAACTTCTAAAATAAGTTAAAGTCTTTATTTTGTGGTCTAGTATTAATGTTGATAAAATAAAATAAAAAAGTTAAAAGTCTCTACCAATTAGAATCCCAAAATTTTGTTTCCTTGTGTAAAATGGTATGGTATTGAATTATTGATGTATATAATAAATTTTGTTAGATGTACCCAATTGTAATTATCAATACGATAGTTGAAGCAATTAATGCTAAACCTACAAATGGAAACATATTCATTGTTGAGATTTACACGCTTTAATTCTTGTTATATACTTATTCGGTTTATATGTCATTTAGGGTTTTCTTACACAAATTAAAAAAATAATTCATTTTTTATTTTACTTCTTATTAATATGTTCTTTATTTTTTTCATTAATCAAAACAGGCATGACTAAAAACTAACTATTTCGGCCGTAACCGGATCGTTTACAAACCATAACCGTATACAACGGTTAAAAACCGCAACCGATAACCATAAAAATAAATTAGTCACTGTTAAAATTATATTAACCGTAACCGTTTATTAACTTTACTCGTATAAATAATGTTGGTTAACTATGCGGTTAACCGTGGTTAACCGATTGGTTCAAAGTTAAAAAAAAAAAAAATTGTAATTATGTATAATGTAAGGAAAAATTTAGAAACAAGTACAAGATACCATATACGAAGAAATCACATATTTTTTCATCGTATTAAAAGCCGTACAATAATTTGGATAACTCTTAAGTAATCAAGCATTTTCTTAATCCTATTTTCGTTATTTATTCTTGATATGTTAGTTATGAATTTTATTTTTTCTCATTATTATTATCTCAAAACCATTTAAAGATACATTACTTAGAAATTTTGAGTTCTCTTCCAAATTTTCTAACAATCTGTACTTTTATATTCACACATGCAAGTGGTCTCCGACTCAGTCACGAGGTGACTGTTACAATAACCATGGATGTCGACAGCTCGGTCATGTAGCTTGTCATTACAAGTCATTTGACATTCTTGGTCCGTACATCCTAATCTGAAGAACCCGAACGGTTTGCGACATTTCTCACAATGGTAGTCGCAAATGCATGAGGCTTCCTCATCACAGTAAGTTCCAATCGAACCCTTAACTGACGATGCACACCTTGCAGCACAGTCTGCACACGATCCTCCTAGTGGAGTGTTACATACATCCGCAGATGCTATTTCGTTTAGTACAATCCCTATTTGGTGATAATTTTTTCAGAATAAGTAAGTTTTTCAGATAACATAATATAGCATGCATGGTGTTCTCCTTTAGTAAGAATATATGAACATCTACAACATTTTTAAAAATTTAAATTTTAAGTAAATACCAGATAAAAGGAACACGCCAAAGAGAAAGGTAGAAATATTCATCATCTTCACAGGATCTATGAAGGATTGGTTTTTTTGAACAAAAACTTTATGTAGGTAACTATGTATACATGAAAAGATTTATGGGGTTGATTAGTTTAATATATAACTGTAGACCTTTACTTATATTTTAGACTAGGGATTGGCCGTTAGAACTTAGATTAATTTGATGTGACTTTAAAAAAAGTTTAAAGTCATTTTTATGGACTATAAAAAAACGCTTAGCAGAAAAAAATAATAAAGAAAGTTAATTTGGATTGTGAATATTTAAAGAATAGTTTTAGGACTTTAAAACTTTAGAGTTCGACTCCAGAATATTAGATTTTTAAATTAAGTTAAAAGTCTCTACCAATAAACCCCTAAGTATTGTTTTGTTGTGGAAAATGATATGGTATGGATGTATATAATAAATTTTGTTAAATGTACACAATTGTAATTATCAATACAACTGTTGAAGCAATTAATGCTAAAACTACAAATGAAAGCATATTCATTGTTGAGATTTACATGCTTTAAATATTGTTGCATATTTGACAAAAATAAAATAAAATATCAAGAAAATATAAAATATAGTATTTTTTTCTCAAAATTTATACCATAAAAATACCAGGCATGGTTTTTTACTTCATTCATCCAAATTAACATTTTTTATGAATCAAAGAACAAAACTTATCGTTAGGACTTAATTTTTAGATAAAATTCATTTTTATTATTAGCTAAGTTTAAATATTATTATTACGATTTACACCATTGTATAGGATTTTATATATTTTATCATATATTTTGAAACGAAACTATTGGTGCCTAAAAAGGTTTTTTTTGGGTTCATTATTGCTTCTCAATAAGATTCGGGTAGTTTGCATCTCAAAGTTGTGTGTTTTCTAGCATTAAATCAAATGAGTAAACAGCAGGAGACTAGCTATCTAACGCTCATGGTCGCTTTCAGATTCGGTCAAATTCGAATCTTCAAGTTTTGACATTTTGTTTTTTTCATTCTCCTTCGCGTTTTGACGTTTCTCGAGTGTGTTTGGCATCTATCGATCTTCAGTGAGTTCGACTCGAGTCTTGGTGTCAAATGAAGCCGTAATTGTGTGCGAGTTGGCGTTAGAAAAAAGAGGAAAGTACGTGTAGCCAACTCACGTAAATATTAAATAAACAAGTGATAGCAATCACACACTTATTATATCCTCATATTGAAGATTTTAAAAACATCTTTAAGAATCAAATTTTAGTCTCTATATATACTTTACTTAAGTTGGACAAGCAAGTACCTTGTTTGTTAAACTCATCTGTACACCGTAGAAAATGTCGACAGAGTTAATTAGTTTTCTCAACATATGTTTATTTCTTCTCTTTTTGTATTTCCTCAAAATAATATGTTTTAGGAAGAAGCAGAGTAAGAAACAACAAAAACCTGCGACAGAAACCGAATTGCCTAAGCCGGTTGGAGGAAATGGATCAGGAGATGTTTTTATTTTGCAAGGTGGAAGAATCAGTGATAGTGACGATGACTCTTCTTCACCGACAACAAATGAATTCAACAAAGTGAAAACGTTTGATGTGCGAGGAGTGTCAGAGACTAAGTCTACGGGACAGGGAGGGAGCAGCAGATGATCTTCAGAAGCTCGAAATTTCTTTCCTGTTAAATTTGTGCAAAATATAACCAAGAGACTGGAGAAATATGATTGTCTTGTATGTCTTCCAAAGATGCTTTCAGTTCTTATAGGCTACGATAATTTATTTGCGTTTGCCTTTTTGTATAATGTGTATTGTTTCTTAAATAAACCCTCAGCCATGGCTACAAGAACAAATTCTTCAAACGTGTGTTTAACCTTTTTTAAAAACGGGTTATCATTCAAAAAGATTAATTTTTTCTAGAAAGAAACTTTGTTACTTGCGTAGTAAAAATTACATTTCAAGCAATCGAGACCATAAACTTGTGTTCCAACTTCAGACCACATAAGCTACTATTTCTTGGCTCTACTGTGATATTCTTCTGTCCACTCGAATATAGAACCATTTTACATTGTGACTTTAAGTCATTTTGAATAACACGCATATAATATTGTATGTTCGAAGTGGTTCTTTTAATAATGTATTCATGTTCTATTAAAGAGACCAACCAACAAACCAAAGGCCAAGTGGTTAAAGAAAATAAAAATGGAACAAAAAAAATGAATAAGATAGAAGTCAAAAAATATATATAATCTTGTTATTTTTGGGTCACAACAATCCATTTATTTAATTTTAGAAAACAAAAGGTACAAACGCCGACGGTGCAAGAAAATCCGAACGTCATTACTAGAGCGCGGGACAAAAGAAAAAACAATTGAATAGAAAGAAACAACAAAATTCTTAATGTCATCAAGAACTTCTTAGATATCATTGAAGATTCCTTATATTTCAAAAGTTAAAAGTTGTAGTACCTTATGTGCGTAGATTTAGGTTGCCTGAAATCAGAAATTGATACGCATAACCAGAGCGTTCCCTATACAAATTTAATACATAAATTTTTAAATACTTTAAATAATCATATAGTTCCAAGTCAAAAAAAATTTAGCTAACTATTTCATTTTCATTTTGCTCAATTTCATCAAATTCAAATATCTAAAAATTAATTTAATTCAAGTATTCCAACATCTCACATTTTACATATATGTATCATGCTATTTTTCTAGGCATGATCTTTTAAAGATAAACTATGAGACTAGTATGCAGAAATTTCTAGAAGGAATATTAGCTTTTGCGTTTGAACATGGAAGTTATCAAAAAATAATTTCACGTTTTCTTTACTGAAAATTATACTGTGATATCAACTTTTTAAATAGAAGCGCAAACGCTTAAAACGGTAGTGTAAGCTTTGGACGAGTTTTTGGGTGATTTTTGCGTAAGCATCAAGGAAGGGTTTCAAAAGCTTTAAAAATTTCCGATTTTGATTCTGATTCTAAAGCGGATAGCAGAAATCTGGTGAAACTTCCATGCTGCCAAATGTAGAAACCATGTCTTTTGAGTATTTTCATAATCAAAAGAGTAAATTTAAGAACATGTTTTATCTCAAACACTTACACTTCACCAATGTGATGTTTATTAAGTTTTTAAAATCTTAAGAAACTCAAGATACCTTCCTTATAAAATAAATTTTCAAGGCTTATTATAGTCATAAGCACATTACAATTTTCTACCGCAAGCACCTCACTTTCCTTTTGGAGGGCGGAAATAACTATAACCTGCAAAGAAGACCTGCAAAGCCGCAAACATAAGAAGCAACAACGCTGCAAATGACGATGCAAATGTCCATGGACTATCGAAATGCGTGTGAACAAACTCTGCGCAGTAAACATGAAATCCTTTTGAAGTATACTCGTTAACTCCTTCAAACACCTTTGCTAAGTAACTCTTATTTATGTCGAAGTCAACATCTTTGCCGATGTTTTTATAAAACTGAGACAATCCATCATCTGTTCCATAATAGTCCTCGAGAATCCTTCTTTCTTGAAGGAACGCTGCATCACTCTCTTCGTTTATAAGACAAGCCATGAAAGCTGCGTAGCTTGTTACGTGGTTTGATGAATCTGCATGTAACTGCTCAAATGCAACACAGTTCAAGAAGAATGAGGCGATAAAACCATCCATTACTACCGGAGGAATATGAAGCACGCCTTTACTATAGCTTATGTCTAAGATTGAGTCTGTGTTCTTCCTCAGTTCGAATTTGATTCCCCGAAGATGAAGCT
Source organism: Crucihimalaya himalaica (assembly GCA_004349715.1). Classification (NCBI taxonomy): domain Eukaryota; kingdom Viridiplantae; phylum Streptophyta; class Magnoliopsida; order Brassicales; family Brassicaceae; genus Crucihimalaya; species Crucihimalaya himalaica. The sequence goes on from SMJT01000009.1 coordinate 3,811,903, forward strand.
TCTTGGCTGAGAGAACGAAGTTGGGAGTTCCATCATCATTCAATGATGATTTACTGCCAGATTTTCCCACGGAACAACAGAGGATTGTAAGATAGTTATCGTTATCGTTGATGCTTCTTTGAGAAGGAACAGGAACGAAAGTCTTACGTATCAAATCAAGAAGATGTTTTGCTTCAAGGCTATAATGATCTTCCCAAAACGCATCTGGTTTTCCTAACGAGTAGTTGAAGAATTTAAAGGCGATCTTGTTTAAACACATCGATGTTTCTTTCCTATCAAGAAACTTCGATGTTTCTTTCCTATCAAGAAACTTCGATGTTTCTTTCCTATAAAAAAACTTCGATGTTTCCAAGAGAGTTTGAAGAAGAAGATAAGGAACCTGGTTTTCCAAAAGGAGAAGATCCTGTCGAATCGATGACAAAATCCATGGCACTCTGAAAATTGGATCACCCGAGAAATTAGTGCGATCAACTTCCTCTGAAACTACAATAAACAACATGAGAATAAAGCAACCATCGAGAACCATCATCTCAACCAATGTTTCTTGATCTAAACCAAGATCCTCGGAGTAAGAACCACTTATATCTCCATCCAATTTTGATACAGCTTTGACCAATTCTTGAGGATCAATTCCATTTTCTTTCATTTTAGCCACAAAAAACTTCAAGAACCGGCGTTTATGCTGCTGGATCATCTGGAGATGTTTTTTGCCATGATGATAAGGACCAATGGAGACGATCTTGGGTTCGTAAGCTTTGAGGTTACTTCGTGCAAGGCTCTGTGGGATTCTCGCGATACAACAAGACTTCGAACCAGCTGATTCCTTCAGAAGCTTCGGAACTATATCTTCTGATATTAACCGATGTATGTCTACGGCTGATGTCAGACTGAGATTATCATGATCAGGACTGTTTTCTCCGGCACTTTGTTTTGTCTGTTGATCCATTAATTCGAAGCTTCAACCTCAGACTGTCTTCTGGTTATGTTTTTTTTTTTTGTTATTATCAATTAGTCCTCTTTGAGTTTTTGTATATATAGATTTATCTTTGTGTGAAGCAAAGACTAGTCACGGAGATGAGAGAACAAATCCAAGAAAATCATTATCATTCAATATAATTGTGATCACGGGGAATCTTAGGAAGGAGTAGTGAAATATCGCACTTGCAAATTTTTAATAAGTCTCCACGTTAGGTAGGCAAAGGAACAAGAGTGTATTATTTTTTAAACTTGTCTTCTTAACTTTTGGCAAGAGATGAGAATTATTATAAATTTTTAGAGTTTTACCAAAATTTCCATTTTCTTTTTTGGTTGTTTAGATATTATGTTTTTTGGGGACCTTAGATAAATAATTTCATTAAATCCAGGATAATAACTAATTAACTAGTCTCATATCCGTTGTTTGTATTCGAACTCGTTATCTTTAAACCTTCTCTCATTTTGATGGTCAACTAATACACCATGTGAAGTGTAAAACAGCTCAGTTTGTGAGATTTCAGTATGGTGTTCGTGAACTTTTCGAGTTTGTTTCATACCTCGAAAGTAAAAATCCTTTTAGTTTTATAATAAAATTGATAAAACTAATATGCATACCTTTTTCAGCCAAACATAAAAGAGTGATATTTCTCAGGGGGAAAAAGTCTAAAACTGGACATTCGATATTTTTGGATGCATCCGTGAACAACATGATGGGTGATGTTGTAAAGGAACTGTTTTTTTTTTTTTTTTTTTTCTAAATCAGTGATTCGTACAAACAAAAGAAAAAAATTTCTTTTCACATAGTTGTGATGAGACAGAACTTCTATTTATAAGCTTCTTCTAACTAACAGTTCCTTGGTCACTGAATCATCAACGTCAGTATCAGGCATGATAAACGTAAAAGAAATTTAATATTTGCTATCTGATACAAACCGCAACGCTTTCAAAAATGCTCTAGGCGTTTAATTTGCGTTTGGATAGCAATGACATTTTATATTAAATATTTCTATAAACAAACTTTGGTTTTGTAAGACTTATAACTAGCACAACTTCATAGTCATGAAAAAATTAAATATACAACACCAAAATTATACTAAATGACGGATTTCTTGTTGTTGTTCTTAGTTTGCATCCAAAAACATGGGATGATTTTCATAGTTGGACTAAATTAAAAAGGAAGTACTTGAAAGTAGTCAACTCTCCGTTTACTTTAAATCAACTTTCAAAAAAGTCAAATTAACATGCTTACAGTAATAATCTGCAAAAACTCACATCTCCTTCCCTCATGCTGATGATATATTAGAACCAAATCTTTGTCTCTGTAACCCTTCGTAAACACTCAACAAGCAAATAGTCCATTAAAATTCAGAAAATGTTTAAGAGACGTCTAAGTTGTCTCAACATATGTTTCTGATGAAGAAACAAGAGTAAGGAACATCATAAGCCTGTGAAAGAAGTACACTTACATTCAATTATTTTTGGGAGGACGAAAGTAAGCATAAGCTGCAAAGAAGGCTTGAAAAATGGTAAGGAGAAGAAGCATCAAAGCTGCACAAGATGATAGAAATGTCCATGGAGTGTTGAAATGCGTGTACTTGAACCCTGCCCATTGCACGTGGCATCCTTTTGAAGCGTACTCGTTCACCCCCTCGAACACTGTTGACAAGAAACTCTTAGATATGCTGAATGATATGTCTTTTCCAATGTTCTTGAAGAATAAAGAAACTTGTTCACCCGTTCCGAAATAATTCTCTATAATCCCTTTCTCAACTAAGAAGGTCGCATCATCTTCTGTGTTTATCAAGCAACCCATGAAAGTTACATAGCTTGTAATCTCAGTGGAGCATTTCATATTAAACTGCTCAAAGGCAACGCAGTTGATCAAAAGAGAGCTGACAAAGTCATCAAAGACAAGTAGTGGTATTTCAACCAAACCATTCTTGAAACTTATGTCTAAAGGTGTCTCAACATTTTCCCTCCGCTTGAACTTTATTCCTCGAAGTCTAAGTTTTCTGGCTGAGACAATTAACCCAAGAAAGGGGCGAGGAGAAGGCGATGATGCTTGCGCTCCACTTCTCTCTTTTGAACAACTTAACTTACCGAGACAAGTGTTTTTGGATGTCTCTGTTCTTGAATTCTCCCTAGGTCCAGGACCACTGAAAATATTGATACAGCATTGCCTTGGGGTGGTTGGTGGAGGCGAGACGGGTATGAAAGTCTTACGAATGAGATCAAGAAGATGTTTTGCTCTAAGATTGTTGTGTTTCTCCCAGAACCCTTCTGGTTTTTTTATCGAGTAAGCGAAGAATTTGAAGGCCAGCATGTTTAAGGTAGTGGATGGAGCTAACTTTGATGTCTCTAAAAGAACTTTAAGAAGAAAGAGAGGAACCTGGTTTTCAAGAAGAAGAAGATCGCTTCGAAGAGTTGGCAATATCCATCGCAGCATGAAGATTGGGTCTTTGAAATTTGTGTATTCAATCTGTTCTGAAACTACAAGGAACAACATAAGAATGAAACAACCATCAAGAATCATCACCTTGATCAGCTTTTGTTTACTAAATTCAAGATTCTCAGAGTAGGAGTCTCTTATCTTCGGTTCTAATCCTGAGACTACATCGACTAAGTGACTTAGATTGACGCCATTGTCCTTAGTCTTTGACACGAACATCTCCAAATAACGTTTTTTATGCTCCTCTATCATCTGGAGATGTTTTTTATCACTCGAATGGTGATAAGGGCCTATTGAAACGATCTTGGGTTCATAAGCTTTGTCGTTGACTAGCTCAAGAGTGTGAGGGATTCTATAGATGCAACAAGATCTATCACCTGCTGATTCCTTCAGATGGACTGGTGGGATCACTTTATCTAAGAGCAAATAAGCTTCTTCTTCTTTTTCTTCCTGGTTTGTGGCACTCTCTCCATTGGCTTGGCTGGGAGGATCCATGGCTCTCTTGTTATTAGTCTCTTTTTTTTTATAACTTTTTTCAAATGGTTTTGTTGAACATCTAAACAAAATATTTTAACGATTAATATAAGACCACAATAGACCGAATTTAAAATGATCAATTTTGTCTTCTTGCTATATTATATGATTATCACGTTTTTCCACATAGTAGTTTACGCCTTTCTCAGATCCAGCCATATTCACACATGGCATCACTAATGATAATCTTATTTTGACTTTTTTTTTTGGGTTTGTGGTTTATTGTGTAAAGTTCTCAACAAATAAGTCGACCAAGAAAACAATATAAAATCAAGCGGCTTGGTCTACTAGTGCCACTAGTCTAGTGGTAGGCAAAGTCCGTTCGAAAGATTGATAAATCTTGTCTCCTCGATTCAAAAGTAGTTTGGGCGGAAATTATCTTAACTCTTCTCTGGTTCTCTGTTCTCAGTCCAAAGAAACTTAGCCTTGAGCTTTCTTTCCTGTTTTTACAAAAAAGTAAACAATTTAAAACATGAAATCGAAAGAGAAGTTTTTTTTATTTTAAAAAAAAATTTGGACCTTATTTCGTTTAGTATATGTCATCCTTGCGCAAGAACCATGTTAATCTTCTCTGTATCGTTCCAATTTTAGCGATATCCCCGAAAGGAGAAATCAACAAAAAAATTATATCAATCAAAACGAAACCGTTTGTAATAAAAGACCAAAGTTTAACCATAGTAATTTTCATAACTAAACCTCTAGATCCATGGCTTGAACGTTGGCCATGACAGATGGCTACAAAAAATTATGTACCTAAATGAAATTTTCATAACTAAACCTCTAAATCCATGGCTTAAACGCGATGGCCACGATAGATGGCTACAAAAAAATTAGGTAGCTAAATGATAGTGCCCAATAGGTTATTGTGGCTGTTTATTGCCAACAGACCACAAACTAGATACACACGATTTGCGTGGCCACGATGTAGCTATAGATTTTTTTAGGCTAGTTAGCCACAATTTTCTACAATCTTATGGCGGACTTTGTTGAAACAAGTTAACAACTTTGTTAGTCCGACGACGTGTATAATAAGTTTAACTCTATTTAACAAAAATAATAAGATAAACTCTATGTAACAAGAAAAAAGATTACGTCTAGGTTTACTATATTGAATTTTCAGAATTAATCGTTTTGAAGGTGACATGTAATCGTTTTTCTATATACAAATTTTGTCGGCTGATTTATCTTCCTAATATATAGAGGGATTTTCATAGAATCTTATATAATCATCGTTTCGCAGGTTCCGTCACTATCATCGAGAAGAGACATTTAATCGAGCAAATTGCTAAAGTATTCCAATATCTATACTCTTAAATCTACCAATGCTCAAAATTGATCTGAAATACTCTATACTCTTAATGAAATATGTTAACCCCATAATGCCCTTATTTTCCACCAATCACAACACACCACACGAATCAAAACCCTTATATATCACTTAGTCTCTTTCCATATTTTCAATATGGAATCTTTCTCCATACGCCCCTTCGAGATAATGGTTCTTTTAGTCATTAATCTCGACAGAATCCATCACGTCCCCTCGAGATAATAATCTTCTAGCTATCTCGAGAATTGAGCCTTCCTTTGGACCATCAATTAGTGGAGATGATCGGGCCATATTCCGGACCAAATTAATGGGTAAGGGGTCAGCGTGTGTTCATGGACTTCCAACTCAAAACCAATTGATTTGGCATCTTTCTCCAAATCAGACCAATCTATAAAAAAGGAGATCGTTTTAATGTATCTTAGATCATCCTCAGCTATGACCTCCTGTTTTTTCTTTAGGTTTCTTCATCGGAAAAAAATTCCCATCTCGAGGACAGAGCCGCCGGCGAGGAAATTTGGCAGATTAGATAAGCGATTTGGCCTTGTTTTCGACGAAGACCGTCTAGTTAGGGTTTCGTCCTCTGTTTTGGCCGTATCTATGGATTCTCTGTCTACTGGGGTATTGATATGAATTCCAGCTTCAGAGATGACATAATCTATCTGGTCACATTGATGATACCGTCACCAAAACCGGTGTGGCTAATGTCCATCGCCGAAGGTCAGAGCTTGCTTATTGACTTGAGTTTGAATTATGAATTGTAGTAGAACCTTTCGATGCCTATGAATTATAGAAAATTGGAACTACTTTGTTCATGTTTTGGAGATCCAGCTTTAGATCAAGTAATTTAAGGCTTGAGAGATCGTTGATAACTTGGATGCTGGTTTTCGAATTAATCTGTATTATAAAACAAGGTTTAAGTTGATCGTGAATAAAGTATTGCAGAATCATGGAAATGGGTGCTTTGTGGTCAACATTGGTTAGAGGTGTTTGTGAATAATTTTCTATCGAGTATTTGACTTTGTTTTCTTGGCTTACTTTCTCTTGCTACAATAATCTGAAGGAGATTGTTCTTGGAGACACAAGAGCGCACATGGTAATGACGCGGTTTGCTTGTTTTCTCTTGCATACCTTACTCCTAAATTTTAGCTATGCAGCTCTGTTCTTGTCGTAACGATACATTGGGGACTTCTCAAAACGATACATTGGGGAGACAATGAGATAATGATGCAAAGTATCTTCATGTGAACAAATCTGTTCTTGTGACGAATCCTTATAGCCCCCTCTGTTGGGAACTTGAGGACTTTGTGACTGAAATTTGGTTGTTTTTATGTCTCTGGTTCATTGATGGATTTAACATGGTAACATGGTAATGTTGAAAGGTATTTTCCATGGTAACATGGATTTAACGATGAAATTTTAACGGATTTAACATGGTAACATGGCAATGTTGAAAGGTATTTTCCACCCAAAAAAACTTTGACTTGAGAATGATTTGGTTGGTGGTTGTAAATATGCAACGCCTTTTACTATAGTGTTTGATTGTCTTATATTCGAACAGGTTCAGAATTGATGATAATGGTGAAGTTGTTGCTTGGGGAAGTTGAACAAGAAGCTGAAGAGCTTAATAGAATCGAGGAAAGCAGGAGGAGAACACAAGCCATATTGGAGAAATATAAAAAAAATAGTTACTTAGTTCGATGTATTGTGTTGCATTGTGCACCGAGACTATCACTTATGAAAAACTTGAGTCTTTCAATTTAGTATCTGTGGATTGTAATTTGATAAGTAGAATAGTCATTATATTTTATTAATTGTGTCACCCAAAGTGTCATACGACTACGTAAAATTAGGAAAACTAATACTTACTTTTAAAAAAATATCCAAAAATATAACAATTTTTTTTAAATGTCCTACCAAACGATTATATATTTGATAATAGTTTTCGTTAGACAACAAAAATATATATATTTTAATTACTAAACAAAGTAAAATAAATAAATTTCATAATTGCTTATAAAATACATAACAACTTCCATATAAACCCTTATACTTTTATGATGACTTTGTTGATGTTAACAAACTTTTAATTCATGAGATCCATATAATGTCTATCGAAACATATTAGATCATGAAAATCTTTGGGCTAGATTTATAAATCATATAGTATATGGTAAAACTAAAAAAAATTGTTTGAAGGTGGTTAAACAGAAAAAAACTAAAAAAATGGCAAAAGTTAAACTGTGTGATTTTTGGTAAAACAGGATTATTAGGCAAAACTATCATTTTAATTTTCATGTACGTGGTCCCCACAATATCTCATATTTACAAGTTTCAACTAGTCAAAATCCATGAGTGGTCCCCACAAAACCAAAAAATTCTAGTTTTATACCAAGTAGTTATACCAAATATCACGGGTTGTACCATGTATTAAATTTTTACATGAACTTTTTATATAATTATACCAAATATAAAATTTTATATGTCGACTTCTTTTTTCCCTAGCATCCATGCATCCCTATAGTTGTACTTTAATTGTTTTATTTTATGTATAAAGATGATTTATTTAATTTTTAATTCGACCACAACATGTAAATATTGTGTTCAATAGAGCCGTGTGGGCTCAACCTTCATTAGAATGGAGCTCAGACGAGAATTAGCAAATGACAGGGTCACCACTCTAACACCCTGCCTTACATCGAGCTATGACCTGAGAACTATTTGTCAGAAGAAAACATCATCGAGTGGTAATAGGCTTCATGACTTACAGGTCCATCAAGATCAGAAACATGAGAGACAGTGGTTCCAGAAGCAGCACTGAAGGTCGCGCCATGGCCGCCGTGCTTCTCCGGAAGTTGTTAACACGAAACGACGCTTATCTTTGGCCATGTCTCTCCCTCTCCACTCAGTCCTCTCTTAAACTCGTGATAGTCGTCATTGTCAGCGACATCACTTCTCTGATTTCGTGGACAAGACAAGACACCATGCTCTGTTAAGCAATTCTCCTCGCATCAAAATTTTTTCTCTAAGATGTGATTACAAAGATGACAAATCTCGAGACTACTCGAAGACGATCCGCTGTCACGGTGAGTCCCCGAGATTCAATGTTGGCCGATGATGACGATGATGATCCATCAACAGAAGGAGTCGACGGTGGATGATGCCATCTCGGTTTGGCAAATCTTATTTTTGGTTGGTTAGTGTTTTGTAAATGAGTCCGAGACGGAGCGAAGGGGTTAGACTTGGTTTGTCGAGGTCAAGCGAGAGTCTTGGAAGGTCATCGATCTCGTGGCCAGAGGAAGACGATGAAGAGAGTGAGAGACGTGAAGAAACAGAGCACGGAGATCGAGCTGAGAACAGTAACCCAAACTTAAACACTAACTTTTATGATCAATGTTTGAGAGTGAAAACATATAAAGAGGAAAAAGAGAAATTCAGAGTGATGAATGAGAAATTAAACTCTCGTCGTTTTAGAAAACAGAGTTGTCATGAACTTGTCATTTATTTGTTAAAGGTATATATGTCTAATATGCCTAATGCTTTGTGACTGTTTCAGATACAAAACAGAGGTTCCTATATATATAAACCGGAGGATTTGTATCCTCATGTCACTCCTTTGAGATTTCTCCTCTGTTGTTCTTCTCTTCTTCATACTTTACTTCCACTATGTATAAATATTTATACAGTTTCTTCTTCTTGGTCTTAGATTTTTGTTCACTTCTGTTCTGTCATGACAAATTGCATTGTTTGCAGAAGAATGAGCAAAGCTACCTCCATGAAAGAACAATATTACAGGGAAAATTTCGCCATCAACGGGTCTCTCAAGATCTAGAACACCAGGAGCTTGCTCTTGATCTGCATAAGCTGGTCCTCTGCTTAGAAGATTGACATGCGATCAATCTGGACATCGAATGAGAAAACCAATCATTGAAATCACCATTGTCTGCATCAAACACAAAATTTGCAGATCAAAAGAATCAATTTCAATCATAGAACTTTCAACCACATAAAACACCATTAGAAGATCATATAAACGCATTAACAAGAGAGATCAATGAAAGGGCTAAGCTTATCATACAGAAACCACAAAAGAAAATGCTTTGTATTCGATTGAAGCATCAAAACAGAGTTTATCAAACACTCACACAATAATAAAAACTCTTTGATCTTAAACACTATACGGTATAAACCAATGGGACAAAGAGTCAGTTGAATTTAAGGGTGAATCGGATTACAAATCTGATTAAACACTCAGATTCAAAATCAAATAGAAGAATACAGAATAGTCAAGGAGAAACACAGAGATTTTGAAAAGACCTATTAAAAAACGACATGTTTCATCAATTTGAAGACCTGAAAGCTTTATGTTTCGGATGTTGAGAAGGAAAGACAAACCGGTGGTGAGATGAATCGATAAGAGACTGAATTTTTTTGAGAAAGCTTGTTTCGAAGATAGAAAAAAAGAAGACGAAGAGAGAAGAGAGAAGAGAGATAAATAAAAAAAAAGTTTATTTTTTGAATGGATGATCCAATTGGGTTGAAAATTGGGTAGATAATAACTGGTTGGATCTGTAATTTTGTGAAACAGTATCTGGTTTATAAGTAAAATCCTTGAGTTTGCTATTTAAAATAAATCAAAAAGAAATTCCTTTTTACGAAGAGAGTATATTGGCACAATTAAGTTCAAAGAGTAGCATATGAGCCATTGTCTCCAATTAATCACACTAATCTAGTCAACAAATCACGTGTTGTAACTCGTCCTTACTTTTATTTTATTGCATGAAGTGCGTTAGTTAAATTTTGTCGATTGGAAAGCAACAGCTGGCAGCTCATATCATAAATTGTTTAGTTTTTAATGATTTTTAATAGAAGACAGCTCTATTTACGTACTACGTTGTCTTTTTTTTTTTTTGGGATCATTTTAGCTTTTGTGTTCCCATTTGTGTTGACGCTTTTCTTGCATTTCTCAATTCGTATAAAAGGAAGTGATTTGACGTGTTTACTCTTTAGCTTGATCAATCTCACGTTCAAAAAAAAGAAGAAAAAGAAAATGATGTTCTTTTTAGTCTTAGGATCCATCATCCTTGGAGTAATTCTTCTTGTTATACTTCTTTTTCTTATTTACGTACTCCGTGAGTTATATTATGAGGCCATGGAAGGTGGGTGAGTCTTTCTTTAGTCTACGCGATTAAAACAAAAACTAGTAAATCATATAGACATAACATCACTGTAACATAAATCTTTTTGTGGCAGACACGCAGAAAGCTAGAGCGGAAGAGGAACACCTTATTATAAGCCCGAGCTTTTCACATGAATCTGAATATCCTTGTCCAGAATCAGATGCGACTTATTTTACAATCAAATGTGAGTCAATTACTTCACCATTCTTTTTTTTTTTTTTTTACTTCCAATAAAAAACGGACGACAAATTTTTATGTTGCCAACGTACAGTTAATTCGCATTCAGAAGAGGCAAATCTATTGGACGCGGAGGAAGACTGTCTGAGGTCTGATGTTCAAGGCACAACGTCGACAGTACTGTGTAGTCCTCTACTAAAAAATGAATACTACGCAGGAGACGACTTTGTGTTGGGGGGACAAAAGGATAACGACTCAGATTAGAATTCATATTAGTTCAATTTATACCAACTTTTTTTTTTGTCTTTTTTTTTTCTTTTTTTTTTCCACATTTTTCTTTCCTCTGTAGCAAATATAATATGAATGCTCTGTGTTGCTTCCTTGCTTTATAATTGAAATCAAGGCACTAGTTTCTTGACTGTTTTTACTCACAGTTTCTGCAACATGCTCCATTGTGTTTAAATACAAATTATATTTATATTTGTCATGGTTGATTGAGGAGTTCACCATCTGAACTGTAATAGCCCCTCCCAAACAAGTAACGCAACATTTGGAAAGATTAGGTAACGTCACTAGTACAGATGACATATTTTCCTCAGTGAGTAATAATTTGTTTTTTTCCGTTTTATATTTAGGTATGTAGTTTAGAAAGAAAGAAAAAAAGATTTTCTGAAAAACTGAATGTTTCATATATCCAAAAAAATTATTGTCTTCTGAAAAAAAAAAAAAAAAAAAGGGATCCACATGTAAACTACAAACACATAAATATCTGTCGTTTGAAATATTCGAGGTTTCAAATGTAATCACTACACATAAATGCCAACTTGATCATATAAAGAAATTAATACGTATTGACTATAATATATGTATAGTAATTAATTATTATGAATCAGATATGTGTGTAACTGGTCTTTAACTAACATGCAGCTTCCCTCCACCTTCTTTATTGATTATATATACTACTACTATGCTTTTGTTATAAAAGTGATAAGGTCCACGTTATGACTGATGATTTAAATAAGACCGGCGATTAATTTTAATATTGACCCAGTTTAATGAAACTCATTACAATTGACTTAATTCCAACTCTCTATAAAAAGCAACTCATGGGATATAGCCTGATCATCAATAGCACAACAAAAATTAAGGTGAAACAAGATGATGGGTTTGGTGTTAGGAACCATTTTTGTCGGATCAATTCCCATGATCATTTACAGACGACGTGCAAACGGTCACGAGCCCACGCCGAAACATAAACGAGGTTAGTACCACGAATGTTTTAGAATACGTACAAGACAAGATATTGTATATGGGTAATCGTGGTTTTACAATTCGTACGAGACAAGTTATTGGAATACTTTATAATATTATTTTCATATTACATAATTTACGCTTGCTTTAATATGTTCCGCATTATCTGCTTTTTACGCTTACGATCACGACAAAGTGTTAAAGTTCATCTGGTTTTTGTGATACCAGGTGGAAACAGCAGCATCGTCGCAGTGTGTCTAATCCTACTTTTGTTCCTAACGCAAGCACTTGGAGGTATCTTCTACTGAAATTAAAGTCTCTTTATGATTTAGAAGAAACCGAAACAAAAATTAGATTTAATTCCAGCTTTGATATAAGTGTGTCCAACTAAATTCTAGAAAAAAGATGTATATAACTGAAAACATATGTACGGCGGAAACAGTAGACAATAAATTCAAACAAGAAAGCTATTTTTCAGATAATATTTTATGTTATGTTACGTACAGTTAAATTAATTAGATTATTTGTACAGTAAAACCTTTTGTTTTAACTTATAAGCTTACTTGAATAATATTTTCATAGCTTGCATCATAATCTTTTAATGTTTTTTTTATATATAAGCAAATGTATGCAACATTGCTGAGGGAACCTGTAAAGCTGGAGAAAAGTGCAAGATGATCGCAGTAGACGAATTCGACCCCTCTAACGAAAACTGTTATGACGACGATGATGATTGATGATTGACGCGCGATATGCAATCCCCTGAATCTTCTCATATTTTAATTTTCTATAATGAACTAATAAATGTATTGTTTTTTTTTATATATTTTATTTCCGTTCCTAAACCCTTTTCTCTCCATTTTTATAAAAGTTGCGTTACTTTCTTATTAAATTTTTTCCTGAAATAAAATGTACAAGAAATCTTTTAAAAATACGACGGTTTTATTATTGTTCTCGAAAAAAAGTTTGATGCCGAACTGGTCATGGATATATAGCCAATACTAAAATCATCTACCGAGTCGTTATCATTTCTAATCCGTAGCAACTGCTTATATGAATGCTAAAGGATCACAAATTTTGGCCACAAGGCTAAGGTTCCGAATGATAACGTGCGGGACAACTGCGGGAAAAGTGCGATGCGGTTCTAATAGTAACAAAAACATATACATACATATGTATATGCAGATATTTTTGTTACTATTGGAACCGCACCGCACCGTGCGGTTCCGTCACCATTCGAAACCTAATTAGCCACTGACTAAGTATTTTTGTTATTCACTACATAATTAGGTAATTACCTAGTTAAAAGGCCACCGGAAACTACTTGTTTATCAGTGACTTTTTAACAATGGATGGCGCCATGCTAAAATCTGTGACCTTGATCTTACTAATTAGCTTTGTGATTTGAAAAATATATTAATACAATTGAAAAAAAAAACATTAAAAACAACTTTCATAACATTAAAAGTGCAGTAGGTTGGAAAAAAAAAAAAAAAAAGCCATTACTACAAGTCTAATAGTACTGCAGCTGCTCTACCTCCTCGAAGCCATTGGAGGTTCTCTGCTCACTAGAAACCTCAAGATCTCCCTAGAACCTGTTATGTTACGTCGCCAGACTCTTGACATTCTCGATAAGCTCCTTCACCCGACCGTCCATGAATGTACCATTCTTCTTTGTGAGCGTCATGCGCAAGCATTTGGGAGTCGGCAACATATGAACGATCTCGTCCACCTATATCTAAGAAAATTTTGAAAAAAAAAAACATTTTTCAAAATTCTCTAATATATATATTTTTCAAATGAATTTACAAAACTTGTGTAAAAAAAAGCCAAATATGTAAATGGTCATTGATTAACATGCAAGTTCTCTCCAAGTCCACGTCCAAAGTCAACGTATGATAACTGTTCATTAAATAAGACCGATGACTACTTTGGTGGTTTATTTGATTAATTTTGACCCAGTTTAATAAACTCATTTTCATTTACATAAATCCAATTCTATATGAAAAGCAATTTCATAAGATATTGCCTTATCATCAAGGGAACAAGCGATAAGGTGAAACAAAATGATGGGTTTGGTGTTAGGAACCATTATTATCGGATCAATTCCCATGTTTGTTTACTCACGACGTGCACACGGCCATGAGCCCATATATACCGAAACATAAACAAGGTTAGTACCACGAATGTTTTAGAATCTGTACAAGACAAGATATTATGTATATATGGGTAGTCGTGGTTTAAAATTCATACTAGACAAGTTATTGCAGTCCTTTTAATATTATTTTGAGTAGTATGAAAAATTCATATTTTACGTTTTCTTTGTAATGTTTCGCATAACGGTTACACAAAATATGAATGAAACTTATTCTGGTGTTTGTGGTACCAGGTGGAAGAAGCAACATCGCAGTGTGTCTAATCCTACTTTTATTCCTAACGCAAGCACTTGGAGGTATCTTCTACCGAATTTAAAGTCTCTTTTTGATTTATGAAAAAAAAAACCGAAACAACTTAAAATAAAACATCAACAAGATTCTAAAGTTTTTGATAAAAGCTATAATTGTAGAGTTTATTTGGATAGGAAATTCTTGAAGGAACTGTATAGATTTTAAAATATGTACGTGTCCTAATTGGAGACAGTAAATTTAAATAAGAAAGTTATTTTAAGATAATTTGTATGTTATATTCTAAATGTTTATAGTATATGTACGTAGTTAATATTTTTTTTTTATATCTAGTTAAATAGTTACGATGAGATCAGTATGAATAGTTACATCTTAATTCCTAATTACAAAATTAAAACTTAACAAAGGTGAGATGTCCATATTGAGAAACAATAATGTTAAATTTGATATAATCAATGTATTTTTACGGCGTGATGTTTGTTTTTAACTCGTAGTTATTTAAAATAAATTAAATCTTTTAAAAGTGATGTAATATTAAAAAAATCGTAAGTAAATTTTATAATTGTTATTATTTGTGCATTAAAACCTTTTTTTATTAGCTTACCTCTATATAATCTTGTAATCGATTTATAAGCAAGTGTATGCAACACCGCTAAGGGAACCTGTCAAGCTGGAGGAAAGTACAGGATGCAGCTCCCCTCTTATGATGGCGATTATGATGAACTCTTTTATGATCGATGACCCCTTATGTTATGACGACCCCTTTAACGACGAGCTAAGGTGTCCAACATATTTGCACTTTTGAGCATATTCACATTGGAAATGATTGATGGAAAGACGAACGGTATGCAGTGCATGCCCTGGATTTTCTTATATTTATTTCCCAGTAATGAAATGTTAAAAAATGTGTTATATTAATACGAGCTCTATTCCTCTCCATTTGATACGAGATGCGTTACATTCTCAATAAACTTGTGCTGAAAACAACCTACACATGTATACTATATTTGTATTTAGGAGCATCATAATTGCAATGGCTATATAAAAAAAAAATGAAGCACGTAGAAACTAGCAAGAAAAAGGAACAATGAAGGAATGTATCAGCGAGCTCAGACGGCAACATTCTTGACATCGTTCGAGAGACAAAAGTGCTTTACTTCGATCATGTATTTAGTGGATCTATTGTGTTTAATTGATGTTAAAGGTGAATCCTTCAAATCCCTTCATTATTAGGTTTACATGTTAGGGTGATTGATCTACAACCCCATAAATTCCAGTATTAGCTCCAAATTACACCACAATTAGCAAAACATGTAAACCCAAAACCACAAAAAGTTTTATTTTTGATATAAAATTACGTGGAGTTTGAATTTTAACTTAAAAATGCGTTATAAGATCACAATCCAAGTAACTTGCAATTTTTATTCTAATCGAGACTCTTGCAATTTTTATTCTAATCGAGACTCTCTGTTTGATACAAAATATTATTTTGGGCCTAACTCGCACCAAAAATATATTTTAAAAATAGAAGTTTGCCACATATTTATGTATTGTCCCACAAATTATCAAAGTCTCTATGTGGGATTCTAACACACCTCCCTCATGCTCAGTTGTACATCTTAAATGCGAAATTTGTGAGACTAAACATGCACGGGTGGTCTACAATCAAAATATTGAAACCATGTGCTATGATACTATATTAGTTTTTGGATCTAATTCACACTCAAAAGTTATCACAAAAATAAATGTTTGACACATATTTATCTATTGCTCCACAAATTATCAAAGTCTCGATGTGCGTATATTCTAACACAATGACTTCAATTTTTTCTCAAAACCAAAGCCTTTGCGAAAAAAACGTTTTAGAATGTCGAATCAAATCAGCCCCAACACAAGTATATATCTTGGTCAAAAATATTTGTAACATGCTATTTGTACCATTTGTACCACGACCATACTCATTTGTTCTATTTGTACCACGGACATAGGCATTTGTACCATTTGTAGAAAATATTTTCGGACTCTAAAACTTAAGCTATATTATTAGTAAATATATAACATATATAAGTACCATTCTTGATTTTTTTTTCTTACAAATGCGATATGATTTCTTTTGTTGATTGTTAAGGAAGGATATTTTCAACCAAAAACAAAGAATTGAAATTGCAAACACACATGAAGTCAAATACAAATGCTTGTAGTTTGTAATTGAAAACAGCAATAAGAATAATTTAAATTAAGGTAGGATGAAAGCTTCACGTAGAAGACGAAGCCAAAGGTGCAACATTAGTGAGAGCCAGAGCCAAAGGTGTGTAATCAATTTGGAGGGCGAAAATACCCGTAGGCTGCAAAGAAAGCTTGGAAAATGGTAAGCAGAAGAAGCACCAATGCCGCACAAGATGATAGAAAGGTCCACGGATTGTTGAAATATGTGTACTTGACTCCTGCCCATTGTACATGGTATCCTCGTGAAGTATACTTGTTGATTCCCTCGAACACGTCTGACAAGTAACTACTGGATATCGAAAACACAATGTCTTTGCCTACGTTCTTGAAGAACTCAGATACTTGATCTCCCGTTCCAAAATAGTTCTCTATGATCCCCTTCTCGCTTAAGAACGTTGCATCTTCAGCAGTGTTTATGAGGCAGCCCATGAAAGTAACATAGCTTGTCATTTCGGTTGTGCATTTTAGATTGAACTGCTCAAAGGCGATGCAGTTGATTAAAAGAGAGCTGAAAAAGTCATCAAATGTTAGGAGCGGTATTTCAAGTACACCGTTCTTGAGAGTTATGTCAAGCGGTGTCTCACTCTCCTTTGGCTTGAATTTTATTCCTCGGAGTCGAAGTTTTTTTGCTGACACAACCAACTTGAGAAAAGGCGATCGCGGTTGTGGTGGTGGTGGTGGTGGTGGTGTTGATGTCTCCGCTTGAACTTTAAATATGGAAGGACTTATTCTATTGAGGAATGTAGAAACGTTAAGAACATTGGTCCATCTATGTTTCTTTGTCTGAGATTTATTGGGTATGAAAGTTTGACGGATGAGATCAAGAAGATGCTTTGCTTCAAGATCCTTTCGATCCTTCCAAAACCGGTTTGACCTTTTTATTGTATAACCAAAGAATTTAAAGATACTAGTGTTTAAGCTAGTAGTGGCAGGAAACAATTTTGATGTCCTAAAGAGATCGTGAAGAAGGAATAGCGGAACCTGGTTTTCAAGGAGGAGAAGATCACTTCGAAGAGTTGGTAGAATCCACCGGAACATGAAAATAGGATCATCAAGAAAATCCTCGCGCCCGGTCTTGTTTGAAATGACCATGAACAACATGAGGATGAAACAACCGTCAAGAACCATCATATCCACCAGCTTTTCAGAACTAAAATTCAGAACCTCAGAGTAGGAACCTCTGATTCTCTCTTCTAGCCCCATGACCATTTCCCGCAAGTGCGTCAAATACACTTCTTTTTCTTTTGTCTTCGACAAAAAGATATTAAGATATCGTTGTTTGTGCTCCTGAATCATCTGAAGATTATCTCTACAATCTTTACCTCCTTCGCTATCTTTAATATCACCATCCAAATAGTGGTATGGGCCTATCGACAAAATCTTGGGTTTGTAAGCTGTTTCATTGGCCTCAAAGAGAATGTGAGGGACTCTGAAGATGCAACAAGATTGACTACCCGCTGATTCCTTAAGACGTTTCGCAGGGTTCTCCATTTCTATGATGCAACAAGAGGTATCTCCTTCTCCCCCTGAGATTCTCGTGCTACCTCCACTGGGTTGGTTGGGAGGATTCATGGCTCTCTACTTCTTCTTCGTTTCTTTTTTTTTGTATGTGATCGCTCTATAGTTTTTCTTTTCTTTTCTTGACAAGAAAATATCAAACGGTTTAGTTGAACATTTAAAGGAAAAAAAAATGATTATTGTAAGACCATGAAATAAAGACTTCAATAATATATGAACCAGACAGCATGCAAGTCATATTAAAAATAGAGAATTAACAAGGTCTAACATATCCTATCATGAAAAAAATCACGTTATGATCTAAATGGTTGGTACTTTTTGGTCCGGTTAATTTTAGCTTTGTTGTATCGATGTATAGCTAAAAAGCTCCTCTATGCAGTTTAAAAAGGCATATAAATTTGAGACATTATTGTAATCATGGTCAAATATGGTTCTAATCAACCAACAAAAAGAAAAAAAAACCACAAAATAACCATCCATTTATAAAACTAGGTCAAAATGACCATTTGCGTAAACAGTTCAACAAAAATGCCATTTGTTCTTCTTCAACCTCCCGGTGCTCTCTCTCCTTTCTTTTGGGCTTTTCGAAATTTTATTTTTCTCTGCGTAAATAACACATATTTACCTTTTGGATAATTTACATATGTTAATTATTTAAAATTTAATCTATACATATATATGAAGTCCCGTCTCTAGGGGTAGACAAGGTATACATTTGTCATAGATGCCAAGTCAATTTCAAAAAAAAAATTATATTAAAGGGCTCAAGTTTTAGAAAAAAGAAATTAGTAAGAGATTTAATATTTTTGGTTTTGCCGAGAGTTCTAGCATAAATTGAGACGGACTTGTATATATGACACCAAAAATATAAATTTTTCTATTTACGAGTATGAACATTTTCTTTTCTTTGTTTGAAAAAAAAATTACGAGTCTGAACAAAATATGACACCAAAAATATGGACTTTTCTATCATTTATCGAAATCGTTTTTCCCACTCTTTTCATACTCCTAAAAAATATATAATTTAGAAAGAAAAATTATTTTCATTTCTGTAAATTGAACACAAAGCGTCTTTGGAAAACATCAGATTAGTGTTCTAAGATCTCATTTAAACTATTTAATCGGATATATTATAAATAGGAAACAAAAGAAACTAAGTTAAGAAATTGCTTTATCAAAAAAAAAAAAAAAAAAAACCTAAGTTGAGAAATTGAATGGGAAAAAAGCAAACAAGCGTTTAGAGCACAAATGTAACGATAAGCAAGATTATAACGATCAATCAACATGGAATAGTGTTGGATCAAACATAGAGTAAAAGGAGTGAACATGACTAAAACAGAGAGATTAATTAAGGAGAGGAGATCAGGAAATCTTTCACTCTATTGCATCAAACGAAAGATTCTTCATCAAAGTGCGTAGTTAGAAAGTAGTTTTGATCCCAAAAAAAAAAAGACTTTTTAAGGGTAAAATTTAAGATTTTTTAAGATTATAAATTACATAAATAGTAAATTTGGGTAAATTGGATCCACTGGGTACGGTTGGGGTTGGCTATGGAAACTTGTGAGATATTATACTTTGCATCATGATTATTCCTGCGACCACGACTTGTGCTAGAAAAATTAATCTAGTAACAATGGTTACTTTTTCGTTTTCTTCAATTTTTAATAATATTATATTAAACTTTTATTAAATGTTTAATACTAACTAAATTTGATATTTATAAAAAATATTATTTTAAAACATGATTTTATAATAATATAAAAATAGTTATACTGTATTACAAATTGAAATATGTGCGACTATAAACCAATTAAAAAAAAAAGAGTTACTAACTAAGATTCGATAAAAAAATTGTTCGAATTATCAATCAAAATCTACATATTCATATCAATTAAACTTTAATTTAGGTTTCTTATATACGCACAATAAAATAATGGTTAATGATAAGGGTTAAGAATCCGACAAACAAAAATAAAGGCATGTGCTCCATCTCGGAATTTAAGTAATCAAAGATTAGATAGAAAGGAAAAACACTAGTTTGACTTTTACTTTCATCTAGCATTATCTATAGAGATTTGTATTTTTATACTGTCAACTTCGATCTAGTTCGTCCAGACCACTACTATTATTTTGTAAACAATATCAATTTTACTTTTCTTATAAAAAGTTGTGAAAGACAAGTGGTAATATAATTATATAGAGCAACTAATGCGACCAAAGAAGATAAGGGCATGAAAAACTGCGTTAGGTTACGCGGAATAACGACGTATAATAGGTGGCATCATGCGTATATATAGAATGTTGACACTGTGACACTGTTATTTCCTTCTAAATATCTAGGAGAAAAAAAAAATTGTAGCATTGAAGTTCATGTGCAATCATACATGGATCTTGACGTATTAACAAACGTAACTCGTAGAATAATTATTGATGAAATCTAAATATATCATTATACCAAATTCAGTATTATTTTTTTTTATCTTTGAACAAACAAACGAAAATCATTTCACCTTTGACATTTGTAACGTTTTAAATTCCTTAATTTAGACATTCCAATAGTCACAAACTCTAGCACAATCAAAAGTAAAACTGATCATAAAGATCCCACGAGTCTGGGTTGTCAAATAACAAATCTGAATCAAACTCAGCACTTTCACTACCAGATGACGATGAAGGAGGATAAGAACGTGATGGTGACAATAGATCTTCTTTCATCACATGTTGACAATCTTGATCATCACAGGTTATCTCACGGTACTGACCCATGTTTTGCTCTCTGATGATATCTTCTTCATGCTTAACCAACAAAGAGAAACCATTTGAGTGGCTTTCCATCTCCTGATGATCGAGATCTTTTCCGAACCGGATCATTTGGGCACTTTTCAAATCATCTACGGGATCTTTCACGGTAGCAAAGATGTCATCTAGATTATGACTGGTTTTGCAAGTGTGGTGGCCAAAGTAAGTGGTTCTGTAAACCGGAGGATTGTCTTTGATCTTTTGTTCATGCTTTCTTGCTCCACAGTTATGATCTATGTTGTAAGAACATCTATAGTAGCTCCTGTACCATCATACACCAAATTAGTATTGTATTAGTGATGGGACAAGAAGAACAAAAATAACTACAATTAATTTTGATTAGCTAGAGTATTTCTAATAATATTACCTTTGGTGATGAGATTTTTTTATACACTTTTGGCCGTATTTCCTCCAATGATACCCGTCGTAGTGAATTGGAACCGGTGAATCGTCCGTCCAATTTGCACTTGAATTTGTACTATCAATCTTTCTGTAAGCATGAGTATTATCAAAATTATTAGCATGCATATAATCAACATAATCCCAAATTTTAGCTACTCACAGACCATAATTTATGTGGTTTATATTATTAGAACACCAAATATAAAGAAATACAACTTTTAAACTTTTCATAAAATATCTTTGGGAAATAGAAAAGCAAACGCCAAATGTAATGGAATAATATATAATGTTGTATTTTCCTTTAAAATTGTGGTTTCTTTTGTAAAAACAAAAAAAACAAAGTACTAAAAACAAAAACAAAATCAAAAACAAACATTTGAGGGCTAAATGAATACCTTTTCTTGGAGTGGCTCCCCTGTGGTGGAGGAGGAGGAGAATGCCTTGAAGATAAACCAGATAATAGATCATCTTCGGATTTTGGTTTATCAGATAAGATTGAAATGACATTGGAAAAACAATCGACGATCGATTTAGCAAGATCATAACTTGAAACCGGTCCGCAGTCAGCCGTAGAATGGTCGAGCCGCATCTTCAACCATATGGCGCAGCTATGGCCATAAAGGATAGCTTGCACCGCCTTTTCGTGTGGGGAGTTCATTTCCATTGAGTAGAGTGAACTTTGTGTGTGTGTGTGTGTCTTTCTAGGCTCAAGTCTCTTCTCTGCTATTAATTTTGAACAGATAGGGAGATCAGAATTTATAGGACAAGTTGTACATACACGTTACCAAATGACTTCCACCAATATGAGTTTATATACATACACTAGGGTATATTTTAATAAGAAAATGAAAAATTATAATTTCGATTTAGGACATGTGCTCGGCTTCACCTATGGGTTTATCTAAAAGAGAGCTTAGGTGTTGACCTTAGCATATGATCTGTCATGTCTAGGAAACATAGTTCATTTTATATACCGTTCCCAGTACGCGGCTCGCTTAATTACACTAATCTACGCGGTTCGCTTAATTATTACATAATTTTTCTTATTAACTAAATCTAGTAGAATACTTAATGGTTTTCCTTATGTACAAGACATGAGGAATCTAATAGAAAACTGTGTTTCTACAAAAAGTCAGATAGATTATAAAGACGCATGAGTTATGAGCTAACCCCAAAACGAATGGTTTTGAAATTCTCTATCATCTTTCCGTTTCAATATAAGTGTTGTGTTTGAAATTTGTTAAATTTGAAACAAAATAAAAAAAACAAAAGTTAAACAACTAAAAGTTGAGGATAATTTTTTTGTGTAATTTTATTAATTTTACAGTTAAATATTTTTTATATAATATTTTGATAGCTGGTTTTAATAATAATTAATATGTTCAACAAAAATTACATGTCTCACAATATTTACCTCATAAAGATGATAAAACGTGTAAACAAATTTTGTTTATTTTGCTTAATGGAAAAATTTCGTAACTTAAATATGATTAGTTTCATTGTTTTGTAATGCAAATACTCCACTAAAAATGTTACTCACTCATGGACGTATTTACTAGTGAAATTATCTAATTTTGTAGTGAGTTTTGGTTCAAATTTAAATAAAAATGTAAATATTTAGACCAGCCAGAAAAAAAGTATTAGGTACTAGATTAATATTAAACAGTAAGATCTGGACAATTTTTCAACGTTTAAAGAGAGAAATAATTGCGATTTAGGTGGTGAGTGGCGACTGATGCACCAATGGAAACGGCATTAGTTTTGTCGTACACATCGACGTCAGCCCCATGACGTAGTTTTACTTGAAGGAGCTGATCTCAACACACTGACGTCTGAACAAAACAGCAATGTAATATATGTACTGTAATATTATATACCAACAACAACTAGTCAACTATGCTATGAGATCAATTTGTTGGCTACTCGATCCATATTTTATTTTAATTATAAAGACTAACCAATCCAAATTATACAATCATATTTCTAAAGTAGTATAGATGGTCAATCCAAAACATTTTCCTTATAGATTGTATTCAATTATTCATCCATGGTATTTACCGGTAATGAATTCACACACCAATTCATGTAACTGTCCAATAAATCACGACGTTTTAGAATGGTAAGTTCAGCTCTTTTGCCCATCAATTACAACCCTATCTTCATCTGCGGATGCATAATGTCAACTGAAATCTCCATAAATGAATTGTATTTATTAATTTTTCGCATGTGACTTTGATCTGATCTGTGAAACTCGTTGCCCACATGTGTTTTGTTTTCTTGTTATTAGCAATTTGTTTTAATTTTTCTTGGAAATTGTTTAGTGTATACTATTATATTGAGAAAGGGGGCTCAGGTATGTATAAATCAAGCAAAGCTTTGGGTCAAGTCAGATTATTTTATGTATTGAAAATATTGAAAGTAAATGTGTATGTGAATACGACTTCCATGAAAATAATGGAGAGAACATGATTTTATATAAATTTATTTATTATAGTAGCTAATTAAACCAAGTAGTTGGAACGTAGCTTCCATGTCTTCTTTATTCTGACGAAGACTTCAGCCAAATTTGCCCATTTCAATAATCCAACAGAACTTAAAAAATTATCCTTATATTAACTTCTTCTGGACTTTTAAATTCAAGATATTTATTTATCTTTGGATTCGTGCTTCCAGCTTTAATCAAATGAATATTTTTGACGTACTTACGTTTCCTAGTACAAAGGAAACAAAACATCCATTGTGCTTGCTCGCGATCTTACATTTTGGGTACGTAGCAAGCTCATACAACCATTGCTAAAAAAATAGAGATAATTTAGGAGTAACAGATAACCAACCCCAAGTTAGATTTCTTAAACATGTACATTTAATATTTATACACACAAAAGACAAACTTTTGCTGTAACGACGTTCTACAGATAAAATAAAAATAAAAAAATAACAACAAGTTTGAGACAAGATATACAATTTTTCGCTTTTGATTGTATAGTTACGGATATTATCAGACCAAGATGACGAATTTTTTATATTTATTGTAGCGCCATTTGAAAGTAGATAAAGGCCTTTCGAAATGTGTGAAAATTTTTAAGCTAGCGTTTGAAAAAAAATTGTATAAAGAAAATGGGCTGGAAAGGATAGGTGTCACACTACACATGGAAATAAATAAAAGCCCAACAGAAAATAAAAGCCTATTAGTCATTGTTTTTATAACAATGAATATCTCATATAATATATGTATATTTGAAGACGAAGACATATAGGCATCGAACACTCGGATCAGTCCAGCAAAACCTATATGATCGATCGACCAATCAAGAAAGAAGCAAAATTCTGACCCAGTTTTTGATTTTTGATTTGTCAATCAACTGTTTCGACCGATCACTTCCCAATAATCTGACCCAGTTTTGATTTAGATCCTCTTGATAGTTTCTCTCTAATCCTTTGACGACTATAACATCTTGATGTAACGATCGTCTATTCAGACATTGCCTTTTGTAAAGCTTAGTATTTTTTTTATTTCTAACATTAGCCAAAACATATAAAAAAACGTGCCATTCATGATTCTCAATCTAAAACATTGAGAATTAGTTTTATACTTACAGATAAAATGCCAAAAAACTATGATAGCACATAATTAAGGCTCTTTCCAAATTCCTCTATGACACTTCGCAACACTCAGCGAAGCACATCCCGTGAGGTGAAACCTACACGTCGATAAATAACAAAGTGGAACCACGAGATTGTTATAAAATGTGACAAACCTCACTCATAAATTATAAGAAAAGTAAACTTTCTAATTATACATTCCATTTGAAACCTCCTCCATGTTTTCTTTCTCAAAAAAGTACCAATAATGTTAGGCAACGGGTGGATACGATGTCATTTTCAGTGGGAATTGATTTAAGAGCATGGCCACATGCTGCTCTAATCATATCTTTAAGAGGGAAATAATGAAGAAAATAAAATTGATGGGTCCAAGTTTCATGTGACTTGAGAAGAAGAAATTAAACCCGCAAGAAGGATCCTAGCCAAAAAAAAAAAAAGTATGGTATGGTTGAATCAAACTTTATTGTAAAAGGTGTTTCCAAAAGATGATGAGCTGACACAAATCCATGCACCATGTTTCTCTTTCCATTGGTTTCGATTTCTCTCAGATCTTGTTCCCAAAAAAGAAAAGATAGCTATACCTTTTATTAAGTTTGAGTGATTATTATTTTCAAATCCTTTATATGAAATAAGAGAAATTACCAAGTCAACTGAATCCACTTTGGTCTGGTTTCGGTTTGGTTCATTTTATTTTACATTGGTCCATTTTATTTTACATTTTATTTTATTTTACAAGAGGAACAAAAAATCAAAACTAAGATCAAAATAATTTAGGTTATAATGTAAGGTATTTCATAGGTTCAATTTAGTTCGGTACAAATTCAGATTTACACCCATTTTTTTTTTCTTACGAATCCACGGGCCAAAATTGACGCATGTTCTTCGGCTTGCCATCATGAATTGATATATTCTTACATGATACATGCATGTATATGGAGAAATTTACAAAAGAGAAAAATTGTGTGTGGTTATTTTCAGTACTCGTGGGTACACCTTGTAGGGCATCTCACATGAGACTTACGAGTACCTGAAGGAATCATTTCTCGTCATCATATCATATACATACTACAAGGTAATAAACAAAAACACCTCCGTGACCAATATTTATGTCGCCATTATATCTTTAACTAGTAAAGGCCTCAAGCGTTGCGTGAGTTTAAACAAATGTAGTAAATTATATAATACTATATAAATAATATATATTAAAATGATTGATCTATGTAGATGTCGTTTGAGCATTCCGTTGCGTGAGTTTAAACAAATGTAGTAAATTATACAACAATATATAAATAATATATATTAAAATGATTGATCTATGTAGATGTCGTTTGAGCATTCCGTTTAGGTAAAACAATTTTATAATTTACAACATATATCATGTTTCTATTTTTTCCATACACTAAAATAAATAATGATAGTTACATTATTATTTAATTATTTAAAAATAATATAGTTTAATAGTTTTTGTATTTTAGGATCGTATTCTAATAATTATATTTCTATAAATATTTCACAAAGTTATTACAACTTATTATATATTTCAAAACTAATTAACACTTCTATAAATATGAATTTGATTAAATTGTGATGATAAAAATACATGAATAAATAAAAAAAATATTCTAAATTTTGGTTGAGTCATCTTAGAAGAAGTGGAAAGACTCATATAGATCGTCCAATAAAAAAATATTACCTTGATTTTCACATTACATTGAAAGCATAAGATGGGAAAATAGAGAAGTGATCTTACATTTGTCATTGACTCTATACTCCCAACTACAACAGTTATATATAAGAGAAAATCTTCTTTACTATATAAGATTGTGATGCCATTTAAATTAGTCTAGTTATATTTGTTTTGTTGATATATAGTTATATTTAGTTAATGAAATTAAATAAGACATACGGAAAAAATTATAATTTTTAGGGGGTAAACATTAATTAATTTAAATTAATTAATATATATATATATATATATATATTACATTAAAGAAGTGATCTTACATTCGTCATTGATTTTATGTTCTCAACTACATCACATATATAAAAGAGAGAAAATCAACCTGAAAAAAATAAATAAATTAATATATATATATAGCACTATAAAGAAGTGATTTTACATTCGTGAGATGTTATATGCTCCAACTAAATCACTTATATAGAAGTAAAAAATAAACCTGAAAAAGAAAAAAATTGAAATTTGCATGATAATAATTATCTTACAGTTGTTAGGGGTTATATGCACGTATTACATCACTTATATAGAAGAAGAAATCAACGTGAAAAGAAAAAAAAATTGAAATTTTTCTAGTTAATTAATTAGTTATTGCAAATTGTATTAATGAGTTAAGCTATGGTCAATCAAGAGAAATTATTATCTTTGTAAATGTTTTTTTGTTATATATGTTTTTTTTAGGAATGAGAATATCAAAATTTAAAATAGAAAAATAATTAAAATGAAGGATGATCACTAGTCTTTGTATATGTTTTTTTTTATGATGGAGAATATCGAGTGGTATAATAGAGTAATATTTAAAAGACACATTTTAAAAAATTACTGTCAATTATGTTGTTAATGGGTTAAGTTATTGTCAAATTGTAATAATTGTTTTTAAATATGTAATTAACAGAAATTATTGTTCTTATATATGTTTCTTTTAGAAATGAGAATATGAAAAAGTAATCGCTTATATAGAAGGGGAGATCAACTTGAAAAGAAGAACAATTTGAAATTTTTCTAATTAATTAATTACTTATTGTAAATTGTATTAATGAGTTACGTTATGGTCAATTAAGATAAATTATTATCTTTGTATATGTCTTTTTGTTATATATGTTTTTTTTAAGAATGAGAATATCAAAAAGTAAAATAGAGAAATAATTAAAATAAATGATGATAAATTATAATAATTAATTTCTTTTGTATATTTCTTTTGTTAAATTATTGTCAAATTGTAATAATTGATTTTAAATGTGTGATTAATAGAAATTATTGTTTTATATATGTTTAATTTAGAAATGAGGATATGAAAAAGTATAATAGAAAAATAATTATAATGAAGGTTAAAAGAAAGATGACACGTGTCAACTTGTGGTTAAACGAACCTTAAAATACATAAGATATGTTTCCAAATAAAAATAACAATACATGACCATAGACAACGATGGAACCAACCTATCACGCGCTAATTTTTTGTCACTATCGATGAGAGAAGTTATGTATATTATTTTTTCTTAATGTTAAGAGATTACGTCAAAAATTATTCGGTTGGAAAAATCGAATATCCAAAGTTTTTGAATATAAAGGAGCCAGGACTCGGAAAAATATGATTTCTTGGTAAAACTATATATCAGTCACCTCGAACGAGAAACTAAACCTCGCTAATTAACTTTTTACTTACAGCATTAATGTTTTGAATTAAAGTCGCTTCTGAAAAAAAAATTATCGCAATTGACTGAAACTTAGGTTGAAAGTACCAACGAATAAATCTAAGAATATTTATGTATTAGAGATGAATTACTACACTATGATTGCATTTCTAATTGGTACAGAGAATCTGGTATAGATATATTAGTGTGACAATATATAAGTTTAAAGTAATTGAAACAGTTGGATAAAATGATGTAAAACATTTGTATTATTTTTTGGTTATGATAAAAAAGTTTCAACTAATGTGAAACTTTTGTGATAGAATTTATTTGGTACAGCTAGAACATTATCGTTATCACAAACAATTACAAACAATTGGAAACTTTTGTGATAGTATTTATGATAAAACAATACAAAAACATTCAGTGATATTTTTTAGAAAATGAAAAGAAGGTGATATGTACGATTTAAACGTGTTGAACTCTTCAGTTATGCCAAATTCTATGCGGTTAAATAAGATGGTCAAAATATGAAAAAACATACATTATAAAGTGGCTGATGTAGTTATATATTTTCCACTAATACAACAACTGAAACAAAGGTTGTGAATGGTAACACTATATCGCTCAGGTTCAAATATTTGTAAAAATGTATAACGTTCGTTTTTGTTACTATTTAAATAACATCATACTTTTTTTTCAGTAGTTGTTTTGTTATTCAGATAATTTTTCTTTAAAAAAAACTGATGAAAAGTTTATATAAAAAAAGAGTTCCCAAACCGTACTAGATTTCGTGTGGTGCGCCATAGCTAGCTAGTGTAGCTATGCATAAGAGCTAGACAAGTTATCTTTTTTTGGTGAATGAGAACACAGACATCCAAACCCACTTAACGTCAAAAACTAGTCAGAACCTAAAAATTCGGACTAGAAATTCGAAATACAAATTATAACCTGACAAAACATGCAAGTTGTCAAAGACCAGTTGAAAAAACAAATGAAAACCAAACAAAGAAAAATATTAAAAATTCAGAGACAAATAGTCATATAGGTATTGTCAGAAGCAGACAGAAGATTGTACATTGAAATCAAGCACAGCAGAAAGCATTATTGTTCACACACATGTGTACAGACACACACGTACATGTTCACACGTGCACACATGCATAGGATGATAGGAATCTCCACCTCTATATAAGAAATGCTAGCTTCAACATGAGTTGAGTGTATATGTAAGTGAGTGAAGCTAAAGTAATAAAATCAATGGCAACTTCAGGGTTTAAGCATTTGGTGGTTGTGAAGTTTAAGGAAGATACTAAGGTTGATGAGATCTTGAAGGGCTTGGAGAATCTTGTTTCTCACATTGATACTGTCAAATCCTTTGAATGGTTCGTCATTTGTTTATTTTTTCGAATATTTTTTTCTTGGATGATAATAATTAATGACCGTACGATTTGATTATAATAATTAGGGGAGAAGATAAAGAGAGTCACGAGATGCTTAGACAAGGATTCACTCACGCATTTTCGATGACCTTTGAGAACAAAGATGGTTACGTTGCCTTCACAAGCCATCCTCTTCACGTTGAATTCTCAGCCGCTTTCACCGCCGTCATCGACAAGATCGTGCTCTTGGATTTCCCGGTCGCCGCCGTCAAATCTTCCGTTGTTGTAACACCGTGAAACTTGTGATCATATCGAACTTGTTTCTTAATGTAAACGAGGTTTGAGTTGTTTGGTTATGTATGTTTTGGTTTGATTTTTATTTTATTTTCGGTTTTCGGTAATAAGAAACCTGGTTTGGATGGAACTTGGAAGTTTATGATTTTCTTCAATAAGTACGTATTTTTAAAGCGAAAATGTTAAATATTATGTTGTGCCAAGTGGTTTCAAGTGCGTAATATATCTGTTTTCGTTTTCTTTTTTTGCATCTTATTATATAAAAGAAAATTTTCAAAAGTTAGTAACTCATAGGATGGTGACACGTGTCATGTTAATCGATCCAAGATTTCGACACATGTCAAAGTTGAGAAAAATGTCAAAAATTATTATAAAGAAACGGTACAAAAAGATAATTAGCTACCATTATTCGGTAAATAAAAAATTTATAAAGAAAATATACAAATTGTTATTTCTTAAAAAATGTAAACTTCTATGACTAAGAAAATTTAATATTAAAGGAAAAAATTGTAAATATTGAATTCTATAGAAAATATACAAATTATTATTTCTTAAAAAAATTAAACTTCCATAATTAAGAAAAAATATAGTTTTAAAAGAAAAAAAATTGTAAATATTGAACTCTATAGAAACAAAAAGAAAATTTCTAATTCTAAAGGAAAAAGAATTGTAAATATTGAACTCTATATAAACAAATAAGTAGTCTCATATTTTCTCAACAAACAAAAATATTTTCTTCAAAAACACCATAATATCTTCAATTTCATTTTATTGGTAAATTTTTTATTCCTTTTATTTTATTTTTAAAAGTTATGTTAATTTAATATTATGTGGTTGTTGTGAAATCGTTTTACTTATATATTTTTAATGATTATTAAATTTTCTCTAATTTTGGTTTTATTTTTGTCTACTTTTCAGAAAATTTAATTAATTTATTATTACGAGGTTTTTCTAAAAAAAATTATTTCTATTTTTATGATTATTAAATTTTTCTCTAATTTCAATTATTTTTCTTATACTTTTCAGAAAATGTCTATCATCCAAAAAACAATGAACAAATAAATTCAAAATAACAACAGTAATTTATTTTTAGGTCGGTTTGAAAACAAAAATCAAATATGATTAAAAATAAATAAATCTTATTCAAATAAATATAAAAAAACTATATATTATCTAAATAAATAAATAATTATAAATTTGTTAGGATTTCTTATGGGTGAATGATTTTGGATAGGTGTTCTCAATATTTTATTATATATGTATATTTACATGTAATTTAATTCTATTTTTTAAATTTTTTTTATAATTTTATTCTTATAAATTTTAAAATCGTAAATTATAATCCCGCATATATGCGGGACTTAATCTAGTTAAAAATAATTGATAAAATAAAACTTAGAAACACAAAACTTTACGGTACAAAATTTAGGGAGACCCATCAAAAATAAACAAATAGTTTGTTATTTTTTAAAAAAATAGTCATAAACGTATTGAGATTTTATTAGAATACACGAACAAAACGCTAGTAATATTGCATGTGTGTTTAGTGTTTACACATTCAACTTAACAAAAATTATATGGATATGTAATTGGAAATTATCATTAACTTTATTGGGTTGACTAATATTCAACGCAGCATAAACCCTTAGATAACGGACAATTGGTAAATTTTGAACCAGAGAAGTTATAAGGCCTGTTGGCCCAAATAGACAGACAACGAAGTTCAGCTCTCCAGCCTTCGTTGCATCTCGAGGCTTTTGATTGATGCCCCTAGACTCAAGTATTTATATTTCAAACATGAACTAAATGGAGATTGGACTTGGATTTTGTTGAATTCTGTTATGATGTATTTGTAATTTTGTATATACTTTGGACACAGCTCTCAGATGATGTTATAGGATTCCACACTATATTTCATGCAAAAATTTGCTAAAAAAAAACATTACTGTAATTTTATCGGGTTTAAGACAAGATTCTTCAGGCGGGTCTTGTGATGGGGATGCACCATCTTCCAAGATGAGCGGTGTAGTTTGTGCAACGGATTACTCCTCTTCTGCTAGGACCATCCGGGAAATCTATGACACTAATGCTACTTGCGTCTAGGTGGAACAACCCGAGCCCTTCTTTAGTGAGGTTAAGGCATTGTACTATGAGCGATATGTGAGCCAT
The DNA here is from genome assembly GCA_004349715.1 of Crucihimalaya himalaica. Classification (NCBI taxonomy): domain Eukaryota; kingdom Viridiplantae; phylum Streptophyta; class Magnoliopsida; order Brassicales; family Brassicaceae; genus Crucihimalaya; species Crucihimalaya himalaica. The sequence continues at coordinate 3,843,960 of SMJT01000009.1, forward strand.
TGGAGGACCAACCACCACCATGATTTCTCCTGGGTTTGACTCCTCGTCCAATAGTTCGTCTAAGAGTGATTCCCATGCTTTTCCGGATCTGTTCCATAGAGCTGAAACCGCTTCTTCATCTAACTGACTTAGCCAACCAGGTTGGATCGATGCAACCACATTGTTGTCCTGCAGATTTGATGGATAAAAAATATCAAACCAGTGTTCAGTTATCTATTGCATTGGAATAAGTAATCTTGCCTTATTGGATTTGCGAAGAACACCCTCAACATCGAGCTCATTCATTTGTTTCGTTTTCACGTAGCGAGGCACACTATCTACACCCAAAAAACCTGCAGCTTCTTGCACCTATCAACTCTTTAAACTGTTAAAATGAAAAGAAACAAGATTCCGAAAATAGATTTCCTAATGAAGCTACGTAGATAGAGAGTTCTATAACTTACCCGGGATATTGCTCCAGCAGTCTCAATGGAGGCTGTTTCAGGGCTGCAAACTACTGAACTAACCCTCAGATCAAGAAGAAGCTCCGCGGTTTTCTGTGACTGCAATAATCAACAAGTAAGCAATCTGAAGAGTAACTGAATGCAGGATTAAGAACTATTTTACAATAGCCCTTCACAAAAGTCATGTGTATGTTACCTGTATCACACCAAGCATGCTCATTGGCTGATCATTAGTGGCTGATTGGCTAATAGCTGCAGAATCCTGAAATGTTGAAAAAAGAAGAAAACCCGATAAAATTTGACCTAAAGTCTCCCAACTTTTCTTATCTCAGAAATTAGTGTAAAGAGCAAAAACCTTCCACACGCATCATCCATGAAGGTTAATTCTGGCAAATAAAGATGAACTAATAGATCCATTAAGCAACTCATACAACTATACCTCGTTATTTCTCTGACCATGGCAGACAAGTATAATCTGCTTACTAGCTTTCCGGCCACCAGAACTTCCACCAGCTAGAGGCGAATTAGGTGTCTGCATAAGTACTACAAAGACAGTAAGCAGAATTTTGACTACCTGTAACATTTTAAGCCCAACTAGAGAATCTTGCAACCAAAAAAAAAAGTTCATATAACTAAGATGCTTAAAGAGTCTATGTAAAAGTCAGAGAGATTGTTCCATCGTGAAAAAAAGTTAGCCTGCCTTCCACATTTACCTGATTTAGTCGATTAAGACATACATGAGGAGATCCACCATCAGCTCTAGGTGTGAAGTCCAGTACGCTTACACCACAATTACTCTGCAACAAACTCCTAAAATATTCTGTTCCCAGTCCTGTCATATAACCAAAGATGGCAGATGTAAAAAAAATTAACAGAGAAATGAAAAGTCGGCTAATTGCTGCAAAATGAAAAGTAAGAACAAGTACCAATTGCTGTTGCCACAAGAGCCTGGTTAACAGCATTATGAGCAACAACAAGAACAGACTTGCCATCGTGAGAAAGAATACGGGGCCAACAGCTTCTAGCACGTGACCATAACTCTCTTACTGGATAGTGGCCATCAATGCTGAAGTTTGCCGGATCTTCTTGCCATTCCCTAAAAGCTTCACCGAACTTTTCTTTCCCTTCTTTCTTAAGTAGACCCTAGTACATAACGATCAACTAGAACAAGAGTTAAGAAGAAGTACAATGACTGGTCTTTGAAACCTATAAGTCCCCCCCATCACAGCTACAACTTACTTGAAAAGAGTAAAGATCAATTTCTCTGAGATCATAGTCGAAAATCATCTCACTTTCTCGACTTCCCCATATGATTTCAGCTGTTTTCTTAGATCTCTTCAATGGACTGAATACACAAATGTAGCTAATTTACAAAACAGCTTTAACAACAAAAAATCTCCATTACAAAAAACAAGATCACAGGAATAGTATAATCCATTATCAAGAACACAAAAATGCAGTGAATACTAATCTAAAATCAAACTGAATCATCTAAAATCTACAAATGTAATCGATTCAAACACCTCAATTCGATCTAAATTCCAAAATCCAAGAGACTAGATTTCAAAAGCGATTCAATAGATCTAAGAAAATGCAGAACCTGGTGAAACAGACATCGAATGAGTCGCCGACGAGCATCTGTCGAGAAATATCCGCCTGAGACTCGCCTTTCTTCGTCAAAACGGAGAAATCGGAGCTTCCTTGAATCCTCCCTTCTTCGTTCCAAGTGCTCTGCCCATGTCTCACAAGAACCACTCGCTTCGGCGTCTTCGCGGTGCCCTGTTCATGTAAGCTGGATGATGATCGAATCCAGAAGCGGCGGCGCGTTAAATTTGGCCGGCGGGTTTGGTGGAGGAGACTCCGATTGGGTGAAATAGGAGTAGTGAGTGGTAGAGAAATCATTATAATTTTATTTTTATTTAAAGAAATAAGAACTGTAATTTCAATTTTTCGTTTTTAAGTAGCGGCTTCAATTGATGTCTCCATTTAGCGGGAAGTTCGATTTTTATCATGCTCCGTTTTTTGTGATCTTTGGGCCGTAAAGGGCCGGCCCACTATCCCCGACTTTTTGTCTTGGTTTTAAATAAATGAAGTTTTTTTTTTCCTAGCTAAACAAATTGTCTTCATTAATATCAAAACAAATTTACAAAACCGTTATAAAAACTCTGAAACCAAATTATTACATAAGTAGAAATATGCGCTATATACTACAAGTGATAGAAACTTAAATGTGAATTTGACGATACATTCTTTAAAATCTTACTCGCTAATAGAATTAATGTTTAAACAATTATTTCCTCTTTTGTAATCGATCTTATACAAAAGTTGTGTGTGACTATTTTTTCTTTGTAGAAACTCCAATATACATATCGTATTACAAAACTCAATATTTTCGTTGATACCTCTAAACAATCAACAATCTCATATCAATGAGTCCGTATCAATGTCATTAAAAATAACAGTGACTTTGAATAATCTAATGAGTTAAAAGTTTCTAGTTTTATTAAAACAAATAACCCAGCTGTTTACATAAATTATGAAAAATAAACTTACATTTTTAATTTAGGTAAATAACCTTGGAATAATATTACAAATGTATTCTCAAAATGTTTTAAGAAAATCCACATGGGATTTTCACAAATAATGTTATTTACTGTTCTTTGGCTTTTTTGTGAAATTATACGAGTACTTATCAAACGCAATTACTTTGTATATGTTTGTTAGACAGTCTATGGCGAGTCCAACCAACAATTGACCATACATACAAGTTTTGGTTCGTTCGTTTAGTATTCGTTGTGATCTGTCGCCAAAATTTAAATGGGTTGATGAATAAACAAAATAATGTTGACAAAAAAAAAAAAAAAAAAAATTTGGTCACTGTATTTGCATTGATCGACACATCCAACTAAACAATCTGTGGTCGATGGAAACGAACAGGTCTATTATCATTTTTCGATACAGTACTATTAAAAGTTTGACATTTGTGGTGAGGATAGAATACGAAAACATAAAAAACCACAATTTTTCTTGACCAAACAAAAAATACAAAAAATTTCCTGTCAGTAGCAATGGTACGTAGACAATTTTACCGTTCCACATATTACGAAACAAAGCTAATACCATCGCAGACTCTGGTAGCATAAAGAGAAGCAAACGAAATAATTGAAAATATTAAGGTTCACGTGCCGTATTAGTAGGACTTTGTTACTTTATTCATTATGCAAAAACGTAGAACCTTCAATACTAACGTGAACATGTAACACGTGCATCTTCTAAGTTAATATGAAGTCAATTTTGTCAACAGGAAAAAACGAAAGTCAATAGTATAAATACTATATTATAATCCATTTCACTGGTTTGGTCTCGGTTTGATTTTTTTTAGGTTTAGAAATATTGTTACCAATTTAAATAATTAACTATGACTTTTTTATTTGTAAAATGTTAAATGAAAAAAATAAGTTGATTGGCTTGAAACCAAAGCGAACCTAAACCTGAAAGTATGAGCTAGAAAGGCATTATTAGAAATTCGAAATCAAAGCCCTTCTTCCATTTTGGAGATTTACATATACATTAACTATATGCTAAAAATACATGAATTTTTATTTTGTAAAACTGAATTCTTCTTATCCATTGATCAAGTTATAATCCACCAACTCTTTTTTTGTTCTCTGAGGTCATCGTGTTATGTTAACGTTAGGAAAATAAATTGTACGTAAAGGTTTGAGAACCAGTATATCTGATTTGTGACAAACGATTCATTCTCTTTTTTATATTGCAGGAAATTGGTTATAAGAAATTTGCGAAAGTTTTAGTTATCTATTTTTCCGCATATTTATACCATTTTACTGATTAGAGAACGAGATTTAGGTCCTATTAAAGAGGTAAAAAAAGGGTCGCCAATCATATTTGAAAACAATATTAAAAAAAAGATTTTCAAACATTAATCAAGAGTCAAGAGAGATAAAAAGAAATGTAGAAAGAATCATTTCAAAATGCTTAGGTACAATGTTAGATAGTCCCACTTGAGTATCACCAACTTTGCCATATTAAACGTTTACAAATATATGAATTAAAAAAAGGTTTCAACAACCCCATCGATAAAAAAATTTACGGCCAACAATCGCTTGTTGATTGTTTCCTTATGTTATAAAGACAATATTAGTTTTAATATATCATGAATATATGTTTTCTTTCTTCAAAACGAAGAAAATAAACCAGAAATTATTAGAAGTTGGGCATCACTTTTGAAACCTGAGGTCACACCTATCTTTAACTTAAACTAAGAGAAGAAACAAATATGACACAATTAATATATTATCGTGGCATAATATTGGAGCTGTTGTCATTTGTTAAGTTCTTAGAGATTATTTTATATCCCGCATTCAAATTAATAATTTAATATACATACACTACTTTGGTATAATTTCCTACATATATACTCTTTTGCTAATCATAAATTTTGGTATAATATAGTACATAAACTTTTGTTAGCATCACTTGAGAATCTCTTATTTTCATGGATAAGGAACAATTGGCAAATGGCTTAATCAATTGGTAAAAGAGTAGGGTGTGCAATTAATATAAATTGTATTATAGTAAAAGATATAGATTATATATATCTTAGGATAATCTACATCCACAAATATGTGTCACTAAACTTTTTGTATGACTACGTGTTTATATTATGAGAAAACTCTAAATTAGATACATACCTACAAATATGTCTCTCTAGTTCTGTGTGGTCTATGGTTGTTCGGGTTGGGCCGAGGTTTCCTTCAATGGTGCAGATCAAGTTTGTTCTGATTTCTGAAACTAGTATACTAGCTTCTTCAGAAAAAAAAAAAAAAACATTTACTGTTTAAAATTTTTTTAAGCCATACATTCATTAATTTATTGTCAGAGCGGTTATTCTTATGTCAAAACTAAAGTGGTTAATGCATGAAGATAACAAAAAATATATTTAGGATATCAATTAATTATTCATAATTTTCGGTTTACTAAACGCAATTGTGATTTTCTAAATGCAATTATTGGTTAAATGACTTTAATCATGATTTAGAGTCGTTATGTTGCAATTAAATGGAAAATGTAAAGCTTGTGATGTTTAATAAAGAGTAATTTTGTTTAGGATGTTTATTAAAAAGGCAAAAAGTCTAAAGTATATATCGAAGAATCAATATAATTGAGGTAGTGTAACAGAGTCGGCCTTTCTAAAGTTGATTTGAAAAATCACACCAGATATTGCAGGACTCAAAAAGATAAAAACTCTTATTGTTTTGATTATTGTCGGGTGTGAAAATTAATATGCATTATAGAGTGTATAAAATAAATAATTAACTAATATGACTTCCATAAACAATAATAGATGTTTTAAATAACTAATTTATATTTAATATTTTCTACAAGTTTTGTTAGTGAAGTGATTAACGGTCTCCACAAGAGTTCGATTCCAACAGATCGCATTATCTCGCGTAGAATGTATTCGTATGGGTCCTTTCTCGTTAACCCAATGATATATAAAAACAAAATCAATATTCTATACTTCAATATTTTATATAAGAGATCCATAAATCTAAATTTTAAAATGAGAAAAATAAGAATGTAAATGTATCCATATTTAGGGAGCGGAATGAATTGGACCATGGATAACCTATGTACCTTTAGTTTGTGTCTTCTAACTCTTAAGATTATATTTTAAATATCATTTGAGAATTTTATTTATAGTTTGTTGGGTTATTAGTATATCAAAATGATTACTTATGCTAAATGGTCCTTCTTACTATTTTCATTCTACAATTTTTTTTTAATTCATTATTCAGTACTAAACTCTTATGCCATGAATTTTATTACGTAATCATTTACAATGGCCAAATAGAGAAACAAAAATGGGGATCTATAATTCCATATACTATGATAAAACTCGATCATTGTCTTCAACCAAAAGAAAGAAACATAACCAATAAATCAACACCACATGGTTGCTTGATACGAATCCCACATATTCATACACATGATCTCTCTTAAAATATTTATATAGTTATTTTTTAGTACTCTTGTTAAGGATAACGTTTCGAAACTAAAATAGAAACTTGAAAACATGACAAAATCTTGAAGGAACACTTAGCATTCGATTTTGAGACCACAAGTGCAAAGCCGCCACGTATTTCCAATTATCCATATACCTTCTCTAATCGCATTATTTTATTATGAAAGATCTTTACTCATAATTAGCAGCAACAAATCTTTAAATGCCTCCACTGGTTAACACGTACCGGGCAATTCACCATTTTTTCCTAACAAAGCAAAAGGAAAAAATGTTCAAATAAAACAACTTTATAATAATAAAAACAAAACAAAGAAAATGTGGTAGGTGAATGATTTGACGGATTTACCCTCAAGTACAAGTTATGACTAGTATATAACCTCTACCTTCTCTACCATAATCTCTCAGCTTGCAAGTTCTCTCTCATATATAGAACTACAAGCTTGTACTGTAACTCTCTACGTCGTCGTTTTATATTTCCTCTTACCTAAAAAAGAAGAATAAATAGCATTTTTTTATTTTTCGATTCAAATCATGCAAACCATTTCGCCAGCGTTCTCGTGCGATCTCAAAGCCGTAATTCAACCAAATCTAACGGCTAAGAACGCGCGTTACTCTCACGTAAATGGAAAGCGCGTGTCTATTCGTTGCAGTTACAGGTCTGAGTCGTTTAGTTTCCCTAACGGTGTTGGCTCGAGCCGAGCCGATTGGCAAAGCTCTTGCGCCATCTTAGCCAGCAAAGTAGTTTCGGCTGAGAATTCAAGCTCCATCGCCGATCAAGTCGCCGTCGTTAACGGACATAGTAACGGCTCCGTTGATCTAAGTCTTGTTCCGTCACAAAACAGAAAGCCTGGATTGATTCAGCCGTTAACGATTACAGATCTATCTCCGGCCCCGTCGCACGGATCTACTCTCCGTGTAGCGTATCAAGGAGTTCCCGGCGCGTATTCTGAAGCAGCCGCCGGAAAAGCTTATCCGAACTCTGAAGCTATTCCGTGTGATCAATTCGATGTTGCGTTTCAGGCGGTGGAGCTTTGGATCGCCGATCGTGCTGTTCTCCCAGTTGAAAACTCTCTCGGTGGTTCGATTCATAGAAACTACGATCTCCTCCTCCGTCACCGCCTCCACATCGTCGGAGAAGTTCAGATCCCGGTTCATCACTGTCTTCTCGCTCTTCCCGGAGTTCATACAGATTGTATCACGCGCGTGATTTCGCATCCTCAAGCTCTGGCTCAGACGGAAGGATCTCTCAACAAACTTACTCCAAAAGCCGCGATTGAGGCGTTTCACGACACAGCCGCGGCGGCGGAATACATCGCGGCGAATAACCTCCACGACACAGCGGCGGTTGCGAGCGCAAGAGCAGCCGAGCTCTACGGGCTTCAGATTCTCGCCGACGGGATCCAAGACGACGCAGGAAACGTTACGCGCTTCCTAATGCTAGCGCGTGATCCGATCATACCTCGCACGGATCGGCCGTTTAAAACAAGTATCGTATTCGCAGCTCAAGAACATAAAGGAACTAGCGTTCTCTTCAAAGTGCTTTCAGCGTTTGCGTTTCGAAACATTAGCCTAACGAAAATCGAATCGCGGCCGCACCATAACTGCCCGGTTAGAGTGGTTGGTGACGAAAACGTTGGAACCGCGAAACATTTCGAGTATACGTTCTATGTGGATTTCGAAGCGTCGATGGCGGAGGCGCGTGCGCAAAACGCGTTAGCGGAGGTGCAGGAGTACACGTCATTCCTCAGGGTGCTGGGAAGTTACCCAATGGATATGACGCCATGGTCCACGTTACCTAGCCAAGACGTATGACAATATATATATGATTTATCTGAATTTTAATAACATTATGATTAAAATATCATAATTATATACTTGGAACTAAATTAGAATTTGTAGATCTCGTTTTGCATGTGAAGTGGGAGAATAATATTAATTTTTATTTCTCCTATATCACACCCCTCAACTCCAAATATTTTGTGTGTGTATATGTATCTCCTACTGTTGGAACAAGACCGGTTTGTAGTTTGGTTCTGATGATTACAATTGAAGATATTTTCTTAAGCTATAGATTGAACTTGACGTCTCCTATAGTTCTCTTGTTTTGTCATCAGTACTAGAAATTAAGGCTCGTAACCATCTCCTACACACTATACATATATATATATATATATATATATATATATCTATTAAAAACATATTTATATACATATATATTTATATATTTTTGTTACTATTTTAACCGTATCACAATTTTTCGTAGTTGTTTCACACGTTACCGTTCGGATTCTAAAATACCGAATGTAAAAAAGAATAATATAAAAAAGTTTGGAATTCATCTATACAAAGAAGTTTCACACGTTTGGCATATAACAGCATTTGAAAATACATATATTTAAGACGTAAAAAAAATCATTTTCATCATATTCCCTAGAACGTTGAGTGTCTTGATACGTTTACAATTTTTAATCTTTTTTATTACCGTAGTAAAGGAATTTGTAAGAAATATATAGCAGGAATCAATTGATTCAAAATAATCTTTGAAGCTATCTTCTAAAACTCCCGCGTTAACCAAAAAAACAAGAAAGACTTTCAGATAATAAACATTTTAAGTGATTATATTACAAGTCATGAAGTTAATTAAAGTACAAAAGTCAAGCTTAACGTATGAACATAAGTTCGATTTGGTGTTTCTTGCTTTGAAACAAAAGTATAATCATTGATCTGGTCGTGTACTATGCCAACTTCCAAGAACTTTCATTGATTCTTTATCAAAGTTCTCAACAATCTTCAGGAAATTCAGTTTGAATTGCCAAAGAATTGGGCATATAATTTCCACGAAACTTAGTGTTAGTATTTTGTTAGATTTATTTAACACGCCTTCACTATTTATACTATATTTTGTGTTCCCTCCTGTGTTTTAGGGCTTTAAACCTTTTTGCATGCCAAAACAGTCTTAGGTGTGGTGAAAACTACTAATTAAGCCCTATGCTCTTTACACTAATCTCATGATTTACAATTGCGATATGAATAACTCTAAAGTAATGTTTTATTGTTTTTTGGCACAATGGTGTTAGATCTTGCGTGGTGTATCCTAATATCGTACATTTACAAAGTACTTCCAACATACTAATAAATTAATGTTTAACTTGTTATTGAGAAGACAAAATTGCCAACTAAAAAAGTAACCAATAATTAATTCAAAAGAGAGTAGTCATCCCTTTGTCATAAGCACAAAAATTACTATCAGGAACTGATTGAGCATTTTAGCGGGTCCACGATGGGTATTGAGATGATGTGAATCATGTCATGGCCTATATTATACTCATAAACACTAATGATAGTACTATTTGAAACGTAGTTAAATTTATGTTTTATGTGGGACAAATATATGACGGTATAATTATGTCAATTGACCGTAAAGGGTTTGGTGGGAGAGAGAAGTGGTCGGGAATTTAACATATCAATTCAAACCTCGTCTTGTATTTATTTTTGGGGATTGGTTTAACATTTGTTTTCGTCTTTTGTTCTAAGCAGTACTATTTTAGGTTTGATATTAGTTCTTGATAGTATATGTTTAAGCTTGAATTATCATTCCACAACTGCACGACTCGAACTTAGGTCTGGTTGCATTGGAAAAAAGTGTAACATATGTGTAAGTAAAATCTAATGCTGGTTTTTTTATAATAAACAGCATTTTGTCGTCTTTTTCAGTTATTACATAGTCGAGTAAATAAATTAAACACTTCCATCGTCATATTATTTTTGAAACCAAACTTCATTATGTCTAATCCTTCGTCATGATCACATACAAGGATGATTAAAACACTTTCATTAACAAATTACTGATATTATTAATTATAGAAGGGTTGATTAAGAGAAATGGCGAAATCAGGAGTGGGGTGGTAGGTGGGAGAAAGAGAGATCGAGCACTCTGTGGTAGTTGGTGAGTGTGGGGGAGCCTTGTACTTAGGATTTGCCGACTCTTTTAGATTCCGGTTAAGCTTTTTTGGTTTTGGTTCCGGTTTAAGTCACACATGTTCTTAATTAGTAATTGAAGAAAAACTCTTATGTAGTATTCTATTTGTGGTCCAAGATATGGCAGAAGATTCAACGAAGGGTTGATTGCTATAATGTGTTGCAAGTAGAAGTATTTTACGTTTTTTTTTTTAATTAAATTTCTTAGTTTATTAGGGCAATCAATATTTTTCATTGTTATTTTATTATGTTTATAGTATTGTCAAACTGGTTTTAGTTGGCATTGAAAGTCAAGTGATCGATGAAGATATTTTTGGCTTAACTATATATTTCTACGATTTTATTTTCTTAAGATCTAGCTTATCTAACTAATAAATTATATACACTATGATGAGCTTTGTTTCAACGTGAAATATCTCGTTCCAAAAAATAAAATAAAATAAAATAAAATTTTCTAGCTTTTATTGTTTCAAACAGCATTTTCCACTCCACTCGAGAATTCTCGAACCTATTCAGTATTCATGATAGGTCATCTGTGGCATATGGGGATTAAACAATTAATTAAGCCAATCAGCTCAAGTCGAAAAATTAAAAGATTTACACACTCTAAAGCACACTGATATTGAATCATTTGTGTGTGTGTTTTTTCTTCTGTCTTGTCCTAAATTATGTTAGAGCTTACTGGTTGGTGAATTGGATTCAATATTGAGCTCAAAGTAGTTGGAGACTTTTAAGTTTTAACGCAATTACTAAATACAGGACGTGATGTGTAGTATTATTAGAGTGGTTCTTCTGTTTCAACTCTACGTCTTTTGTAATGTTCGGCCCATGTTCGTGAATTTTATAGACCAGCCCATGTTCTTCAAAGTAGTAATGTTCGGCCCATATACACGCAAAATATGGACCAATGATATTTTCAAATTTCAATCCCTAGCTCACAAGTCACACATATACGATCGTGAGGATCAATGATAATTCAAATAGATTCAACATTCTTCAAAGTATGTTTTGTTCTTTTGATGCTTTACTTTAAAATTCTAACGTGTTTGGCCCATTCTATAGACAATGGACAGCGTAACTTAAAAAGCAATGGATTTATCAGCATCCAACATAAATTACTAGACGCATTTTATATGCAAATGTTATTCGCTTTCTTTTCTATAACATATCAAACTTTAACAATGTACAATTTTTTTTTTTGAAAGATGAGAGTTTCTCTCACAAGCTTTCGTGGAGCAAAATCATATGGTTCAGAATTCTTCAGAGTAGTTTCATCGCATGGCTTGCAATTCGTAATAGGATATGCACTGAAGATTGGATGAGAGCTTAGAACTTATCACAAGGTTTTTTTTCGGTTAATCAAACGAGACTCGCAATCATCTCTTTTTCGCATATATCTATATTTACATAGTTTGGATAGCGATAAGTGAACTGCTTAAAAACGATTTATCACATGGGATTGGCAGAACATGCTTAATGTATTTCTCCTTTTTTGTATACCGTTACAAGTGTTTATTGATAGGATTTGGCGGAAATGACACATGATCTGATGGGTACAAGGTTGTGTTTGATGAGATGTTTACACTTTTTTTTTTGTTTTTCTAACTTTGGCTCTCAGTTTTAAATTCAACCCTCAAACTCTACTACCATTGTAACTACCCAATCTTTATTTTTTTTAAAATATCACATTACAAAAAGAAAATAAAAAAAACTTGAACGATCAACGGATTTAGTAGAATTTAGTAGAACGAAAGCAAAATTACAGTGCCGAAATGAAAAGAAAACAAAAATACAGGGGAGAAATATAAAATCTGCAAATATGTTTGTTTCAGTGCTCGTTTACACAAAAACCCCAAAACCTCACCCTCTTAAGCTTTATCTGCTCAACACACTTCACCTATCCACTTCCTCTCCTCTCTCCTTTATCCCTCCCTCATGGCTAACGACGAGCCCACTGAGTCACAGCAACAAGAAGACCCGAGTCAACAATTACCCAATGCGGATGAAGAAAACGGCTCAGACTCCGACTCTGACTCATCATCCCAATCCTCCGGCGACGATGTCTACACCTCCGAGTCCGAGAACGAAGCAGAAGGAGATAACGACATCCTCAACTACGTACGACCAAGCGACATACCTCCTGACCCAAGCGCAAACCCAGAAACCAACATTCGCCGCTTCAATCGCGTGCTCGATGGCAAGCGAGTGAAGCGTCTGCAAGAAGAAGAAGAAGAGAAATACACTTTCTATGAGGATCTTTTCGATTTCCCTAGAGACCCAGAACGGTGGAAGGAACAAGATCTTAGGGAGATTTGGGCTGATGGTCCATTGGAGATGACTAAACCTGGTTGGGATCCTGTTTGGGCTGATGAAGATGATTGGGAAGTTGTTAACGATGAGATTCAAGAAGGTCGAGATCCTGGGATTCAACCTTTTTATGTTCCTTATAGGAAACCTTATCCAGCGATTCCGGATAATCATTATGATATTGAGAATGCTAAAGGTGTTGTTGAGGAGCTTGATAGGATTGAAGAGTTTCTCCAATGGGTCAGCTATATTTTCCCTGATGGAAGCTCGTAATACCCTACATTTCCCTTTTTCTCTCTTTGACTTTTTTTTTTCTTGTTTCTGTGAATTTGGCGTTTAAAGCTATGATTTTTGGGTTTAGTATGTTTTGATTCATTTGGTGTTTTTTTCTCCAGTTCAGATGAAAGCAATTACTGTTTTGTTCCAGATAAGGTTTTGTTACCATGAAATAATCGCTAAAGCTAGTGACTTTCTTAGTTTGTTGTGTTCTATAAGCTACAGATTGACTTTTTATGCAGTTTGGTTTGAAACTCTTTATTCTATGTAGAGTTTGAATTCTGGAAATTGAAGGAAACGGCAATGCAGGTTGAATGATTGGGCATGAGAAACTTTCTTGCTACTAAGTTTTAAGATCTTCTTCATCAGTCTGGGTAGCTTTGTGATGTATACTTTCATCTTGATTCAGAAGCTTCGTATCTCACTATCTTCTCTCTCTGTTTTTTTGGCCAAAAGGTATGAAGGCACAGTCTGGGATGACTTGGCTCAAGGCAAAGGTGTTTATATTGCTGAAAATGGACGTGTGAGGTGATATATCTATTTTGTAGATTCACTTGTTTTTTGTTTCTCTTGTTAATGTTTTACATTGGTTTTCAATGACCCAAGATATTATTTTTTGGTTTTGGCTATGTATTTGAATCTTTAGGTATGAGGGTGAATGGCTACAGAATGACATGGAAGGTCATGGGGTTGTCGAAGTTGATATTCCTGATATTGAGCCCATACCAGGTTCCAAGTATGATTACCGTTCCTCTTAATCTTCCCAAGGGATTCTATGGACATAGTCGTTTGAATAAGATACTGTCTTTCTGTTTATGCAGGCTTGAAGCTAAGATGCGTGCAGAAGGAAGGATTATCAAGAGAGATTATATGACTCCAGAAGACAGAAAGTGGTTGGAAATGGATGTTGAGGACAGTGTTGCACTTACTGATGGGAATTACCAAGTTCCTTTCTATGAAAACGAAGAGTGGGTCACGCAGTTTGGCGAGAAACCGTGAGTCTGCAATAATAAGTTCCTTACTAGATGGCTTATTTCCCAACATTAATTTGGTTTGGTTTAATAATTTGATTTATAGACCTCACTCGATATATTGGTGGACTAGGCGATAACTTGAACTAAAATAACAAGCTGAAAAATGTCATGTTTGTTGTTTCCCTCTCTATTCCTTATTGGCTTATTCATACATTGTATATTATATGTTTTTCATACCAGGGAGAAAGGTCGGTATCGCTATGCTGGTCAATGGAAGCACAGTCGAATGCATGGGTGTGGTGTCTATGAAGTTAACGAACGCATCCTATATGTGAGTAGTAAGAAAAATTGGTCGTTTACATCATAATTCTATCTAATCTGATTAATCCTATACTAGCTTATATATTTGGTATCCTTCTTATGAATCCATGATGGTTTAGGTAAAAGTTTTTCCTCCATGGAGCATATTTTTTTAGTGAATATTCATGTTTCTGACACTAGTTCTCATCTTAATGGTAATGCAGGGTAGATTCTACTTTGGGGAGCTATTGGAGGAGGAGCATGGCTGTACTGTAGATATTTGTGCGGTAGTTACCCATTTTTCTGTTCTCTATAATACATATAACTTTCAGCAAAGAAAGAGGAAAGAATGATAAATATACTGATGTGATAACATTTTCAGCTGCATTCTGGTTTGGCGGAGGTGGCCGCGGCTAAGGCTCGAATGTTTGTAAATAAACCTGACGGAAGTATTGCCCCTCTTCCTTACGCTACTTCTGTTTGTTCTGTGTATTAAGTATAAGCCAAGGCATATTTAAGGGCTTGTTTGATTCCTTTAGATCAGTGCAGGACCCTCTCTAGTAGTCATCAATCTGTTTCAAATATATGTTTCGCCTTTCTTTCAAGCAGTATCCAGCTTATGAGAAAAGTGGAAGAAAACTGGTCATTTTACAGTATGGTGTTAATTTAGTTGGGAGCTCAAAGTGTTTTTGTGTTTTTATGTATGCAGTGATTAGGGAAGAGAGGGGTCCATATGGTGATCCTCAACATCCATATTTTTATGAAGAAGATGATGTGTGGATGGCGCCGGGGTTCATTAACCAATTTTATGAAGTGGGTCAATTACTTATCAAGCTTTTCGAGTTAGTTCTCTGACCACAAAGCTGACATAAGAATCTGTCTTTTTTGGAAGGTCCCTGAGTATTGGGAAACCTACGTAGACGAGGTGGATGAAGAAAGGGAAATGTGGTTGAACTCCTTTTACAAAGCTCCTTTGAGGCTACCAATGCCCGCTGAGCTCGAACATTGGTGGAAAAATGGTAATGACTCTTACAGATTTTGGCCTTACATGATTGAATATTTCGATGTTCTATTGGATTTCTCTTAGTGTTTTATTTTTCTTGATCAGTGGAGGTGACACCGGAGTTTGTCTTACTGAACAAAGAACCTGAACCTGATCCTAAAGATCCTTCAAAACTTGTTCAAAATGAGGACCCTGTTATTTTACATACGCCAACAGGTCGGATAATTAACTATGTCGAGGACGAAAAGCACGGCATTCGACTATTTTGGCAACCTCCTCTGGAGGAAGGGGAAGATGTGGATCCTTCAAAAGTCGAGTTTTTGCCACTTGGTTTCGACGAGTTCTATGGGAAAGAAGTGGCAGTGAAAAAGGAACACCCGATAGAAAGATTCGTACTTGGAATCGAGAAATCGGTGAAGCCAATGCTTGCCAGATTAGAGAAATGGACAGAAGAGAAAAAGAAAGCAAATGAAGAGAGAAAGGAGATGATACAGAAGGAGCTTGAGTTAGTAGAGGCTGAGATTTGCTTAGAGGAAGCTATAGAGGATATGGATGAAGAATTGAAGCAGAAAGAACAAGAAGAGGAAAAAAAAACTGAAATGGGTTTGACTGAAGAGGATGAAGATGTTTTTGTCCCGGTTCATAAAGAAGAGAAAGTTGTCACTGCCAAAGAGAAGAAACAGGAAGAGAAATACAAAGATGATGATGATGATGGTGAAGGCAGAGAAGATGATGATGATGACGACGATGATGATGATGATGATGATGATCTTGGGCCATCAAGTTTTGGATCTGCAGACAAGGGAAGAAGGAATTCTCCTTTTTCTTCATCCTCATTGTCTTTTGCTTCATGTACCCTCTTTCCTGCGGTAATACTCTCTTATTTTTCAACATTATTTCGGTTTGTCTCGAATAGAAGAAGTTAATATTGATATATGAAAACTTGGCAGGTACAATCAAGACTAGAAAGATCGTTTCTAGCATGGAAGCAACATAGAGCCGAACCATCAAAAGTGAACCCTGGAATCATCAAAGGTGCAGATAACTCATCAGCTTCAATCCATTTTCCTCCAGTGCAAAGAAACAAATCCGGATTGAAGATGGTAAAGGCATCGACCCCAGGTTGTATCCAGAGAAGCTATGGAAGTTCAAGATCCCAGTCTCAGTTAATGTCTCTCTCACGACTACTATCTTGCAATGCATCATCTTCTTCTCCGCCTGATAGCAGCTCCGGTGAACACCTCAGAGATTCCGGGATATGGAAAACACCGGTTGGTGAAATGAGCGCGGTATTGTCGCTGCAAATCCATACAAAATGTTCTAATCTGTTTGCAGAGACTCCTCCAGTCTTGTCTTGAGTCTCTTCTTCTGTAGCTTTAGCTCGAGTTTCTTATGTACCTTCAGGCATCTTCTTCTTTGGTGGTGGACAAATCATTTGAAGTTTTGTTGTATTGTCTAATAAATATTTACCAAAACTATTAAACAAAACTGAAGATTATTTATGTTATATTTTCTTAATCATAATTTATGATTCCATGTATCAAACTTTCTCACTACCACCATCCATTATGGTTGGTTAAATATTTGTATTACCCTTTCACAATCTCATCAAAGTATTCAGCTGTTACAAAAAAATCATAATTTATGAGAATCTTATCGAAATAATTTAGTTCATACAGTATTTCTATAGTCAATTTTTGGATTTTTATCAAATATGTAAAATTTAATATAGTAAGCAATATTCCAAAATAAAGCAAGCGTTACGAAATCGAGGTAAAACGACGTCGTCCAGACACGCGAAGAACCCTAAGGAGGCTCTTCTTAAACCTCTCTTCGATTATAAAATGGCCCCAAAACCTCTCCTTCTTCTCTGCCTCTCTCACTGCATTTCTCTTTGTCGCTTCCTAAAAAAACCCTAACAGTTCCTTTTCTCTTCCTCGTTCAACAACAATGGAGTTCTGGGGTAAGAACCTGTCTTTTCATCTTCTTATATCTCGTCTACTGTTTCCAGTTTCCACGTTCCGAGAATTTGATCGATTGTTTATGGAGACTCGTATTTTGCTTTATCATCGGTTCATTTATTTCGTATTTCTTTTTAACTTCGAAGAGTTTCTACTCGGTTTTGAATCTGTTCGTACTTCGTTGCGCTTGTAGCTTCTTAGTTTTATTATTAGGCTCTAAGTATTACACATAGAGTTTGCTTTCGGTATCAACTTGGATTTTGTTTAGATGCTTCTCTTGTTTTACAAGTAAACAAAGTGATGAATGTTCTGTTTCATTTCCTTATAAATTGTTATTTAGGAGCTGAAGTGAAACCAGGGACGCCTGTTAAGGTGACGCCTGATGAAGACAACCTTATCCACATTTCTCAGGTTATTATCAAATTCTTAAATAGCTTGTTTAAAGTTCTTAGGATTAGATACAACAATAGCTTGATTATGTTTCTCTATCTGTAGGCATCACTTGACTGTAAAGGGAAAGTGGGAGAATCTGTTGTCTTGACTGTGACTGTTGATAAGAAGAAGCTTGTTATTGGAACCCTTTCACAAGACAAATTTCCTCAGATTAGCTTTGATCTTGTCTTTGAGAAAGAGTTTGAGCTTTCCCACAACGGTACCAAAGGAGTCGTCCATTTCGTTGGCTACAGATCCCCCAACATCGACCAATATCCTTTTTAACAGATTTGTTTTTTTGTTGTGGTTAGCCTTTGTCTATGTATTAAGATTGAAAGATACAACAAAGGTTAAGTTACATGTCTTATCAATTGTATATTCCTTAATTCTTGGTGATTTTGTTTCCACGGACGAGGGTGACCTCTTCTCTGGTTCAGAAGAGGAGGAAGAGGAAGAGGTTCCTGAAGCTGTTCCTGCTGTTGTTCCTGCCAATGGTATGTATTGTGGATGCTACTATTGTATTTGTTTCCTTTCTTGAAAAGTTGTTATCTCAAATGTCACTTTACCTTACATTTCAGGAAATGCTGGAGCTGCTGCTTCGAATGCTGTCAAGGCTGACTCAAAGCCAAAGGCCAAGCCTGCAGAAGTGAAGCCTGAATCAGATGATGATGATGAGGATGATTCTGACGAGGAAGATGATGAGTCTGATGACGATGATGACTCTGAGAAAGGAGTGAGTTTTTGTAGCTATCTCTGATAATATATGCATACATACATTCATGAGAAGATGAGTGGTTAGGTGATAAATTCTATGGTGTTGTTTGTAGATGGATGTTGATGAAGATGACTCAGATGAAGATGAGGATTCTGAGGAAGAAGAGGAGGAGGAGACTCCCAAGAAGGTAGATACATTGTCTATCTTACATTTGCTCTGCTTACTATGTTTCTACACAATCCTTTTTCTCACTTTACTGTTTCTTATGATTTATTAAAAGCCTGAGCCAATCAACAAGAAGAGGCCAAACGAATCTGCATCCAAAACACCTGTCTCGGGAAAGAAGGCAAAACCAGCAGCAGCAGCAGCGGCTACTCCTCAGAAGACAGGTTAGCAGATAAAGCTCTGTCTTTGTCACTGTATATTTTTGAATCTTGTTGTTGAGAATCATTAGATAGTTATATTTAGCCAGTATGAGTAGAAATATGACAAATAATCAGAATGATGTGAGGCACATAAAGCTCTCTTAGGACTTTGTTATATACACTCTTGTATTCTGATAAACGAGATCCACATTCTCTTATTGGTACAGAAGAGAAGAAGAAAGGAGGACACACAGCTACACCACACCCAGCTAAAAAGGGTGGAAAGTCTCCTGTGAATGCTAACCAGAGCCCCAAGTCTGGAGGTCAATCATCCGGTGGTAACAACAAAAAGTGAGTTGTCTCTTTCTTCTTCTTTCTCATAGCTCAAAGATGTCAGTGTTGATTGATGTTTTATGATGTTGTGTGTATACAGGCCATTCAACTCGGGCAAACAATTTGGTGGTTCCAACAACAGGAATTCTAACAAGGGCAAGGGTAAGGGTAGAGCCTAATGAGTCGGATCATGGAGGGTTTTTTGGTTTTGAGTAGATGATGAAACACTTTCAAGGGTGTGTTTGGATTTTTATCCTTTTTGAAAAAAAAAGATTTTATCTCTTTCTATTGGAATAGCTATTTTGAGTATTGCAATTTCTACTTTCCTATGTAATTCAGTATGAATATTGCTGGAATGAGAAAGAAGACAAAAAAATTGCAAGCATTACATGAGTTAAGTTCCTGTCCATAAACACCTAAATTCTCAATTATGCAAATTAAATTGAAATAATACGACCGGAACTGAACCATGTTCATGTTCATATATTTTGATTATTTTTTAGAAAAATAAAATTTCTAAACAGATCCGAATTCAACATACTCGAAGGCCTGATTGCAAACACTTTGGCACCGATGAGAAACTTATCTCCTCCCTATTTCATTAGTTATAGTGCACTTGAGACATATAAATTCTATAAATTAAGAGAAAAATGTTAATCACGAAAAATGATGCATTCTTTTTCAAACTACAAAAAATGCATTTTTTTGGATCTTATTATATAAAATATGGTTTTAAAAGTTAGTAACTCACAAAATCACGACATAGGATCGTTTCCAGATTTTGATACGTGTCAAAATTAAAAAAAAATCAAATATCTTATTATAAAGAACTATACAAAAAATAATTAACAATTGTAAGGAAAATAAAACTTCTATAAAGAAATTATACAAACTATTAATTTTTAAAAAGAATAAATTTTTATAATTAATAAAATTTTAATCGTAAGGAAAAATAATTGTAAATATTGAACTCTATATAACAAATAAGTAGTCTCATGTTATTTTAACTTCATTCTATTCGTAAAACATATGTTACTTTTATTTTTTAAAATTTATTTTAATTTATTTTTATGAAATTGTCAGTAATTTTTTAATATTTTTATGAATAAATTTTTTCTAGTTTCAGTTATTTTTTTTGTTCTTTTTAGAAAATGTCTATCATCCAAAAGACAATAGGTTAATAAATTCTAAATAACAACACTAATTCATTTTTGTCGATTGGAATAAAAAATCAAATATGATTAAAAATAATAAATCATATTCAAATAGAAAATAAACCAAACTATATATATTAATCAACATAAATAAATAATTGTAATTTTGTTAGACTTTTCTATTGATGAATGATTTTGTATATGCGTTCTCTATATTTTATTATATATTTATTGTTACAGGTGATTTAATTTAATTTTTTAAATTTTCTGTTTTAGTTTTTTCTCATAAATTTAAAAAAATTTAGATAATAATCTAGCGTATATGCGGGACCTAATCTAGTTTATTATAATTTTTTTTTATTATTTTTTAATATGTGTGAAAAAACTTAAAAACTGGATTAATTAGGAATAGTGGGAGTATATCTGTATATGTGTTAAGTAAAAAATATATTTGTATTGTTGGATATAAAAATTTGAGTGGGAGTATATCTGTATATGTGTTAAGGAAAAAATATATTTGTATTGTCGGATATTAAAATTTAAACTAAACCATAAGAAGCTTAATTGTTTCAAAACTCTGAAATAACAAAGAAAACTATCTATTTGTTAGATGATGTGTAGCAATTTACTATCGGATATTAAACATGCTGATCATGCAGAGATGGCTTAAGGGAAGGCAAAAGCCACAAATAATTCTTAAACATCATCCAGAACTAGTAGCCAAAAGCTCACAGAAACATCATAGTAGAGTGCAACAAAATAAATCAAAGTCCAACGAAGTTACCAGCTTGGAATGCTACTCTCAATCTAATCATAGACCCACCTAAAACCTTTCAAGTCGTCAACAAACTACGATTCGACATGTGCTAGATCCTCTGGGCAATGCAAGGAGATCCCTCAACATGTAAAATCCTTCTTCATACGTGGAACACCTCAAATGCAGAACAAGTTTTTTTAGGACTCCTGAGTTTTCTACAAAGTACCTTGCTACTTCCATTTTAGCAGGCCCTCCGTTGAAATATTTTTATCTTTACAGAAACCAAACACCGAGGTACAGATGAGAATCTTATTTGAACATCCTCTCTTGACGGATCAAATTCCTAAATAAACACAACATTCCAAAGAAATGCATATAAGATAACACATTCTTTCAAGTAAGTATGTAAAAAGTCAAGGGTTGTGCAAGTCATCACCAACACCAAGACGAGTGATTTTAGATGGGGACAACTCTCAAGAAGGGTTGGCAGAATTTCCAGAAAATATAAAGGAAACTTCGCTTTTAAACACGAAAGGTTGCAAAACTGAGGCAGTGGGTCGAAGTCTATGTTATAATAGAGAAACTGCTCACCAAAAAAAAAATAAAGATGAGTGAGCAAAAACTTAACTTCATGAAGGAACACTAGATACAAAATATATATATATATGTTTATCTCCACAAAATGCTCAGAGATCTTCATTTCTCTAACTCCCGAGATACTGGTCAGAAAATTAAGGACCATATTTCGCTTTGGTAAGTCAACCACATCAGCACAATCACACTCATTAAAGACATATACAGCATTGACCTTGGCTAAGGAATCCGAATTGGTAATGATTTTACTCTCTGATAGATCATCTTGGAATTTCAAATACTCGAGTCTAGGGGCATCAATCAAAACCCCTGAGACTTTTTTTAATAAAAATGATCAACCATGTCATCACCGTCACCAAAACAAAAGTCTATACGAAGACTGGTTAATGTTTGAGAGTGCACTCGTAAAACCTGTACGTTATCTTCTACCATTCTAAGAATGCTCAAATCTTCGAGAACTGGGCAAAACGAGATAAGTGACTCTAGAACCACATCATTGGCATAAACATTTTCTTCTAAACGCATAGTCTTTAGACAAAGTAAAGACACGGACTCAAACTTACCCAGAGATACCCGATGGAGTCATAGATATACCAGTGTGTCACAAATATAAAGGCTTAAGGGCATCTCCTCTAAAAACTTACGATTCACAAGACACTCAACATCAAGATGCTGAAGTTTACGCCTAACCACAAAGTCTATTCAACGGGTAACACAAGGCGGATCATTCACATTCTTCAGACTACTTAGCTTAAGCTTGTGCAAGCATGAATTCTGTTCCCTAGAGAAAGCTACGAACTTGTCCATAAAACTCACAAAGGCACTGTGATCTGGAAACTCGTTAGCGTCCAAATCCAAACGGGGAATCAAAAGCCAGATACTTTTTCCACCTACTGGACAAAACACAAACACTAGTCCTAAGTACAGCTTCTTTAGTCGGAAGATACAAGAGTATCTGAGATATCAAAGAATCAAGTAATTTGCTTATCAGATCCTCCCTTTCATAAATTCCCAAATAGCCTTCCATCAAATTTGCTTGCACAAATTGAATCGAGGATTCCACAGAGACAACCTCGAATTCTAAATATTATAAGGACGCAATTAGTGTAATCGAATGAACTCCATCTTGATCCGTAACACCAAAGAATGTATGTAAAAGAACGTATTATCTTTTATTGATTTTAGAAACTTTTCAAAACTAAAACCTTTTCTCTGCTTATTAAACAACTCTCAATATAGCTAACTATTTATAAAAATAGACATCTCCTTATTCTTATTAGAAATAGACAACTCCTATTTCTATTAGGAAAAGATAAACTTCCAATTCTATCTAAATCTATTTGTTTAGATCTTTAGTTATCTTTCCTTTGCCTTATCTATTCTAGCTTATTCAAGAAGTAGATAACTTGATCTTCAAGTCTTTGAATTATCTAACAATAAACACCAAAATAAGAAAAAAAAAAAAAAAAAAAAAAAAAAAAAAAAAAAAAAAAATCAAATAAAAAAATTAGAATAAAAATAGAGATTTAAAAAAAAAGACAAAAAAAAAAAAAAAAAATAAAAAAAAATAAAAAATAATAAAAAAAAAATAAAAAAAAAAAAAAATAAAAAAAAAAATAAAAAAGAAATAAATAAAAAAACAAAAAAAAAAATAAATAATAGTAAAAAAATAAAAAAGATAAATAATAAAAAAAAAAAATAAATAAAAAATATAAACAAAAAAAAAAAAAAAATAGAAGATCAAGAAGAAAAATAAATTAAAAAACAAAAAACAAAAAAGAAAAAAAAAAAACTTAAAAAAAAAAAAAAACAAAAAAAAAAAAAAAAAAAAAACAAAATAAAAAAAAAAAAATAACAAAATAAAAAAAAAAAAAAAAAAAAATATAAAAATAAAACAAAAAAATAAAAAAAAAAAAAAAAAAAAAAAAAAAAAAAATAATATATCAATATCTTAAAAAAAAAAAACCAAAAATCTTAATACATAAAAAAAAAAAAAAAAAATATAAAAAAAAAAAAAAATAAAAAAAAAAAAAAATCTGAATATATCAAAAAAAAAAGACAAAAGAATAAAAAAAAAAAGAAAAAAAAAAAAAAAAATAAAAAAAAAAAAAAAAAATCAAACAAAAAAAAATGAAGAAAAAAAAAAATAAATAAAAAAACAAGTAGATGAAATAATTGTTCTTCCCGTGCACAAAGTCATAGCATCCACACACAAACAAGAACGCAGCGAATCCAAGCTCCAATGTATTCAATCTGACACAAATAGCTCATAGTATCATTTAGTGTATATCTCAGTTTCTAATAATATATATTTTTCGATGTAGAAAGAATACATACCGATCAGGCAGTTTGAAGATCCTGGGGAACCTTTTGAGCCCTTTTGTGTTTCCTTTAGCGCTCTGACCACTTCCAAGCTTAGCAGTCACAACCCATTCGTTAGCCCTTCCTGCCTCAAACAGACCAATGAGAGTGGCCTTTGTCCGGTGCAGTGACATCACATTCTCGAATAGAATCCAATAGAACAGCAAATGAATCGACCTTTTTGATAAAAAACCAAGATGTTGAAGATTCAGTATTTAAGACAAAAAAAACTTCAGAAGCAAATGCAGTTACTTGACACACAGGCAACCTAATTAGGAAGAAACAAAGGTAATGACTTGAGATACAAGCTAATCCAATTCACCTTGGAGTACCGACGGAATTGAGGATAGTGATGATGGAAGGGATATAAACGGAACCCCAAATTGGAACTTTAACTTCGGGTACGAGAATTGTGAGAGGAAGAACAACGCAGTAGAAGCAAAATGTGACCCAATGTGCAATAATTTTCCTCACAAAGAAGAAGCTGTAAATCACATACACTTTCTTCCAGAATCTCACTTTCTGGACCACATCAGTAATAAAATCAGATTAAAGAAGAACCTCTGAATATATTTGAGTAATCAGAAGAACAAAAAGGTAATTAATTTGTTATTAGTATTATTACCTTGTTTCTTATGATCTCCATAACCATTTTCCTAAAGAGATTTGCAGGTCCACAAGACCATCTATGTTGCTGAAAACGGAAGGCTCTAAAAGTACTTGGAAGCTCACTTTTCACCTTTTACAAAGGAAACAAAAAAAAAGACTCATATCATATTTATGATGTATACCAATTTGTCTACAAGTAATAACAAAATATCTTTGTTACTTAAAAGGTAAAGTGATTAAAACCATAACTTGTGTGAATCAGCTATCATGTGTTTTATGAGAGAAGTATCTTCTTGTGCACCAACTACTATCTGTTATGTGTTGTATTTATAGAAATATTTCAAGAAATAAATAAATAAAAACCTGAAGGTCACCGAGGTAGAGAAATTTCCAGCCGCGAAGACTTGCTCGGACGGCGAGATCCATATCTTCCACGGTGGTTCTATCTTTCCACCCGCCGGCTTCATTTATCGCCGCTATTCTCCAGATTCCGGCGGTTCCTATAATTTTCAGAAAAAAAATATAAAAGAAGCTTTAGTATTTATATCTACATTTTAATTTTAAGTTTCTAGTATAAAGTATTTATGACAAAAAACACATTTAAGTTTCATTTGCTTCCTCCACAAGTCCTACTGTAATGAATGTGTCCCCTTACACTAGCTACTAAATAAATTGAACACATGATTTAAAAATCCAATTAATTAGATTCTTCAAGCTTTGCAAATCTTACTTATAAGACAAGGAATGACAATAACTATTTAAGTATACAACTACACACCTACTTGCTTCACATTTCAGATTCCCCACTACTCCTCTCAATCAATTAATGATTGATTATTTATAAATTAATATGATTCCTTCTAATTATTTTATTCTTTAGTAACAGGTGTACACTATCATAACATAAAGTTTGGGTCCACATACTGTGCTTCAATTGGTCGGACAATATGCCAACTCCATCACCCTAAACTCTAATAATATTTACCACATCAATAGACAACAATTACTATCTAAACTCCTTAAGTTTTTAATACTTTATGAAAGTTAAATGATGTTTATAGTAATCATTGCTATATAATCAAAATCACATTTTACCGTTGAAGCCGAAAAAAGCATGAGTTGATGAACCGACTTCTTGCTCTACAGTGAAATGGTAGTCCAACGACATTTCTTGCATCCTTGTCAATAAGCATTCATCAGAATTTACTGCAAAAGGTATATAAATAAGATTAAAAACATTAGTCCTCAAAAAATAGAACAAACATCGCTGTATTTAACTTTTAAATTATTTATTTAGAGAATCATCCACATGTGGCACTATCAGGAAGTAACGTCCTTCTCTTTTGTTTTTAGCTTTAATAAACCAATCATATTCATTTATTATTAAATTTACTTAGGTGGACTCATGCTTAAAATATACTAGTATATATATATATATACACTATCACCAAGTGTCGGCAATGAGAAACGCAGGTCCACAGTAGACTCGATACTCACACTGTATACTAGTACTGACAAGATGGGTCTCACACTTGAGCATTTAAAGTAAGGCAAAGAGCACGTGGAGGGTATCAGAGACCCGACAACTTCTAAAGACGAGCAGTTTAGTCCAAAACCCGACCCAATTTATTTAAACCGAGTTTAACCGATTCGATTCATTGACCGACGGATCCGAAATCCCGGATCAGATAAAAGAAACGTGACATGACGTCAGCAATATTATCTGTTGACCCGGAATTCCGCAACTAATCCGACCCGGTTTATTTGAGAATAGTAGTTCTAATCCGGTGCGGCAAGGTGTACTAAACTCTAATGTAAACAAAGCACAACGATATTTACACGTAGATTATTTTAGTTGGTTTAGTTATGCCCACTGACAAACTAATACACTAGTGCAGTTACTCCGCCGACACAAACAGAACTAACCCTACTTCTTCAATCAGACAATATATAGAGGAATTATATATCAAAGAAAAATACAAAATTGACGAAATGACCATTTCAAAAAGCCAAAAACTAAAGATGAACAATATGAAAAAGATGTAAGCAAGAAAAAGGAAAAGACGATAAAAAAGAAAAATAATATTTTATATATATTAAAAAAAAAAAAAGAACATTGAAAGGCATATACCACCGACACCACTAATGTAGCTAGCTACAAAACCAAAACCACGAGCTCTCATTTAATGATCTAAACAACATTAAATTTTTCATAAAACATAAACAAAGACACCGATTCAGTAGTATTCGATTGACCCTGACACTTGCACAACAACATAATCAAATGTCAATTTTCATATTTTTTTTCTATTATAGATCAATGAACAAGATATTTCAATTACTATCAAATATAAGATACTCTTATCTATCAATTTTGATATATTAAAATCAGATTGATATGAAAATAATTACCGAATCGCCATCGAGCCTGAACCAAGGCAATGTTGGGATTGTGCATGAGAAAAGGGATGCTACGGCGAAGAAAATCCGGTTCGGGTTGAAAATCGGCATCGAAGATGACAACATATTCGCAATGTTTGACATAGCTACGTTTGAGTCCTTCCTTTAAAGCACCGGCCTTGTAACCAACTCTATTCTCTCTTATTTGATACCTAATATTGATTCCTTTACTTGCCCATCTTTGGCACTCCATTTCCACCATTTGCTGCACATTTTAAGTATATCATTTAAATCACACTTCAAAAATATCTATCAAAATTTATTAAGATTTTCTTACCCACCGGAAAAATTATTATGTCTCTTTTTCAAGAAAGGAAATTATTCTTTTGAAAAAGATGGTAAGAAATTTATTTAATTAGAGAAAGTTGTGGAAAAATAATGCACCTAAATTTTTGTGGATGGACTAATAGTTTACCTTAACAGTAGGATCTGTTGAGTCATCTAACACTTGAATCACGAGACGATCGGACGGCCACGATAGTCCACACGCCGCTCCTATTGATAGCTTGTAAACCTGCACGGCAAAAATCACGGGGAAGCAAAAAAAAACTAAAAAATCATTTGTCAACCTTTTTCATTTTTAGTCCACTAATTTAACGAGTCATTACGTGTTAACCCATAAACTATGGGTGACGCAGAAAACCCCCCAAAATCTCAGAAGAACAATAAAGAAATATGAGTCACGACTCTCGCCGTTTCGGGATTTGGAACGGCGGAGGAATATGAATAAGTGGGGAAAAGTTAAGTTTCCGTAAAATCTGAGGAGACTTTTCTCGAAATCATAATAAAACTTTTGAGGAGAAACAGAGCAATGAACAGAGAGAAGAGAGAGAGAGAGAGAGAGGAAAGAGACCTCTCGTTCGTTGAACATGGGGATTTGTACGAGGACGACTGGGAAATTGGAGCTACCAAGCTCTTCATCATCGTTAATGGGCTCAAACTTGTAACGTTTGTTTGGTTTTTTCCAGAAGAGTTTGACGAGGACGATGACGATTCCCATGTAAACCCTCTCACATAAAAGCATGAGAGACATTAGCAAACAAATGTAAACCGCTAATTGAAGAAGAGGGACAATCACTGGTGCTTTTACAAGCTCCCAGATCATGCCTAGTTGCCCTGTGATCTCCATCCTCACGCCGTCGAATGTCTCCGGCAACACAAACTTTGGTGAAACACCATCCATTTTTTCCTAAAATCTCTCTATTACAGTGTAACAATGGTGGCTTTTTGCTCTGTTCTGTGTAATGGGGTTTATGTAACGAAGGAGAGACAGAGAGAGAGAGAGAGATTTGCCTTGAGAAAAATGGAGGCTTTTCTCTCTTAAGTTATACAGAGAGAGATAACTTAGGAAGAGAGAGGAGCAGAAGGAAATGAGAGTTAAAGAGAAGAGGAAGACAAGGATAAAACCAGTATTATAAATGGTGAAATTTTTATTTAACTTTTAATTATTTTGACTCGTTTATACAAAGATATTTTTCCTTTTTTGATGTTTTTTAGAGATTTTTCTACAGAGAGTAATAAAGGTTAGAAATTAATGAGAGATGAAAAAAAGTTAGTGACATTTGGTTTGTGTCTTTGTTAAGTTCTATTTTCAATTAAGGAAGTTGTGTTAAAAATAATAGAGGATTTTGTTTTTCAGTTTCTAAGTTTTGTTCTTTCAGAATCTGTGCCTGCCCAATGGGAAGAGCTAGAAAGGGAGAGAGAGATATACATAGATTTCTAATGAATTTATTATCCGAATTGTACTAGTATTTTATTTTATTTAAACATTGAATAATGATTACCGATTTGATGAGGTTTTAACTTTTTTTTTTTACCATTAATGGGATTTTGTTTTTTGGCAGCTTTTCACATTTGTTCTAAGTTTCATTTATTACAATTTACTTAATTTCGGTCAAGTTTTTAGAACTCACTTTTTGTCAACCTTATGGATTCACTCTAACTCTTTTTTTTTTCCACTTTAAGCAGTATTATAGTATTAAATTCATATCCATTGAATTAAGCAGTATATTTAGTGGATATAATTGAGAAGTAAATCATAAATGTTGAGAAGTTACGTGGCCGCTAAAGGAACGTTAACATTACATTTAAGAAGC
The DNA here is from genome assembly GCA_004349715.1 of Crucihimalaya himalaica. NCBI lineage: Eukaryota > Viridiplantae > Streptophyta > Magnoliopsida > Brassicales > Brassicaceae > Crucihimalaya > Crucihimalaya himalaica. The sequence goes on from SMJT01000009.1 coordinate 3,873,124, forward strand.
AATTTAGCATATTTAGGAAGAAAATAATCAAAAAAGACAAAACTTCAAAGTATATACCATTAACATACTTTTCTAACTATTAAACGGCCAATGCAATTAATATGGAGATACTAACAAAATGCATCGCGTTAAAAATAGGAAAATCTGACGGAGTGATATGTTAAATAATCATATGTTTACAGACAATATGGTAGCGCTTAATTGTATCTCGTAAATATGTAAAAACTAAAAACTAATATTCTCCTATAAAAAATATTATTCTCCTATAGTGTAAAACAACATGTTGTTTATTTAAAAGACGCAGAGTTTATGTTATCTGTTTTAATCACCTGTCATTACCTTTTTCTTTTTTTTGGCCAAATCACTTATCATACCTTATAAACCATCAATGTTGACAAATCACTCGTTCAACTCCCAGACCGTATCACCTGATCCAAAACCATGATGTATTTATAAGGTTAACATTGCATCATATTTTAAAATTAATATACGGTCATTCAGGGCATATACTCAATCTAACATGTATTGCAATTGTAATTGTAAGTTTTAACGCAGCGACCATGTTTCACTAAGAAAAAGGGCATTTGCTCTACATCATCACACACACACAAAAAAAGGTCACATCTTTTTTTCTAAATTAGGTTTACATGTACTTTTATGTAGTGTTTTAGGAATTGTTTTTGGAAATGAAACTCATAAGTCATAACATTAAACTTTTGAAAAAAATGATTTGCTTTCTAGTTACATTAAGTTACTAAATCTCATTTTTTAATATATTTTTTTTTTTTGAAAAAGAGTAACATTCCCTTTTTATTTTTATTCTGAAATTTTGTTTTTCTTCTATAATAAATAGAATGTAAAAGGCAACATTTTTAAAAATTTGGCTTAAGCCTCTATTGGTCTTGACACGACACTATAGGCAACCAACCGGTACCAAACAAATCATAGAGTTACACTATGTTTCTATCACTAAGGGCATCTCCAACCCAAACACCAAATTTGGTGTTTTACTTTTTTTTTCATCTCCAACCACAACACCAAATCTCACACCAAAAATAATATTCTCTATTATTATATTATTAAATTAAAGATTTTATTTCCTTTTTAATAGTTTTAATAAATACTAATTAATTTTTAACTGGTTAATTATAAGTAAAATATAAAATTACGATTGGTTAAGACCAAAAATATATATTTCAATGCATAACTTAAAAATATCATAAATTAAGTTATATTTTTAATAAATTTAATAAGTACTAATTATAAAATGATTAATTAAAAATAAAATATAATATTACAATCCGTCACAAAAAAAAAACTACAATGCATAAATTACAAATAACCGAAAATAAATCACGCCATACTAATTCTCATTATTAGTATATTCAAACCACAGATGTTCAATTAAAGCATTACGAAATTCAATATGCGCTTCTCGGTCCTTGATTTTTCTATGTCGAGCTAAGAATTCTTGAAATCGAGCATCATCATCACCCGCCATCTCAACTTCTGCAGTTGGGATTTCTGTTTGTTCTAAGATTGTTGCATCAACATCACGTTCATCCTCTATGATCATATTATGCAATATGATACAAGTTGTCATTATATCGTGTAACACTTTCTTACTCCAAAAGCGTGCTGGTCAGGCCACAATTGCAAATCTAGACTGCAACACTCCAAATGCACGTTCCACGTCTTTTCTACAAGCTTCTTGCATCTTTGCAAATAATTGCTTTTTGGGACCACGTGGATCGTGAATTGTTTGAACAAGAGTGGACCACTTTGGATATATACCATCAGCTAAATAATAACCCATATTATAACTTTTCCCATTAATAACATAATTAGCAGGTGGAGCAGTTCCTTCAACTAGATTAGCAAAAAGATGAGACGCCTCTAGCACATTAATATCATTGTTAGATCCTGGTAGACCAAAATATGCATGCCAAATCCAAAAATCATAGTCGGCAACGACTTCTAAAATAATAGTAGGAGATCCACTACGACCAGCATATTGTCCTCCCCAAGCTGTTGGGCAGTTTTTCCATTTCCAATGCATACAATCTAAGCTACCCAACATACATGGAAATCCTCGGCGTTCACCAATGTGGAGTAGTCGTGCAACATCGTTAGCATTAAGTAAACGAAGGTAGTGGCTGCCAAACACCTCGACAACGGCACGACAAAATCGCTTCATACTTTCTATAGCGGTGGACTCTCCTATTTTGATATACTCATCGGTGGAGTCCGAGCAAGACATTGTAAGTGTATATTTATAGCTAGCTTTTTTCTACTTCCTCTATCTTCATTATTGTTTTTTTTTGCGTTTGCTAACTTAGTTTACATTTTTCTTTGTCAATATTAAATTAGTTAAACCAAGCGAAGATGTTATTAATACAAGATGTCAAATACAGTAAAGGATTCAAATTCGATCATGTCTGGCCTATCCTTAAAGGTATTGAGAAATTTTCAAATAACCACAGTAATAGAG